>JARHVA010000751.1:2425000-3025000 GCA_037957365.1 Torreya grandis | reverse complement strand
TTAAGAGATACATAACGGTCCAACTCATGAAACAACGAGGCGCACCAACCTAAAATGCTCATAAAATGGAAAGAACATAATGAAAGTGGGAATGTGTTGACTTAATATGATCATGAACAACCTATAGAATCCCATTAGGACCTCAAGTCATAGTAATTTTGTCCACACAAAAGGCAATGAAAAACTAATCAGGCCTCAACAAGTCCAAAAATAAAGGCAAATGATAATAATAATGATCAGATGATGTGGAAATGCATGATAAAAAAGTGTTGTACCTAATTTTCCAATAGGCATTTATAATTAGGAAATAACACCATAATTTTGATTTGCCTAAAGGCAGTTATAATTAGGGATACTACTAATTTTCCCATAGGTAGTTATAATCAGTGATACCAAATAAGATAGTTAATGAAATATAACTTGCCAGATCAAATGTCACACTACTTTCATAGACTGTCATTCAACACACCATTCTAAAACTATTGAAACTAGATTAGAATCCACTAACAGAGAGTGTAAGATGAACCAAAGGAACCAATATCAAAATGGGATAAGATAAGATGGCTAAAATAGGCTTCAGTCAATAGTAAAAACATAGTATAATAAAATGGTATAATGAAAATGATCAAAAGACAATTGGCTATAGAAACAAATAGGGTTTGGCCCCAAGTGATGAGTGGATTTACTCACAAAAATGGTGAAAGACTTAGCTTAGGTTGTGTTGTCACCAAATATTACACCTTAGAAGATGGTGTTCAATCCTCTTCTAGATTTGGGCAATGGGAACACTTCTAGGTATGTGGGTGTACCTATATTAGAAGTGAGCCTCTATATTTAAGGGCTATCTCCCTAAATGTATCGTACAATGCTTGTCACTTAAACTATTACTCACTTATGGGGAAAAGAGTTAAAAATTATGTGAATGGAACCTATTCTAGGGGGTGATACACCAAAGTTATATCCACATGACCATCATATTCTAAGCATATTTAAGCATACAAACTAGTCTCAAAGATCTAAGGGATTTTAACATCAGTATTTCAATATAAAGGTGAGATGTGTGAAGCAACGCAAGGAAAATGAACTAGAGGTTAGATTGCATAGTCCTAGGATATTCATACACTTGAAAGAGCTTAACACATTAGACTAAACTCTATATGAACTGTTAGACTAGGAACTCCTATTAAATTTTGAAAGGATAAGGGAAGGAAAGATAGAGAATTATCACTTCTCATCACTATAGATCACTCGCACACTTAGAAAATTGTTCAAGAACTCAAAAATAGACTTGCAAAGGCAAAATATGACATCATTCCAACAAGGATTTACTATACATGGTGTGGTATATCTTACAAAGGCCAAAATGGTAGTTACTTATAGGAATTCAGAGAGATAAGAAAATAATGAAGTTCAAAGGTCACTAGAACACAAGTCCAATTGATAGGAGGAGTTATACTTGTAGGAGAATGAATTCAGAAATATACCATACAAGGTCTAATGGGAGAAATGACTCTCAAAACATAACACTCTTGAAATGTGGCACAAATCTCTTTTTACTATGCACAAGTAACTACCTTTCATCATGAATCATATCTTAAGCATTTGAAAGTGAACTGGAGAGAGTCGACACATATATACTATTTGAGGGAGGTCAAAACATGCTATGACAGTCATCATATGTTCTCCCAATTATTAACTATCTTATAAACACCTATGTTTACCAGCTTTAGTTGTTTATTGCTTTCCTAAACCTCATTCTTCACATTTGGAAATCAATATTCAACTGAGCTTTCATGGTAGTGTATGAGTCTGTAGTATTGATTTGTTACAGGATCCTTGATCCTACATAGTTACCCATGTGGCATTCCCTTATTGTGTTACTCAAAAATTCGTTTAATCATCATTTTAACACATAGACCATCTTGTTAATCTGGAACCCAGTCAAATTTGCCCTGTTGATCCCTTGTGGAGTCTCTTTGCTTCAACCTTCAACATTGGTCGTTGATCATTCATATGGGGTCCCAAGATTATGGCATCTAATAGTATCTTATTCAATCTAAGCTCTTTGACCTTTGACTATCACTCACATCATTAGATTTGGATGTAAGATCAAACATTGATCATTGGATCTACCTTGATTTGAATTCAAATGAATATTTACCATCACTAAAATTTGATGTCTATACTCTTGTCATTTGATGTCTGTGTAACCATATTTGATGTCTGCATGACCATCAAATTTTAACTTCAATGGTTTAATTGATGATATTTATTTTGACATCCATGCAAAAATCAATGATTTATATGCGACTCTTAATGACATTTGCATGATCACAATAATTTAAATTTCAATGGTTTTTTATTGTCTTAAATTTGACACTCATGAAAACATCTCATTCTACAAGTCAATCTTTGAAAGCTTATATCTTGAGTTAGAAATCTCATCAAGACATTAATTTTTTAGAGTATGATCTGGACACCAAGAGCATCATTTTTGCATGACTATTTTGGTTCTATGACCTCAAAAACATAATTATTAAATGCACACATGAACTATTCAACCCACTCTTGTGTGATGTTCAATGATGATCTGCTTCCTTGGGCTTATGCTAGTGACTGATTGCTTGATCGTTAAAAGATCAAATGAACTCTTAAAGCCTATGTAAACTTACTCCATGATCCTTAAACACTTTGAACACCATGAAAACTTTCCACTTTTATATATGACTCTAAAATGACGCCTAAGATATAAAATCACACAAGGCCTAAACTAGATAATGACCAAAAATAGAATGGCATATGAGATGACATCAGATGAACTACACACAACCTATGAAATTATAATCATCACCTATTTTAGATTTTGACTATAGGGGGTTGACCCATTTTGACTATGGTCAAAATGGTCAACATATTTGTTGATTTCCCAAGGGTGGCATGCTTCTTATGCCATGATTAGTTTCCTAATCTTGTCCATTGGGCTATGGAGTCACATGTATAGAAGGTTTGATGCATAAATGCCTTTGACAACACATAATAATAGAAAATAATAAGAATAAAACACAAATAAAAAACAAACATATGTTCAACTAGAACTTTTAGGGAACACAACACATAGAACTAAAACAAAACACACACCTAATCTACTATTTACAAAATTGAACTTCACCACTCAATAACAAGGTTTAAAATGTATTATATTCACAAGGATAGGCATATATTCTCCATTCATCTATGATAACTAGAAAGAACTACTTTTAATGCACTTGATGATGGCATATGGTCTGCTCTATAGAGTGTCAAATTTTGTGTCTCCGTGGTTTTGCTCTATCTTCATCCCATTTCAACACTATGTCACCTTCTTGAAATGATTTTAGAGTTGCCTTTTTATCAAAATACCTCTTCATTAGTACTTGGTGATTTTCTAAATCTTGATGAGATTTCTCTTTTATTTCTTGTAAATCTATTAACTCTATCAATCTCACCTCCATTGGAGTGTTTTCAAGCAATTCTAACTATTGTGCCAATTCTAAGGTAGACAACTCTTGAGAAATAGACAACCTAGCCTCTCTTCCATGGATAAACACAAAAGGATAATTTCCTATTGACCTCTTAAGAGTTATCCTATAAGCCCATAAGACTATCTTTAGTTTGGTGTATCAAGCCCTCTAATTATGCTCTAAGGTTTTCTTGATGATTCTAATCAAATTTGTTTTAGTTGACTTAACCAACCCATTATCTTAAGGATAATAGTTGGATGAAGTGTTCATAAATATTCAATTACTATTTTCCCAATCATCTATCTTAGTACCCATAAAAACAAGAGCATTATCTAAAATAATAGTAGAAGGTGTGAGAAACCTTGTTATGATGCTCTCATATAACTCCAAGATAGATTTTTCATTATCTTATTTCAATGTTACTACCTTAACCCATATTGTAAAATAGTTAGTTATTGTGAGTATCCATTTATGACCAGCACTCGATGGGGGATTTATCATGCTAATGAAATCAAGACCCCATTGCATGAAAGGTTGATCAACTTGGATAGGCTTCAAAGGAAGAGCAGTGAGCTTCTATTTTCCTACAAAGAAAGCACATTGTACACACCTTCTCACCCAAGCATGGTAGTCTTTGAAAAGGCTTATATAATAATAGCTTGCCCTCATGATCTGGGTAGCTGCAGTTCTTGGAGAGAAATGACCTCTTGTTGTGCCATCATGAAACTTCTCAAGCAACACCCCAAATTGATCATTATCAATGCATCTCAATAGCACATTATTAATGTCCATTCTAAAAATCACACCATCGATAAGATAAAAGGGAATAGATTATAATCTAAAATATCTCCTTTGTGATTTACTCATATTATTAGGATACTCATCATTTTGAAGAAATATGATCACATCTTATGTCCAACTCTGTATATGCAAGGAACTAACTAGTTGGGAGAAATCATGATTGACTAGAACCTCTTCTTTTGACTCATGAAAATGTGAAGCTAAGTGTTCATAAAGGCCTTTACCTCTTAAAAAAATTGTTATTTTGATATCAACATCATATTCCATTACCTTAGTGATCCACCCTGCTCTCTTCTCCCTAAGGTCTTTGATCAAAATAAACTCCTTAGTACTAGGATGAGAAACCATAACATGAATTTTATTGTTTGAAACCATATGCCTGAACTTCTTTAGTCCCCTTACAATAGTGAGGACCTATTTCTCCATGAAGGTGTACTTCAATTCATAATCTTCTAAAACTTGACTAAAAAAGGCAATAGGCTACTCCACACCCTCATCATTCTTTTGCATTAACATGGTTAAGATAGTATCAGGGTTAGCAAATGAATACAACATGAAGTCTTTAGCAATATCAAGAGTCAAAAGAGTAGGATCTTGTGTGATTGCTTTTTTAATGGCTTCAAAACTATTTTTACCTTTCTTAGTCCAAGAAAAGACCTGATTCTTTGTTAGCATGGTTGTTATAGGTTTCACCAAAGATGCAAACCCATGTATGAACCTCCTTACAAAATTTATCTTGCCTAAGAAACTTTGGAGACCTTTATTATGCAAGGGCAATGACAGGCCAATAATAGCCTTAATCCTTTCAGGATTAATAGCCAAACTATCTTTGGAAACAGTGTCCCAAGAGCTTACCTTTTATTGGAACAATTAATGGTCAAGTGGTGTTATTTATGTACCCTTAACACATTAAACTACATTAGTTAATTAATAATATATTTTATTATTTTTCATGAGTTTATCCTCGTGTAAATAATAAAATATATTAAATGACCTTTGGAGAGGTTGGATCTATTAATATGGTGGTTAAAAAAGGTCATTTATAATGGGAAGATTACCTTGCATATATAATAAAGAGTTTATATTGTAAGATGTAATGAAAATATAGAGAACAAAAAAAGAGAAAGCTTATATCGAGTATATTTTATTTTTTAAATAATGAATAATCTTGGTGGTTTTTTTACCTCTTCATGAGGTTTTTCTAGGGTATATATGTATTATGGTGTGTTCAACTTTGCTCTCATTATTTAATGGTTAATTTCTTTGCTATTGGTTTCACATCTAGATCTAGTTAGTGTTGCAATCGTATTGCTTATTCTGTCATGGTATCAGAGCCAGTTGATGTGTGATCAAAAGGCAATATTGAAGATCATGTTTTTGGTTTGTGTTGAAACCTAATTTCATCCACTTACAAGCCATGATATGTTCACAATATTTTTTTAATCTTTTCTTAATGTAGAAAATAAGTTATTCTACTTTCCTCTCTTAGAAACCTAACGATCTCAAATCTGTGCAATGTTTCTTGTTTTAAGCATATTTTCATACCATAGATCTAACTAAGAATATTAAAATGAGCTAAAAATACTTCTTTAAGAATTAAAATTTTAATATTTTTTTGTTTCTAGTCTAATGATCTTTGTGAAGGTGTTTGAAGCTCTCTAAGTTGTAGATCTAGCACTTATAGGTAATTACAAGCATAAGGAGAGCCAACAAGTGAGAAAATCAGCCCATAAGTGCTATTGTACAGCCTATGTATGGTCTTGAAAAGAGAAAAATTTGAATGAAAATTCATATTTTTAATTTACTTTGCTCATTTGGTTTTTTGGAAGAAGAAATCTTCTCTTTCAACCTATAAATCACCTCTTTAGAACCTCTTGAAGCCTCACATTTGTTTTTTATCAAACCATCCTCCAAGCTCACCATAGTATGACCTTATATGAGATTTTTGATGAAAATTTTCATGAAATTTTCATTTTAGACCATCTCCTCACTGATTTTGATCTTTGAAGAGTAATTTTTCAGTTTCAATGCATTCAAATCTCCTTCGAATCCCTACAAACTGTTGTTTGAGCTCCTTTATTTTTTTTTAACCTCCATTAATGCCCTTGTACATATTTGTACGATCATGGAAGATGAAAAAAATTCTAAAATAATACATTCTCAATCATTTTATGAGATGTGAATATTGATTTCTCTTTTGTTGAATTTTTCAAGCCTGTTGGAGCCTTTTTCAAAACCTAAGGAGCAACAAAAAAAAGTTTTGTCTCTCTCTCCTTTGGGCACCATAGCTACTACAATAAATTTAAAAACCAATTTTTATGTTGTTAAACCTAGATATGAGTCTTTCATTAGCTTTGGAAGGAAAATTACAAGTGGTTTCAAGCTTTATTTTGCCAAAAATGGTTACCTGGAGCCCCTGCTGAGCATTCTTCTCCTCCACCTATGTCATTCCTTCTTGGAGCATGCTACAACAAATTTTAAATGGGTATGTAATGTTTTAATGCAAGTATTTAATAAATAGAGTTTTTATTTAATCTCTATTATCCACATAGGCAGTGGCCCCCACCTGTGCCTTTTTTAAAATCTCTTTTCCAAATTCAAATATTTGCATGTAGTTAATTATTTTTGCAAATATTTAATTCTATTTTATTTTTAAAATAAAAATTAGATTAAAAAAGGGTTAAATACAAGTTAGTGTACTTATCATGTTAACATGTTTAGTGGGTGAGATCGCTAGCTTAGTTTTGCTAAGACCACTTGCATGAGATAAGTCTATGTTCAAATCCCCTCAATCCTTTTTTTGACCAAATTTAGTTTATTATTAAAAACTATTTTTTTAATGTGCATGATCATTCACATAGGAATGTGTGTCACATGTGACAATTTGTTCAAGTTTTGATCCTATCAACTACTTGTCGACCATAGTCATCTAACCAGTTAATTTGTAGGGTTTGGCACATTTAGGACACATTAATAAGGTCTTTTATTTGATTTTAAACATCCTACTATTTATTTTATAACAATTTGATCAAATAGTGCTCTTGCAACAGTATTTTATGATACTTACGACCACTTTTGTGACACTTAAAAACTTTCATCCTTGTTGCAATTCTATGTTTTTAAATTGTTTTGCAATCAACTAAAGTGGTTAGTGTTGTTTACTCACTAGAATATGTATTTTTTATTATCAAGTATAAAACTCATTAAAAATTTTACTTTTTAAATTTTTTTTGGTCAGTTTAGTATAAAACACAAACTTGTAGTGTCAACTTTAAAAAAAAAAATAATATTCATGACTCAAATTATAATATGAATTATTCCTAATAAGATATGGAATGTTTGGTTAACTTAGAATCAAATTATTAGTGAATTTATTGTATGTACATCACATAACCTACTTGTTAAATTTAACATGCTTGATTGCAAGCTTACATAAACTCTTATTGAAGGTTATGTTAAAGTGTTATTCAAAAAATTGTGTGCAATAAAGATAACCTCTATTTATAAATATCTTATTGGTAGTTTGATTTATATAACCATTACTAAGATAGATATTTAATAAGATGTGGGTGTTGATTCCATATTCATGTAGGATCCATACTTGGATCATTGGAAATTAGCAAAGCAAATACTTCAATATATAAAAAGAATTGTAAACTTTGGTCTATATTATTTTTCTTTTGATTATGCTAATTTATTTGGTTATTATGATGCTAACCATACTATGATGATTCTAGTTCTGAATATCTGTTTATGTTTGGTGTAGGTGTTATCACTTGGAACACTTCATGTGGAAATTTCTAAATAAGCCTTGTGGCTATGAAGGATGATAGAAGAACATAATGTAGAAGTTCCTCATTGTACCAACCTTCTTGGTGATAGTCAAAGTTGTATATCTTTGGTGAAAAATCCAATGCAACACCAAAAAACTAAAGTCTATTGAAGTTCATTTAATATTGGGCTTATTGAAGTTGCCATTGAGGGAGAGTATACATGACAATGTCACTTTTTAAAATCCGTGTGGGTCATGTGTTTCCTTATATCTCTCTATACTTATTCTCATTTTAAAGCATTGTAATATATCACTTTATGTGATTTTGATAAACTTCATATGGAAGTCTACATTGTACCCAACACAGAGTAACATGAAAGTCCTTATGTTATAAAAGACTTTGATATGCTTGGTTCATTATTCATGCTAAAATTGTGAGATGTATTCTCACTGTGAAATGTAGTATCAGGATCATGCTATCCTAAACTCACTCTAAGTAGTTTAGGGTAACATAGTGTAATTCATTTAAAGGTGCCTATGGGGACATATTGTAAACATTTTAAGTATCTATGGGTTTATAGTGTAATTCCTTTAAAGGTGACTATGTGATTGTGGTTACATAGTGTAATACCTTTGGGTGTCTATAGTTGTATAGTGCAATTCCTTTAAAGTTGACAATATTATTGTGGTTAGTGTATATAGTTAAATAGTGTAATACCTTTGGGTGACTATGTTTACATAGCATAATTCTTTTAAAAGTCACTATGACATGATGAAGGATGTTTCCTTCAATTTTTACCTCCTAAAACTTATCATGTGGATGGTTCATGGAGTGTAAGTTTCTTATGTTTTTACCTCTTAAAAATCACCATGTATCCCCACTTAAAATTAAGGATGAGTATTGGAACAATTAATTGTTAAGTGGTGTTATTTATGTACCCTTAATACATTAAATTACATTAGTTAAATAATAATATATTTTATTATTTATCATGAGTTTATCCTCGTGTAAATAAATAATAAAATATATTAAATTAACTTTGGAGAGGTTGGACCCATTGATATGGTGGTTGGAAAAGGTCATTTATAATGGGAAGATTACCTTGCCTATATAATACAATTTATATTGTAAGATGTCATGAAAAAAGATAAAGCTTGTATCGGGTATATTTTATTTTTCAAATAATGAATAATTTTGGTGGGTTTTTTTACCTCTTCATGAGGTTTTCCCATGATATATCTATGTTATGGTGTGTTTAAATTTGCTCTCATTATTTCATGGTGAATTTCTTTTCTATTGGTCTCACATCTAGATCTAGCTAGTGTTACAATTGTATTGCTTGTTTTGTCACCTTCATGGACATCAAAGATGCATTTATTTGGATTAAGAGATATTCCATACTACTTGAATCTTTTTAAAAAAATTATCAAGTGTTGCATATGTTCATTAGCATCTTTAGAAAACACCGTTATATCATCTAGATAAAATGACATCTCATTAATCAAACCTTTGAAGGCCATGTCCATTGCTCTTTGAAAGGTAGCACCAACATTTAACAAACCAAATGGTATCTTTATATAAGTAGAATTCCCCCATTTAGTGGTAAATGTTGTCTTAAACTAGTCATATTTATTGAATCGAATATGATTATAACCTGAGTATCCATTTAGAAGAGAGAAACATTGGGAACCTGAAATAATCTACAAAATATACTCCATTGAAGGTAGTTTATAATTATATTTGAGTGACACCCTATTAAGATATCTGAAGTCCACACAAAGTATTATCTCCCCATTCTTATTTTTTTTAGGCACAATATTAGCTACCAATTTTGAATTCTTGACAGGAAAGATAATTTTAGATACAAGGAGTTTAGTGAGCTCTAACCTCATGAGTTGTTCAACTTTGGAATTGATGGTCTTTGTTTATGTCTGACCAGTTTAACTCTAGCTTCAAAATCAATAGTATGGTGTTCTAGTCTAGGATCAAATCCTTTTAAGTCGTTATAATCCTAATCAAATATGTCACGAAACTCTCTACACAAATCAATGAATGCTCGCTTCTCTGATGTAGAACATACCTTGCCTAGTTTGACTTTGAAGATCAAGACTCTTTCATAATTCTCTTCTTTTATATACATACTCAACTTTTCATTATTATTTTGATCATTTGAATTGAAGATAATTTCTAAGGTCACCAAACCCTTAGGTATCTTATTTGTCTTTAGCTACACAATTTGATCACCAAATTGTTCTTGGAGTCTCCCTTGACTCCTTGAGGAGAATTTAGATTCATTTTACAAGAAGCATATAATGTGTTTGTCACTATCAAACACTTTCCAAGATGTTTAATTATTAGGTACAGAAGGTATGATAATGATCTTAATGTGAGATTACTTATCCTTTTCTTTTATGGTAGTTAGAGTGTCAAATTGAGCTCCTATGGTAGCTAGTCTATCAACATGATTATTTTTCTCCCTTAAGATTGATTGCATGTTGAATGCATTGAAGTATTCAAGAAAATATCATACCACATGATTCTATGACTTGAGATCAAGGTTCTTTCTAGAAACCATATTCCTAACCTGATGCACAACCAACTTACTATCTCCATACACTTACAAGTTCTTGATTCCTTTTCTCCTTGCCCATTGAAAGCCATGAATCAAACCTTCATATTCAACCACATTTCAAGTGAAACTAAATTGGAATCTATATGAAACATAGTATTTTTGTTTGGATGAAGATACCAACATAACACCGACTCCTATACCAATTTTACTTCTTGAACCGTCAAAAAACATTTTCCATGTCTGATCTTCTTCACCCTCTTCTTTAGCAAGTAGAGGTGTTAGTATTCCTTATTTATGTATATAATATACTCCTAGATCAATTTCCTCCATGAGAGCATAATAATTATGATCAAAAGTGTTAGTACCATATTCATCAAGAAACAAATTTGCAATGCCTTGAAGCTTGGATGAAGTGTCATCATCTACAATATAATCTTTTTCTTCATGAATAACACAATTCAAATTAGAACTTGTCTCAATTTAAGGTTTTATATGAAAAATTGCAAGAGGTTATGTCATAATTAACACCTTGGCCCCATACCTTGTCCTGAAGGCCAAGAAATACCAATCAACTAAGAGATAGACACCAATCTTGGTATTGAGGTCCCTCAAAAGGCAGATTGTAAAGTGAGCTATGAGGTCAACAATAACTATATCTTGTAAAATAAGAAAACTAAGACAATCATGAAAGAATACATTTAAGTTTTTTTATCAATCCTATTATCTTGGTAGGTGTAACATATAGCTAGAGAACTCCTTTACTATGAGGCTCATACTTCAGACACAATTTATCAACTACCACCTTTGGCATGACCAAAGTTCAAGCTCCACTATCAACTATGCAATTATGGACTAGCTTGTCACCAACTATGAGAGTGAGATAGAATGGTGGAGGTTTATCAACTTTGGTGGATGTTTCAACAATGGTATTAAAAACACTTGCAATGAAAACATAATTTTGACTTTGATTTGAAAGAGGGACATTAGTAGGGATAACATATGACTATTTTTTTAGTAGCTCTTTCTGACCAGGCATATGCAGAACATACCAAAGGGAAATGGATGTTTTAGTACTCTCCAATGAATCTATAATGTTTAAATAAGACATACTTACTTTCTCTTGGATTCTTGGAGGCAAGGAAGTGCTTGGAGTTTGAGGAGTTGGAGTGCCTTGAACAATCCTTCCAACATTCTGATTTAGAAGATGTATAGAGTCATTTGAAGATGTTGTACCTAAAACCATACCTTGTTGCTTCTTATGAGGATTGAATGAGACTGTAGGCACCTTAATATCATAACCTAAAGCCTTTATTTTGTCTCTAGTGTTGTTTTCAGTTAAGGTTCCTTGATTAAGCACAAAAGTGTCCTCAACTAGAACATTGGTGAAGATATCTTCCTGAGGTTATCCACCTTCACTTGTCTACATCATAAATTCATCCTTAGTAGATAGGAGAGGAGTAAATTCTCCTTGAATAATAAGATATTTCTCTCCTCCTTCTTTAGCATCCATAAATTCTTCTTTCTACTAATTTTCCCCTTGCACCAAGTTATTATGAATTGGTATCATATCTCTTGCATTGGTGGTAGAGTTAGGATTGTATGCATTAGCAGGCCTATTAGGATTAGGTTGTCATTAGCCTCTTCCTCTTCCATATTTATAACCATACTATTGCTAATAGGGGTAAAGATTTTGATAGGTACCTTGTTGCATGTTAGCTTGCTTATTTTGATCCTCTAAGGCTAAGAACTTTGCTTTCCAATCAATATTATTTTCTTCCTACCTAAGAGTATATTTAGACTTAGTATTGGAATTAGGAACTTGAGCCACATTTGGAGCACTAGTACAAGCATGAGATAATGGAGGCACATAAAATTTAGGTGGCAATCTTTTAGCTTGAATGAGATTATTTTTAGCTTTGATAGCATGCTCATATGATTCAGGGAGGGTGGAACCACCCATAGACTAAAGCATGACAATAATTTACATGCCAATGGATCTCAAATAGGTAGGAAACACAAAACTAGGAGGTAGCCTCATAAGAGGAGGTAGTCTATTCCAAGTATTTTGGAACCTCTTGTTAAAATCATGCATTATTTCTTTCGATCCTATTTTTATCACATTAAGTTGGTGTATGAGAGAGGCATGGTCACTCTCATTTTCAAATATTGAGGTCAACAACACTCCAAATTCATCCCATGATGTGATGCATCCAAATTCTAGATTTATATACCAATCAAGAGCCTTCCCTCTAAAGGACATGGTAAGGAGTCTGATAGCAATATTCTCTTCGGTAATATTGTGGAAGCTACAAAAGTTGTAGACACTTTGAATTTGCTCACTAGGTGTAACATGACTCTCACCATTGAATATGGGTAACCTTTTGTAGCATTAAGAGGAATGGCATCATATGCTTGGAGGTGAATTGGATTTTCTATAGTGAATGCAAAAAAATCATGAGGTCGATCCATTTATTCTTTAATATATTCAATTTATTCAACCCATTTAATCTCTTGGCTTCCTTGACTAGCAAAATCCTCTTAGTCTTCAAAGTGAAAATTAGGAGGAGGGCATTGAAATTTGGGGGGAAGTTCAAGTTAAAAGAGTGGGTCAATGGGATCGAGAAATCCTCTAGATGATGGCCTAGTGAGAACCATGAATTATGATAATAAGTCTATGATAGAACAATGGCCTTGAACCATATTTACCTTAATGGAGTCAACAAATGCTGAGTAGACCATCAATTTGTAGCTAATGTTGTCAAGGTTAGAATTCACCTTGACAAGTTGTCTTGAAGATAATGTCCCACTGGGCATGCCAGAACTATTATCACCAAATCTTGCACCTAGAAGAGGGTGTTCAAGCCTCTTCCAAATTTGGGCAACATAAGAACACTTTTAGGTAGGTGGGTGTACCTATTTAGAAGTGAGCCTCTAGATTTAAGGGCTAGCTTCTTGAATGTATCGTGTAATGCTTATCACTTAAACTACTACTCACTTATGGGTAAAAGAGTTAGAAATTATATGAATGGAACCTATTATAGGGGGTGATACACTAGAGTTATATCCACATGACCATCATATTCTAAGAAAAATGAAACAAATCATACAAACTAGTCTCAAATATCTAAGGGATTCTAACATGAATATTTCAATATAGAGGTGAGATGTGTGAAGCAACATAAGGTAAATAAACTTGAGGACAGATTGCACACTCCAAAGATAGTGAGACACTTGAAAGGTCTTAACACATTGAACTAAACTTTATATGACATGTTATATTAGGAACTCTTATTCAAATATAAAATGATATGGGAAGGAAGGATAGAAAATTATCACTTCTCATCACCATAGATCACTCACACACTTAGACAATTGTTCAATAAATTATAAATAGACTTACATTAATGTTCAAAGGAAAAATATGACATCATTCTAGTATGGATTCACCATAAATGGTGTGGTATATCTTATAAAGGCCAAAATGGTAGCTACTTATAAAACTTTAGAGAGAGAAGAAAAGAATGAAGTTGAAAGGTCACTAGAACACATGTCCAATTGATAGGAGGAGTTACACTTATAGGAGGATGAATTCAAAACTATACCATGCAAGATCTAATGGGATAAATGGTTCTCAAAACATAAAACTTTTTAAATGTGGCACATAGCTCTTTTTTCTATGTATAATAAACTACCTTTCATCATGAATCATCTATCGAGCATTTGAAATTGAATTGGAGAGAGTTGACACATATATATTGTTTGAGGTAGGTTTAAACATGATATGATAGTCATCATATGTTCTCCCAATTATTATATATCTTCTAGACACCTATGTTTACTAGCCATAATCATTCATTACTTTCTTGGACCTCATTCTTGACATTTGGCAGTCACTATTCATCCCAAGTCTTCGATCAAGCTTTCATGGAGGTGTATGAGTCTACAATATTGCTTTGTTATAAAATCTTTGATCCTACATTGTTACCCATGTGGTATTCCCTTGCCATGTTTCTCAAAAATTTGTTCTATCATCTTTTGAACACATATGCCATCTTGTTAATCTGGAACCTAGTCAAATTTGCCCTGTCAATCCCTTTTGGAGTCTCTTTGCTTTGACCTTCAATGCTAGTCATTGATCATTGGTACAGGGCCTTGATATTATGACATTTGGTAGTATCTCATTCAATTTGATCTATTTGACCTTTGATTCTCACTTACAACATTAGATATGTATGTATGATTTGAATGCTGACCATTGGATCTATCCTGATTCAAAGTTAAATAGCTATTTACCATGGCTTAAATTTGACATCTAGGCTCCCATTATTTGGCGTCTATATGATCATATTTAAAGTCTACACAACTATCAAATTTGAACTTCAATGGTTTAATTGAATAGATTTATTTTGATGTCCATGCAACTATCAATGATGTCTACATGACTATCAAAGATGTCTAGTGATCATCATAATTTAAAATATAATTGTTTGTATGGTGTCTTAAATTTGACACTCGTGTAAACGTCTCATTCTGCAAGTCAATCTTTGAAAGCTTATATCTTGAGTTAGAAATCTCATCAAGACATGAATTTTGTAGAGTACGATCTAGGCACAAAGAGCATCTTTTCCACATGACTATTTTGGTTCTGTGAGCCTCCTAAGAGTATTTATTAAATTCATAAGTTAACTATTCAACTTACTCATTTGTAACATGAAATGATGGTTTGCTTCCTTGGACTTGTGCTAAGGACTGATTACTAGATCTTTGAAAACTTGAATGAACTCCTAAGGCCTGTGTAAACCTATTCCATGATACTTGAGTGATTTGAACACCATGAAGACCTACCACTTTCATATATGACTCTAAAACTACCTCTAAGATATAAAATTACACAAGGACTAAACTAGATAATGACCAAAATTAGAATGGCATAAGAGATGACATCAAATGAACTACACACACCCTATGACATTATAATCACCCCCTATTTAAGATATTGACTATAAGGGGTTGACCCATTTTGATTTTGATCAAAATGGTTAATAGGTTGCTGATAAAATGATGAGAGTTTTCAAACTCCAATTTCTTTTAAAATGGTGAAAGCATGGTGAAGGTGACTGAGTTAACCCCAATAAAGATTGAGCACTGCCTACATAGTCCCGAGAGACCTCAAGTCAATGTAGTTCAAACATCATGGTAAATGGAACATAATAGGATAATAATTCCTAAAATAAAATGGTCTATGGGGTTTCCCCCAAGAGACAAGGCATGGTAATGGAAAATGGTAATTTGAAAAAAATGAAAAATGGTTCTTCTACTCTTGTTGATAGGGACATGCACATCCTAGTCAACATATGAGACAATAGAAATGATTAGTTATAGAATTAATACCCAACACCCTTTCAAAAAAGTTGCACTATCAAAAACTTGATGCCAATCTGGATCTCAATAATGTGTTCATGATTTTCATTGGTCATTGATTTAGTTTCCTTCAAACATTGAGATAAGATATCCTTGTAGCCTCTATAAAGGAAAGTGCTTCAAAGTGATGGTAAATAATGTTAGGCACATGATAAATGATATAAGTGAGTAATGAATAGGTGGATGATAATGGAATGTATAATGAATGGGTAACAAATGAATATCAAGACTTTTAATTGCACGTAATGTTTTTGATGTTAAATTCAACATAAATTTGGTTGTGGCAGGGATAAAGACCTCTAAAGATGCTTTTGATAGGACCACTAGATTTTTCTTGTTGTTTGATCTTGAGACTATATACCATTTGATTAGGCTATAGATTAGAATCTATATTAACCTGGTCTTGGATAATGTCTTTAATAAGTGGTGAAGAACTTTTGTGCTAAGCTATTGGTGCCTTGATGAGGTTTTCACCAATGTATTTGTCTTGATTATCCCATAGCGCCTCTAAGAAGGTTTTATGAAGAGATGTTAAAATTTGAATTTTATTATTCTCTAGTGCCTTCAAAAAGGTTTCATTAAAGGTTACTAAGTTTAATCCTTGATCATCTCCTAGCACCTCCAAGAAGGTTTCATTAGGAAAGTATTCTTCTTTTGAATGAATTGGGTCTTGACCCCCATGAGATTCTATAATTTATATGTCACCATGGATGTATTTCAATAAAGTGTGATTCTATCATTCCCAATCAAAGTTTTTGGGATATGGAATGTCAATATAATGGCTACATTGGATAAGATTAATGGAATGATGAAAGACAATAGAATCCTCATAGAAAATATTAGGATAAACCATGTCGATGCTGAAGTAATCATCCAAAAAAAAATATAGAAGGATCACAAGTATATTCAAATTGATCTACAAGGAAATTTTAACCAATTTTGAAACAGCCAATACTGTACTCTATTTCTGAATCTAATTTTGATATAAGGGACTTTGTATCTAATGTTTCAAATGATGTTGATTCTATTTCTAATGCTAGATCTGATGTTGGTTCAATAATATAACCTAACTCTAATTATAATTCTTCATCTAATGTGGTTATTTTCATAATGATGTAATGTTGAATGTTAAATTTTGGACAAGTAATGGCCTATTATGGCATAATAGGCTCAATAAAAAGTGATTCATCCAATAAGGGTTCAATAAAGACTGTCTTATCTAAGTAAAGCCCATCAAAGAGAGGGAATTGTTCAAGGGATGACCCAATAGAATCTTGTCTATCAAAAGGAGACTCCTTAATCAGTGGGAAAATATCAAGAGACAACTCTACAAATACTGGCTTGTCAAGGAGATGAGGCTCTTTAAAAGTAGGTAAAACATGAATACATGATTCATCATAGGTTGACTCATCATAAATGGGTGTTTCAATAATAATGTCATGGTTTTGGTTCACAATTGGTCATAAAAATCAATTTTGAACACAATTTGGTCCTCATAAGATGGCTCTTAAAGAGTTAATGGTTCTTATTTTAGCTCATAAATCGACCCATAATTTATAAAGTGGGGAAAACTTGGCTTAGAATGGTCAATGTTTTGTGTAGACACTAGAAATTTGCACACTATGGTTCTAGATGTCGCACCAACCCCTATACCATCCTTGTACCCCCTCAAGACCACTTTTAACCTTTTAAATACCAAACTTGAGTCAACATGACTAACTTTGAATATATTGACCTTATCCTATCGACCACTGATGATCGACTCCTAACCACTGATGGTCAACTTTTAACCACCTTAAGGGTTAACTTTAGCTCAACTTCACCTTATTTGTTTATTCTTAACCACTTGCATAATTATGCATGTTAAAACTAAAATTAGTCAACTTGTTGAGACCTTATTTGAACTTATTGTTTCACCTCTCCCTTCCTTATATAAAAAGAAAAGAGGAGGAGATGAAAAGGAGGGGGAAATAATCATAAAAAATAATCCATAATTATTAGAGATTATTATATGAGAACTTATTTTGTAGGTGTTCTTTCAATGAATCCAAGAAAGCTTCCAACAAGCATAATAGAGAGAACAAACATTGTCATTCATCAATCACATCCAAAACATCGACAATCTACCATAATTTTTTCAAGCTTCACAATGAGTTTTTAGCCACACACTTCAACATCCTTTATAGCAACAACAAAGCTAAGTATCTATTTTCAGTAATTAGTTCTTTTGTTTCTCTCCCAACTAAACCTTTGAGCTAGATGACCTTGAATATTCCTCTCTATCTTGCAACTAGCCTCCAACCTAAACCCACGTCCCAGAATCACTCAGTCACCTTCCTAATCAGACCTAGCCTTACCTAAGATAAATTTGATAGTAACCATTGACGGTAACTTAACTATCAATGGTTTATCCCCAATCACTGATGGTCACCCAACTACCAATGGTTACCTAATCATTGATGGTTCACTCAATCATTGATGGTCACTATGTGATAATTCTAACAACAAGTCAAGTCCACCTATTAGACCTTAACCAAACCCCACTTTCTAACTTTTTGCCTGATCAGGAAACATCACCCTATTTTTTGAACCATGTCTGATTCATTTAAAATTAATATCCAATTGTTTATTGTTATAATTAGTTGAATTCATCTCTTTTTAAACACTAATTATACTTAGTTCCAGTATCTTCTATCATTTATGTAAGTAATTTATCTTTCATTTTTAGATCTTGATTGTTTAAAAGTGTGGATTAATGGCCTCCAAAGAGATTATGCTTCTTGGATCTAGCTTACTATGTTATCTACCCTAGTATCTAACTAATCAACCAGTTCTTTAGTGCTTTCTTATCTACAAGTCATTTCTCCCAAGCCAAAGAGGGGTATCTACAATTGTTTGGATCATGGTGTACAAACCAAATCCAAGATCTACTAACCTCACCCTTATTTTAAGTTTTACAACTTTTTTATTTAGAAATAAAGCAAATTTTGTGTGAAACATTTTGGCATGCCCAGTGGGACCCTTGAGTCTTTTATTGGGTTCATAATTACATATAGGTGCTTCTTTTTCTTCTCATACAATGAAATTAAAGTTTCATTTTGGGATTAAAATTGATTGCATACATTATTTTATTTCTTATTTTAGCTCACATAGATTAATTAATTAATTAAATTAATCATAGATACACTCTTATCACACAAACAAGACCCAACCACTTATACCTAATCAACCATAAAAATATTGACATAAGGCCCAAATAGAATTTCATCACCTAGCAGTCACCTTTTCCAGCTATCCTAGTTGGATTTCATCACCAATTGGAGAACCAACTTAGTTCATTAGCTAAGTATAATCTTTGGCAATTGGTATATCTTGGATAAGTACCCAACACCTTTATCATTTTGGTGTGTGAAGTGAGGGGGTATGACCTAATATCAAGCCATGTATTAATTTCCAACACAAATTCCTTTGAGAGCCTAAACACAACTTGAAACCAACCATAGACTTTGTTTCTAGTACCCACCCTATAATCTAAGTTGGCTCACACAATTCTTAAAGCTTAAGGCATAAGTCACAAGAGAGACTAAAAAGAACCTTAGGATTTAACATGATTTAGTGTGTGTTTTGTTTCCTTGAATTTTTATTGTCTTCTCTTTGTTTGAGTTGTGAGATTTATTTTATCTTCCTCTTTCACTTATTTGCATGGTTTTAATTAGGCAACAACTAAGACACCAAGAAAATCAGGATCCACCTTCTAATCATTCATCTTCTTCTTCTCCCTCATCCATTGAGTATATCTCAAATGCAGAGAGCTCTCCCCATCATTATGGAAGTCCTAGCATCCCTTAGATGGTTTCCTAAGATGATGTAAATTTTTCCATCTTTCTAGATAACAACCCCATAGCCCTCCAAAATTATCTTAACACCATGCCTATTAACCTAATCTATGGCATGCCATCCCACCTTATGGGCAGCACTTTTATTGACACCATTCCCACCCAACCCTTGGTCACCCAAGCATACTATTCTACCAATACTCCCACCAATACCACCATCCAAAACCAACCCAACCAACCAACCAATACCCAAACACCTTCTATCCCAACTAACAACCCTTTTAGTATATGATCAACTCAACCTTTGGGCACTAGTACTCCCCTTACCATGGGAGTACCCTCTACTAGTGTCACCACCATTCCTCTTATTTTTGACCCACCTACCTCCACTATATTTTAGATTCTAGTGGTCCCCATACCTTTTAACCTTCCACCCATTAGTACCTCAATTACCACATATCCTTTATCTACCAACCCAACCATACCTCCAACCCAACCTATGTCAATCCCCCAATAGATACCCATTGCACAAAACCTAAGATACATCCCTAACCCATAAGGGTATGCACCTCTACCTTCCACCTAACCACCAATCTCCACATATTCATATGTGGCATCTTCCTAACCATGCATGTCCACATATCAATATGTGGAAGCTTCTCATTGCCCCACTAACTATCTGCATGTTGCACCTACCCAAACCCAACATAATCTACCCTATAACTATGGGGGTGTACAACCATAAATGGACCTTTCAAAATGTTAATGGACAAAATGACTACTTTGGAGTCATCTATTTCTGGAGCCCATAACCTTTATCTTAAGACCAAATTTGCAATGAACCAATTCATCCATCCATCCCCATTCAACCTTATCATCCTCAGTGGGAACTTCCAAAAATTTTGAGCAAGGAAGACCCTCAACAACATCTGGGAGCATTTAGAAATTATTGTTATTTGATCACCTATGATGATGCTCTCCTTATATGTACCTTTCCCATGTCTCTATCAGGTCCAAGACTATATTGGTATAGTGCTATTAAAAAACAATCCCTCTTTTCTTTTGCCCAACTAGTTTAGACTTTCTTAGATCACTTATCCATAAACATCTCTAAGAAAGTTTCCATCACCGATCTCTACTCCATTTAGCAATTTGATGATGAGTTCATAGCTGACTTTGTAGCCCATTAGAGAAGATTGATAAATCAAATCTCATCAACAAGGGGGAAATGATGTTGGATAACCCCAAAGTGACCTTAAATCAATCACTTGACATCTTTAAACAACCATTCCCCAACCATGCCCCTTCTGTGAACAATGAAAATAATAGAGTAGAATCCTCTCAAAACCATGATGTCCATACCATTAACACAGTTCTTAATGAACTCATCATTGAAGAAACCAATGATGAGACTACCTTTCCTTTGTATCTACTTATTGAGGTAGTGGATTCACTCTCTATTCCTTCTAAAAATGAGACCAAGGAAGTGATTTTTCCCCTTTCTCCATTGATCAAGGTATTTTAGATACTAACCTCTCTTTTGGGAGACATACCAAAAGAGACAACCATTACCATTGTATCCTTCTAATCTATCATACAACAATCCACTCTTCTTTTAGAAAGCATCCCTAAGGAAGAGATCACTCTACCTACTTTTCCCATAGGAGACTCATCTTCCCAAACCTTGGAGCCTTTGATTGAGGAAAAGGATGAAGTAACCACTTCTCTCTCTCCACCCATGGGTTTGACCTTTGAGATCAATATCAAAGGGATTAAACCCATATATAATCCCTTCTCTAGATTATTTCAAAACTTAGAGTACTTATCCGAACCCAACATAGATTGTGCCATATTTTATCACCATCTCGAGATTCCTTACACAACCAAGCAAGAGCTTCTAACCATGCCACTATCATCCTAGCCTTCTGTTTCCACTATTAAACCCACCATCACCCTAACCAAACCTTTGTAAACCTCTACTAATCAAACCATAACCGAACCGTCTAAACTAACTCCACCTAAAATAACCAAGTCACCTTCTACCATTCCAACCAAGCCCACCAAAAACCTTGGCACACCCTCTATTTATAACCTTACTCACCCCTCATTAAAATTGGAATTAACTTCAACAAACCTATCAAAGAAACCCCAAACCAAACCAATAAAGAGGGTGAAACCACCCAAGATTATACAAATGAAAAATCTACCTCCCCTTTCTGCTTTGCCTTCTATTTTGGGACCTCACCCTTCTATCATAGTAAGGAACCCACGATACCATACAAAACCCAAATCGAACCACCAATTTTGGTTACACCATCACTCCTACTTTCATCCTCACCTATTTTCACCAAACCTTCTATAACTAAACCACCTACTTCTTAGGCATCTACCCCAACACCTTTCACCCCCAAGTAATCTGATGAGTCCACAAAATGACTCATTAATGCTATGATTGTGACCTTAAAAATGATAAATGTTGAGAACTGTATGCAATCATAGTATTTAGAACTAGCATAAGGTAGTAAATAGATATTTTTATCTGCATGAACTCATGTATAGTCTAAATCTCTCTTATTTTCACTTTGTTCTAACATTTGCTTGTTTTAGGCCCTATATTTTGTTATTTATAGGCAATAATAGTAATAATACAAGTTTTTCCAAGATTCCATGAAGATAAAGAAGGTATAAGACAAGGAATTCATCAATCTAGTCTAGCTATGGATCTTGATAGTTGGCTACAGATTTCAGCAGTCGACTATGGATTTCAACAATTAGCTCTAGTTTTGCTATGGATCAGCCCCGCTCATTCCAGAATTGATTTTGACACACTTTTAAGGGCTCAGATATTTTATCTATATTCCTCATGAGAATTTACAAGACTTCTTTCATCAGTTCTATTTATGTACAAGTATATATATAGCTATCAATTTTTGTTTGGTCTTCTATTTTTAGAAGTTCTAGATAGCAGTAATAGAATGGAAGATATATATTTCAAAGAATGTAAGATTTGGTTGATAAAGTTAATCATATACAGTGTTATCTTTGGAACCTCTAATCCCTCTAAGATCTCATCGCCATGATTTTTTGTCTTAACTATATCACCAAATCTCTTCAGAATATCTTCTTGTCTTAAAAAGTCAAGATGTTATCTATAATTTAGGTTAGTCAATTACTTTGTATAGAATAAATAGATAGATCCCTATCAAGATCTATAAAAATTTTCAAAAAAAATATATTTTAAAACTTCATTCTCTAAAATAAAAGTATTACAACAGTTTTATTCTTTCACTTTATATCTTGAATTTGATTTGATTTGAACTAAATCTAAGGGTGATAAAGCACCCACTCCCCAAGGAGATAGGGGATTTATTTTATCATTTTAATTCAAATATTAATATATATTTATGTTTGCATAACTCATATTTATAACTTGTATGATAAAATAGTTGTTTGGTTTCACATTTCTTGTATAAGCAAATTGGTTACTTAGTTTCTAGCTTTTCTACAATATAGATTCTTGATTATCTTTCATTTTTTAGGTGTGAGTTTGAAATTAGTATTTAAAATTTATTCTAGAATAGTGAATGATTGATGTTTTAAGCAAGTTAAGTGTGATTGCTTTTAAAAAAATTTGATGTAGAAAAGAGTGGTGTCTTTTATATTTCATGCAAAATTGTTTTTTTCTCTCTAGAAATAGCTTAGATGGATAAGATAGGAATTAGATTTTAGCAACTCAAAATCCTCAAAAAGATACTATTAGCTAAAATTAATAAAGGACTTTACTGAAAAATACCTTGGACACTAGCCCTGGTAAGAACTGACACCAATATACATTGGTTAAATGAAGGGGTAATAATGACACCCATCATTTTTGGTGCCATTATTGAGGAATTTATTTTGAAAAGTGTTAGTAAGGTAAATTGGTAAGCTAACAGTAAAAAAAACATAAAATCATTCAAAGAGAAATCAATTTATGTTCTAACCTAGGGATTCTAAAGGATGGTTTGTTTTCAGATGTCCTCTAAAGATAGAAAGTCCTTCAACATCTGTAGCTAAAAACCCTACTCCAAAACCTATAGAAAGAATCCCTTCATCATCCTTAGCTAAGAGTCTTGAACAAGCTATTGAATCTCATCTTTAGAATTCCCCTAAAATTTCACTTAGGACTAGAAGATTACCTCAACCAAGTTCTATAGGAAAAACTAGGCCAACATATTCAAGAAGTGAGTATCTTGAAGTTGCAACAGGTTTAAGAAGCATTTGAGAGGGCTATAGCTGTAGAGGAATTTGATCAACCTTCAACTAGTCATACAACTATTCAATGGGGATATAATCCTAGTATTGAAGAATCTTCCTCAGAAAAGGGTGATTCTTTTAATAAATAACCATAAATTCTTGAATAATCTCCTCATCTTATTGAAACCTTATTTCTAATGGGAGACAATGTAGGTAGTGTGGAAAATCCCAACAGAAATTCTCCTTAAAGGACTTTCTCTTACCCCATTCTCTTTGAGAATGATGATAGGACAATAATGAAAAACATTTCTCCAACTCATTTACCTAATTTTAGAGGACTATCCATTGAAGACTCAGATCATTTTCTCTTTGAGTTCAAAGTCCTGTGTTAGACCTATGATTACACTTTAGACAATCAAAAGTTGAAGCTCTTCCCCTCAACTTTGAAGGAAGGAGCAATGAGGTGTTTTATGGGCCTAGAAAGAAATTCCATCAATAATTGGAGATCTGTGTAAAATTCATTTTTAAACAAATATCAAGATTACTACAGGGTCAAAAATAGGAAAGAATATTTCTTCAAAATTAGACAAAATAAAGATGAAAATCTTGAAGATTACTTGGATTGGTTTGCCTTTACCCTCAACATATGTGGTTATGACTTATCGAAAGAAGTGATCAAGAAAGTTTTCCTTAAAGGATTGGATGACTCCTATAGAGATGCTTTGAATCTTATGAGAAAAGGAGATATCACTAAACTAGGTTTTTTGGAGATCCAAGAATTATGTACCAACTACTCTAGAACAAAACCTAGTAGCAAGAAAGGGAAATTGGAAAAAACTAGTGATGTAAGTCAATTGATGAAAGAATTAGAAAAATTCAAAATAGACATATTAGTCAGAGATATTCAACATTAGATGGATTACAGGCTAAGGCCAAATCCAAAACTAAACCATTGGAGATTTATTACCCAAAATACAGATTGAAACATGCACTTAGAGATTGCCCACTAGATAAGACTGAAGTTTATGGAATATGTGATTGTAAAGACCATGACACAAAAAATTGTAGTCATCTTCCTACACTTAAAAGTCAATTATATTAGAATGCTAAGACTGTGGAAGAAATCAATTATGTATAGAGACAAGGAAACACCTTCCCATAAAATCAAGCACAACAATTTGGACCAATGATTCCTTTTACTCAATGACATGCACCTCCACAATTATGGGCACCACCACCAAAATGGAATACCCATGAATGGATGTGACAACAATGGATGATTCCCCCATCATTTCAATAACCTTGGATACCTCAAGGACAACAATAGCTATGGATAAATCAACCTTGTATTCCTAATCCAAACTATAATCAACAAAGAAGGTTTCCACAATAATAAAAAAAATAACAAACATTGATGGCTCCTCAAGGGAAACAAGTGACCTCTAAAAAATAAGTAAACCAACCTCAACTACTTGCCCAGCCATTAGTAAATCCAAAAAATAGACAAGTTTTTGTAAATAAGCAAGGTGAAGCAATAGGGGTAGGAGCTATTGAATGTGTAGATATTCAACTTAGATTAGGAAGAACAATACAAGAACCACATATTATCATCACAAAATTTTCACAAGAAAAAACAAGTTCACCAACTCAAATTGAGAAAGAAGAAGAGTCTAAAACTAAAGAAAAAAAAGTAGAGGAAATAATTATAACACCTCCATCTTATCCTTTTCCAAAGATATTGAAAGAAGTGGAAAATAAAGAATCTAAATTGATACAAAAACTTAAAAAATTAAACAAAGAAATTCCATTGTTACAAGCCATTAGGAACATTACAAAATTAAATAAGGTAATCAAAAGTTTATGTATTAAAACACCAGATAGGAAAAGACAATATCCCAAGACTATACAGGTTGATGGAAAAATCATTGACCTTTTGGTAGGGAAATTACTTTTACCTAAATATGGAGACCCAAGAAGTCCCATTATTTCTGTAAAAATTGGATAACAAGAGATACTAAATGTGTTGTTAGATTTAGGAGCTTCCATTAATGTAATGACTAAAAACACTATGTAGAGCCTCTATTTGAAGGATATACAACCCACTACCATAATTTTATAGATGGTAGATCACTCCACTACCAAACTAGAAGGTGCCATTGAAAATATAACATTGACTATAGAGTCATGGGAATATCTTATTAATTTCATTGTCCTCCAGCCTAAAAACAAGAAAATTAGTTATCCATTGATTCTAGGTAGACCTTGGTCAGTACCTATAGCATCATTTATTGATTTTAGATTAGGGCATATGACCATCTCTAATGGTCTCAATGCAAAATGACTTTCATTATAGCCACCTGCTCAACCATCAATCAATACTATTAAACAATTGTGGATTGACCAACCATATGAAAAACTTGATAACATTTCTTCTTTAGCTATGGTTATAATCACTGATCATGTAAAGGAAATAGAAGATGAATTATCAATAAGTATTGGAATTGTTATAGATCTTGATATTCTAGCTAAGAATCTTGATAGTTTAGTTACAGATTATAATAGATCGGCCACAAACTTATAAAAATAGCTTTTTGAAGGAAACACTTCTTATTATTTTGATCATTCATCCTCTTCTACTTCTCTAAACATGTTTTATGATCATTTATATCTTCAAAACAATGTAATGCAATGGATATATGAAGGCCAAGAATCATTTCTATCAGCCTTTTGTTATCCTTTGGTTGGAATCATTCCTATAGGAGAAAAGTTAGTCAAAGACACTACCACATTTCACATATTGTTACCAAATCCTTGTCCTCTTAACTCATTAATGAGTGAATTTAATTAAATATATTCTTCTCATCTAGGCACTAAATATATCATAGTACCACCAGGAAAGACACTTAACATAAACAGGTGGTTGATAAATGATCAGGAATGAAAGTCTTTGATGTACTAAGGGACCATAATCAATCTTTTCCTTGGGAGTATCTAGACATGAAAATAATTCATCCAAGTATATGTACACACCACATTTACACATAAAACATCAAACCAATTAGGCAACCACAAAGACGAATCAACCCTGCCTTGAGAGACATTGTGAAGACTAAGTTTGAGAAACTATTAAAAGTAGGATTTATTTATCCCATTTTTGATCATCAATGGGTCTCTCCTTTAGTCATTATCCCTAATAAAATGGTAAATTGAGGGTGTGTAAATATTAATAAGAATTGAATAAAGTAACAATGAGAGATCACTTTCCCCTGCCATTTATTGATTAAGAAGTTGATAATTTGGCTAGAAAAAGATAGTTTTCTTTTCTAGATGGCTTTAGTGGATATAATCAAATACAAGTGGCACTTGAGGATCAAGACAAAACAAGCTTTACTTGTCCATAGGGTATATTTTCTTATAAATTCTTGCCCTTTGGTTTGTGCAATGCACCTGCCATTTTCCAACGAGTTGTTCTAGCCATATTTTCATACTTGACCAATGATTGTATAGAGGTCTACATGGATGATTTTACTGTTCATGGAAATATTTTAATGAAAGTATAAATAATCCCAAAAAAGTGATACAAATATGTAAAGATCACCATATGTCCCTAACTCATGATAAATGTTTCATTATGGTAGAAGAAGGCATAGTACTAAGACATCATATTTCTATAAAAGGAATTCAGGTGGATCCAAAGAAAATTGAAGTTATTTCAAAATTGCCTATTCCTCAAAATCAAATTAACATTAAAAGTTTTGTAGGACATGAAGGATACTATAGAAGGTTCATTGCAGACTTCAGCAAAATTATTGCCCCAATGTTTACTCTCTTCACAAAGGAAAGTGAATATATTTGGAGTCTAGCCTGTCAACAAGCATTCAAAACTATTAAGGAAAAGTTTAGTACTGCACTTGTCTTAAGAGGACCCAACTGGTCATAGCCCTTCCATATTTACACTAATGCATCTAATCATGCTATGGGAGCTGTGATAGGACAAAAAGATGAAGATGGGCAAACGTATATTATATATTATATCAACAAGCATCTAACTCAATAGAAATAAATTATACAACCACTAAGAAGGAATTTCTTGTAGTTATTTATGCCATAAATAAATTTAGACATTATATTATTGGTTATAAAATATTTGTGTATATTGATCATGAATCTATCAAATATTTGATGAACAAACTAGTAGTAGGTGGAAGAGTTATCAGGTGGCTATTATTACTACAAGAATTTGATATAACAATCATTGATAAACTAGGAAAGTTCAATGTGGTTGTTGATTTTCTTTCTAGATTTCATAATGTAGATGAAGAAGAACCTATAGAAGATAACTTTTTAGATGAAAAATTATTTATTGTTTTAGCACAAACACCTTGGTTTGCTGATATAAAAAAAAATTGGCTACAGGAAAGTTTCCTTGTCAATGCACAAAAAAAGAAAAGAAACATTTAATTAAAATTAGTTCTTATTAAAAATGAATTAATGGCATACTATTTAAACTTGAACCTGATCATATTTTCCATAGGTGTGTAAGAGAAAATAAATGTATGACATCATTTGTGCATGTCATGATGAACTTGGAGGAGAACACTATTCAGTTAAAAGAACAATACATAAGATCCTTGGAGCTAGATACTTCTAGCCAACTCTTTATAAGCAAGTAAAAACCTATGTTTGGAAATGTGATGCATGACAAAGAATGGAAAAACCTACATTATCCTCTAAAATGCCTCTTCATCCATAAGTAATTCTAGAACCTTTTGAGAAGTGGGAATGGACATTGTGGGGTCCCATTGATCCACCTTCACAAGGTAAATAATATTTGTTGGTATGCATGGATATTGTAACTAAATGGGCTAAAGTACAAGATCTTTCTTCTACAAATGAAAAAGTAGTAGTATATTTTCTCTACTTCAAGATAATGTAGTGTTTTGGAGCACCAAGGAAGATAATATCTAATCAAAGACAATAATTCATGTCCAATATGATTCAAGCATTCATGAAGATCTATCAAGTCAACCACCATAAATATTCACCATACCATCCTCAAGAAAATAGACAAGTAGAAGTTACTACTAGAGAATTGGAAAACATCCTTACAAAGATAGTCAGCAACATCTAGAAGTATTGGGCAGCTAAACTCCCAGAAGTTGTTTGGGCATACAACACTACATGGAAGACTAATATTGGATTTTTACCATATGAGTTGGTGTATGGTAAGAAACCTCTCTTTGCAATTGAATTTGAAATGCAAACTTTGAGGACTATAGTAAAAGTAGGACTTGATTTGGATGAAGCTCAAAAAGAAATAATGTTGCAATTAAATGAATTAGATGAAGTGAGGACAAAAGCATTACAACAAATAGAAATGACACAATATCAAAGGAAACAATAGCATGATCTACATATTAAATAAAGACAATTCAAAGAAGGAAATTGGGCACTCTTGTATGATTCCAAGTATCAACATTTCAAAGGTAAGCTTAGAACTAGATGGTTATGACCATTCCTAATAGAAAATATTTTTGATAATGGTTTAGTTTAGCTGTTACTTATATATGGAAATCAAAGAACACTTCTTGTTAATGTTCGTCAGTTGAAGTTATATCAGAAACCTTCCAGCAAAGAAGAATTAATGCATATGGTACAAAATGAGTTTGGAACCATGGAAGAACTCAAATCGTCCATGATAGTTGCTCTCTAAAGATAAAAGTGATTTGAATAAAGAAGAGAATTACTCTCTTCCATAAAATTTAAAAAAAAAAAAACAAAAAAAAACATTAGAATATCAATGCAAAAAATTCAATAAATATAATGCTATTATTTTCCATATTATCACTCATGCAAATTATCCATGTAGGAACAGGTAAGGAGGATAGACAAGGACAATATAGAGATTTATGAGGTAAAGTGTTTGTTTTTCTACTAAGTGTTAGTCTAGATATTTAGGATTTTATGCATGTGATTAAAAAGGGGGACAAACATATGATGTCATCTTAAAAAATTAGTTACAACACTATGGATAATATCTTACCATAATAAAAGTACCCTCATAATGATACAACAACACAATCATGTGGAAAATAAATTAAGAAGGGGTTTTAAAAGGAATGATGATGTTGTAATTATTTCAATGTAAAAGTGAATACACAAGTATCATGTCAAATCAATGACTGTCATCATTATTTGTCATGCTCTGTATCACCTTTGTAGTTATCTAAACCCTAACCTATCACTGTCATTTTATCATTCTATCAATGCAGTTTAATTTCCCTCTGAAATTAGATTTTAAGAAAAGATCACCATGGGGATTAAGAAAAAGTCTAGTCTAGGAAATGCAAATAAGCTACTAAGAGATGAACCAGTGAAGGAGGTACTAGCTACAATTGGATGTTTAGATCTGCTCTTGAAATTTGAAGGGTTTGAGGAGACATTAGTGATAGAGTTTCTTCTCCATCTATAGACTAATTTCTCTATAGTTTGAGGGGTCTAGATACCTATTTCTACACAAATTCTCAATGAATTATCAAGAATTTTGGATAAGGAAGTAAGAATTACAGGAAGGTCTTAATTTCATGACCTTGTCAGAATTTTTAGAAAAGAGAGAAAGTACCAAGATTTATGGAAGACATAAAAAGAAGGGTAAACGGGGTCAACAATGAGTCCTTACTAGATCCATGGAGATCAGTTACTTTTTGGCTTATTAAATACTTAACATGTGAAGGGTAATGTAGTGTACTGAGTTGTATAGTAATGAGGATGCTAATTCATTTATGATTTGTTGCTGAACAACCCCAACATAAAATTAAACTATCCTCATTCCTCCTAGGTTTTGTCCAAATAACAGCCTTGATATATGCTAAAAACCCTTCTAACATATGTCACCATGGACTGATTCACCTCATCATCCAACATCACTTTTTGAAGCATGTAAATGGAATGGAAACTTGGACTAATTTCCTAGCAGGGAAGAAATGAAAAAACCCCAGAATGGTCAAACAAGTCCATGTTCATATGCATACTTATAGTTTAAAACCTCCATCAAATATTTTTTCCAAACCTCTTGTTTCCAAAGTAGTCCATAGTATAAAATCTTTAGCTAGGGTTATTTCATTGCAAACCCTAGACCTTCTGAGCCAAATTCCCCCTCTTGTGTTAACAAATAGGAAGATGAGGCTTCAACCTTCCACTAGAAGACAACATTTTATTCCTCAAAAACCCATAAAAATAATTTAAGAACCTCTTGCAAACCCTGTCTCTCAACCCAAGACATAGGAAGTTTTACCTCCTCCTAAGAAAAAATGAAGAAGACTTATTATGACTACTGACAATGATGAGAATATAGTTGATGAAACACTACATAGTTTGAAATAGACCCCTAAAATGACTAGTGAACCTTAGGTAAGAACAAAATAATAAATCTCTTTGCCTAAAGACATTATTGATGAGATTGCTGAAAATGTTCCTAATGAAAATCTTGCTCCTTCTATATAGCAAAAAAATCATAAAGGAAAAGCCCCATGGTTGAAGAGGATGAGCATCCTTTAAAAGAGGTAAAGGATATATAATTGTAACATGCTTTAACTCTATCTCAATTATAATTTACTATTGAACAAAATGTAAAAGACATAACTGAATTGATTGCTACTACCCAAAATAAAGACTTTGTCATTTCTCACTTGATGAAACAAATTGAAAATTTGGAGATAAAATCCATTAAGGAAAGAGATGAAGCAGAGAATGAAATGATTGACATATGGCATTATTACAAATCACTTGAAGAAGAAAATATTTCTTTAAGAATAAATCATTTCAAGTATGAAACATAGAACACCAGATTGAAAAAACTAATAGGATCTAGTCTCCCTCCATCCAAAGCTACAAAAGGTGTCATACACTATTGTCAAAAAGCATTGGGAATAAGTTTGTTTAGAACTTGAAGAATAGAAAAGACAAAACAAAGAGTTAAAATAAGAACAACAATAGTTTTAGGAATAAATAGAAAAAGGGAAATAGAAATAAGAACATAGTCAATAATTGATTCAACTAACATGCCAATTGAGTGAGAAATTTCTAGCATGTATAATTCCTACTTATTACAATCTCTTTTTACATGAATAATTTATCATATGTAATTTGCTTCAAATTTCCTATGGACTTCCCCATGAAATATCTACAAGTAATGAATTTCTCTCAGTATTCCAAAATAACACCCCTGACAAACATGATTTGCTTTGTGAATTTTACTTGTGTGACATTGTTTTGGGCAACACCAATGATTTCTTTGTTAATCTATTTGTAGGAGAGTTTTAATTGAGAGCTCTTTTATCTGCTTATAGAAATCATATTTCCTAGCAAGAAAGATATAATGATTATATAAATCATGCAAGAGAAGTTGGTATTTATATTAGACCACAGTTTAAAAAAGCACAGGAAACTTTATCAACAATTCAAAATCTCTATTGGCAACATTCTAACATTCATCAAAACTATATTCATGCCTTACAAGATGGAATTGTTAGTTTTGATTTTTTTATCAAAAATCATTTGGATGAAGTTTTGACTGCTACTCAACAACGATGGAGTTTAATGACTATGTTTTTGAAAAGAAGAGAAGTTCTCTCTCCCGCTACTCTCAGATGGACCCTTTGAAGAGATCAATTTGTTATTGAGATGATCACTGATCTACTTCAGAAAGATGGAAAAGAATTTTGGATAGGGCTGAGATTTAAATCTCCCTTATTACTTTCCCCTATGTCTCCATGGTAGAGTAATAGACCTAAAAAAGATGAGCAGTTTAGTATCTGGTATCATTTTATCAATAGGGATAAAGGATTCACTCCTCTTAGTCAATAGATAGGCCTAGATGAATATGACATATATGATCTCAGTCTGAAATTGTAACAAAGAGTTCATAATTATGGAGATAGAGAAAACTAATTTGCAAAGGGACTTACAAAATGTAAGGTGTGGGGGAGATGATGAGTCCACAAAACAACTAAATAATGCTATGATTTTGACCTTTAAAATGACAAATGTTGAGCATTGTATGCAATTATAGTAATTATAACTAGCATAAGGTAGTAAATAAATGCTTTTATCTGAATGAACTGATGTAAAGTCTAAATATCTCTTATTTGCACTTTGTTCTAACATTTTCACGTTTTAGGCCCTATATTTTGTTTTATACATGAAATAATAGTAATAATATAAGTTTTTCTAGGATTACATGAAGATAAAGAGGATTTAAGACAAGGAATTCATCAATCCAGTCTAGCTATGGTTCTTGATAGTTAGCTATAGATTTCAGCAATCAACTACAGATGTTGACAATCGACTATGGATTTCAATAGTTAGCTCCAAATTATGCCAATTTTACTATGGATCAGCCCAAATCATTCCAAAATTGATTTTGAAACACTTTTAAGGGCTCAAATAGTTTTTCTATATTCCTCATGATAATCTACAAGACTTCTTTCATCAATTCTATTTTTGTACATGTATATATATAGCTATCAATTTTTGTTTGGTCTTGCATTTTTGGAAGTTATTCCAGATAGCAGTAATAAAATGGAAGATATGTATTTCAAATATGTAAGATTTGGTTGATAAATTTATTCATAGATAGTGTTAACTTGGGAACCTCTAATCCCTTAAATATCTCATTACCATGATTTTTTGTCTTAACTATATCACCAAATCTCTTCAGAATATCTTCTTATCTTCAAATAGTCAAGATGTTATCTATAATTTAGGTTAGTCAGTTGCTTTGTATATAATAAATAGATATATCCCTATCAATAGCTATAACTTTTTGCACATAAAATATATTATGAAGCTTCATTCTCTGAAATACAAGTATTACAATAGTTATGTTTTTTTCTTTATATCTTGAAATTGATTTGATTTGAACTTGAATCTAAGGGTGAGCAAGGGCCCACTCCCCAAGGAGATAGGGGATTTATTTTGGTATTTATTTTATTATTTTAATTTAAATATTAATATAGATTTCTATTTGCATAACTTAGATTTATAACCTACATGATAAAATAGTTGTTTTATTTCACATTCCTTGTATAAGCAAATTGGTTACTTAGTTTCCAGCTTTTCTACAATATAGATTATTGATTATCTTTCATTCCATAAGCAATGATTTGATGTACTTTTATTTTTCAAGTGTGAGTTTAAAATTAGTATTTACAAGTTTATTCTAAAATAGTGAATGATTTATTTTTTAAGCAAGTTAAGTGTAATTACTTTTCAGATTTTTTGATTCAATAAATAGTGGTGTTTTTTATATTTTATGCAAAATTGTTTGTTTCTTTTCCAAAAATAGCTTAGATGCATAAGACAAGAATTATATTTTAGCAACTCAAAATCCCCAAAAATATACTATTAGCTGAAATTAATAAAGGACCTTACTGCAAACTACCTTGGGCATTGGCCCTAGTAAGAATTGACACCAATATACATTGCTTAAATGAAGGGGTAAAAATGACACCCACCACAATCCATACCAAAAACATCCACCAAGAATTCTCCTTCACCCAAATCTCTCACCATAAAACCTACTCCTAAAAGGGCTTCCACCTCAACTACTAAACCTAAGACTTCTAAGCCTTTGCCACCTTTGCCCAACTTTTACTCAAATATCCTATAGAGGATATTACAAGAATATTGCATAACCTTTCCACCTATCAAACCATTTGACGCACATAGTCATAAACCATCCCAGTATAATTATAAATTAGTATGTTCATACCATAAAACACTTTGGCATGATAATGAGAATTGTAAAGCTCTCTAAGTATTAATCCATCAACTATATCATGAGGATGACTTATTATCAGCTAAACCTCCCATGAGCCCACCACTAGCCCAATAAATATGAGCCATCAACCAATACTTACCTACTCCCCCACTCTTATATCATAGTGAAGTGGAGGTGAAGCAATCTCTAGCCTAACTCTTTCCCAAATCCATACCATCCATGTGGTCACATGATCATAGGCTCAACCAAAGGATAACGTAAAGACAAAGCTATCCATTTCATGGAAATATCCCTCTTCCACCACCCAACCAACACTAATCACCTTTACCTTAAACCAAACCCAAGGTGTCCATCTTAGATCCCTCTTAATCCAACCCATCCAAATCAATCCAATAGTAGTTCTAAAATAGCTTCACCAAATACAGATGGAGATGAGTTTGTATGAACTAACAAATACCTTTCCCCATCATTACCAAGTGATGATAAAGGTTTTACAATCCATAGAGGTCCAACTAGAAGACCCACAACCTCTACCAACCTTTATCAGAGCTCTTTAACTTTCCAACCTTGTTACCTTCAAGGATTCAAAAATACCCTCCATCCATCCAGATGATCTAGATCCTTCCCTCTTCATTATCGCATATATCAACCAAACCCACATCAAGAGGGTTATGATTGACAAGGGAACTAGCATCAACATTATCTCCTCCCATGCATATAGCTAACTGAAATTACCTGAGAACATTATGTCAGAAACCTTGATAGTGCTTTAATTATTCAATGATACCATTGCCACAAGTTTGGAACTATTGTCCTTCACATTCATCTAGGACCCTTGACACTTTTTGAGCTCTTCTATGTAGTAGAAGGTGAGTTCTAGTACAACATTTTAATAGGATGCCCTTGGATTCATTCTATGGGTTGTGTGTCATCCACCCTACATTGATGTGTTAAATTTGAACACAAAGGTCAAGTTGTTACCATACAAGCTTACCTAAGTCCTTTTACATCATGCAACATGACATACTAACACAATAATGCTCTCCTTAATCCATCTAATAAACCTTCATCAGTAAAAGATGAACCCCCATATCCTTTTCCCAATGAATCATCCACCAGTTCATCTATCCCTTCCACCTAAATCCCTATAATAGACCCTATAAAATCAACCTTTCAACATCTTTCATTGGGGGAGTATCACCTTTTGACACTAGACACTTTTCCTACTCCTCAAGAATATGGGAATCTTAACCAATAACCTAGTTATGACCCAATATTGGAGTCATTGTTCCTTTTAGGACCTTAACTTGTCAAACCAATTTCATCTATGGGGGACTTGATAAATGCCTTGACACTTTCACCACCTCTTTTTCACCTTGACCATTCACCTCTAGTTTATCCTATCTAGATAAACCAAAGTTTTCCAATGACATATCTTTATAGATGTGCTAAGAAGGGATTTGGTCTAGGTCAGTATGAACATAGGTCACATGAGTTTTTTTTATTCAAGACTCAAAAACCTCATGAAAATCATGGCCTCATTTTCACATCACCTAAAAATCAAACCAACCCACCTTCCATTACCACCATTGATGAAGAAATTCCATTCTCATTGTCCACTCCACAATCAAAAATTGAGGATTCCAACATCATCCCCCCTAATTTTTTTTCATCAACATGATTAGCCTCAAACTCCTAACTTATCAAAAATATCAAGCCAATATAACCAATGCTTTGACTCATCTTCTGATGGTAGGAGATGACTCTCTTACCATTAATACTATTTGATGTCAAGATGATGATTCCATCCTCACCTATCTTGGTTTAGAAGATTTATCTATCCACAAATCTCTTCCTCTTGAGACTTTAACCATGTTGAATGAATCCACCATAGATATCAACTTGGGTACTCTAGATAACCCACACATTGTCAAAATCAGTAAATCGCTAAATTTTGAGAAGCTTCAGGTCTTCCCCTTCTTCTTAAAAGACCACAACATATAATTTGGTTGGCCTTAAAATGACATGCCATGAATCAACCCCTCCATCACTACCCACAACATAGTCACCAACTATGATGCCAAACTAGTTATGTAAAAACTTTGATGAATGCACCCTCACATAGCCCTTCTCATCAAAGAAGAGCTTCAACAGCTCCTATCTATCAATTTCATCCAACCCATTAATTATCCTCAATGGTTCTCAAATGTCATACATGTGACCAAAGCCATAGGGGGACTTCATATTTGTGTAGACTTTCATAACCTTAACCCTACTTACCCAAAATAAGACTTTCCTTTGCCAAGTATTGACCAGTTTGTTGATCTTACAATTAGCCATGAGATGTTATATCTTAAGGATGGGCTTTTGGGGTTACAATTAGATATTAATTTCCCTTGAAAACCACCTTTATCGCCCCATGGGGAACTTTTTACTACAGGTTCATACCTTTTGGACTAAAGAACGCTGGCATAACCCACCAACGTGTTATGACCTACATCTTCCATGACCTTATTCATAAAATCCTATAAGACTATGTCAATGACCTTCTTGGGAAATATAAATGTTAAAAAGATCATTTGGCCATTCTTAATATTATCTTTGAATGATTCATTCATTACCATGTCTGTCTTAACCCTAAGAAGTGTATTTTTGGAGTCTTGTTAGGAAAGATCCTTGGATTTATCATCTCCCTTTGGGAAATTGAAGTTGATCCCACAAAAATCAAATAGATCTTTGATATGCCTCCTCCCACCCACCTCAATCAACTCTACAGCTTGTAGTGGGAGCTCCAATCCATTCATCGCTTCATCTCTCAGCTCTTAGATCAATGTTAACCTTTCTACCACCTTCTTAAGAAGGATATATCTTTTAAGTGGAACACAGACTATCAAAAGGCCTTTGATTCACTTAAAGAGTACCTTCTATCTCCACCCATCCTCATTCCTCCCAAGGAAGGTCAATATTTTTACCTTTATATTTCTTCCACCGACCACTCCTTAGGGGAAATGTTGGCCCATTAGGATCAGCATCATAAAGAGAAATCCATCTACTACATTAGTCATACTCTTATAGATTATAGAAGATGAGATTTGCCTTGCCTTGGTCTTTGTGGCCACCAAAATTTCCATTACCTTCTCAACCACAAGACCTTTGTCATAACCAACATCAACCCTCTCAAGTATATGCACTCCAAGCCATATCAAAATAAATGTATGGCCAAGTGGCTCATGATTTTAGCTAAGTTTGACCTTGAGTTATTCCATCAAAAGTCAATTAAATGGAAAGTCATTTCCAACCAATTGGTTGAAGCACCACTAGCAGATAACTGACCTCCTCCTCTCGAGTTTCAGATGAGTCCATCATGACCCTCTCTCAAGAAGCCTTCACCTATCAAGTGACCATGTTCTTAGATGGATCGAAGTGTCAACATGGTGGGGGAGTTATAATCATCTGTATGCCCCTTCACAATGAACCTCTTCCTTTATCCTTCAAGATATATTTTGAATATACCAACAATATGGTTGGGTACGAAGCCCTAGTGATAGGTCTCCAAATTGCATTACCCTTGGGAGTCAAAATGATCAACATTTTTTGTCACTCTCAACTTGTGGTCAATCAAATCAATTACTCTTATCAATATAATAATGATGTTTTGAGTATTAAAAACAACTAGATACTGTATTCTTAGCATCATTTGAACACTACCCTATCTAAACCACTCCATGATCTATGAACAAGTTTGTCGATACAATGACTTCTCTCACTTCCTAGATCCTATCTACACCCTTGGAATCTAAATTATCTATCATTTTCCATCAACTTATCAAGCCATATAATATCAAATCAGACTCTCCTACCATCTTCAATGTGGAGGAAACCCAAATTGACCTTTGATATTAGCAAAACTTTGACTATCTCAACATTGCCATCATTCCTTTCAAGCTTTCTAGGAATGATTGAAGAGTGTTTATCTAGAGCACCTCATGTTATACCATACTGGGGTTAATTCTTTATAAACATAGCTTTGATGGTCTCCTCTTTTATTTCCTACATAGTCATGAAGCCTCTCATGTTAGCAAAGAAACACATGATAGGATATGTGGGGGACACTTTAGTGTCCTAGTCATCACTAAATGCATCCTTCACCTTGGATATTATTGTTTCATCATTAACCAAGATTGTTGTGACTATGTGAATAAGTGTGTCAACAACACACTAATTTACATCATGCACCTAACCATAATCTTCAAGTATACAAATATTTTTTGCCCTTCTCATAATGGGTGTTGATCTTATTAGAGAAATTAACCCCCATTCGTCATAGTGGCATCATTCTATCATCACTACAACAAAATATTTCACCAAATGGGTAGAGGTCATCCCTCTCATATCAACCAAAGCTGAAAATATCATTGACTTTGTCAACCATCAAATTATCTATCATTTTGATGTTCCTCATAAAATTATCACTGACAATAGAAAATATTTCAAAAAAAAAAAGTCCAAGGTCTTTGTGATGCCTTCAGTATCAAGTTAAGTTTCTCATTGCCCTATCATCCACAAGCAAATGGATAGGCCAAAGCTTCTAACAAAAATATTAACAACATGCTAACTAAATGGTTAATATATTTGGTTGAGATTGGCATTTACACATTCCCTTCACCTTATGGGTATATATTACTAGAATTTAGACCCTTATGAGTGCTACCCCTTTCTCTCCAATTTTTTAAACTGAGGCCATCTTGCCTCTCAAAGTCCAAATACCCTCTCTTCACATATCCCTACAAGATCTCATTTCTGAGAATTATCATCAAAAATGTTTAGCCCAACTTGAGCTACTTGATGAACATAATTTAGCCACACTTACCCATCTTTGTGTCTATCAAGAGCGAATCAAGTGCACTATAATAAACATCTCAAAGTGCAAGAATTAAATATCAGAGACCTCATCTTAAAGGAAAATCAACATGTCACCGGTATGGAGCAAAGTAAGCAAGGCAAATTTTCTTTCAATTGTCTTGGACCTTATATCATAATGCACAAGTATGGATTAGGAGCTTACTGGTTGTATTCTCTTGAAGGGAAATCAAAACCTGAGCCCCTCAATACTTTACATCTATGTCCTTTATTTTTTTAAATAGGATCAAACTCACCTTTTTTCTAACTTAAGCTCATCCCTTGTTTTCACCAAAATTCATCTCCTTATTTTAAGAATAATCGATTAAAACTAAATCATATAATTATATATTAAAGCCTTTGCCTATTCTTGAATAGGGTACCATGGCTCTACACATGATATGGTTTTCATGGTACCTTTCACCCCTTTTATAGGATAGATTCCCATGGTCATTGTCACTTAAACCTCTTTTACCCATCACTAACCTTCTTTTTCTCAAGTTTTGCCTTCATAAAGGTGAACCTTTTTAAGCCTATATAAACAAATCCGTGTCAATATAAAAAATAAAATCAATCAAAAAAATCATAAACGGTAAAAAATGCATATGGATTCTTCCAATCATTTTCAAACTGCTCCCTTGAAGGATAGTTACCAAAACATGTCCAATTTTTTCAATATAAGGTAGACTCTCCCTTAAAGGATAGCTATCAAAAGCCTTAAACAATGCTCAAAAACTTAGACCACTCCCTTGAAAGATGGCTAAGTAAAGCATTTGTTAAAGTGTAGCAATTTATTGGAAGCTTACCACATCAATCAACTTCTCCCATCCCTCCAAGAAATCTTGGAATTTGCAATCAATTTTCATACATAGACTTCCTGCATCAATCAGTCTACACTTTATATGACATGAACTTGTTTATACTTTCTCTTTTGGTAACCTACCAAAGAGGCATGCTAGTCTCACAAGAAGGTTCTATTTTCATCCATCTCCCATTTATACACACTATAAACAAAGGGACACTATATAATCAAGTCACCTTTTTAACCAACTAATAGATGCTAATGTGAAGCATTTGAAGGACTTTTGTTCATACTTCAGTTTGTTTTAGTCCTTACCAAATAAGAAGCATCATTCCTTCTTTTTATCCTCTCATGTCTAATTGTTTATAGATTCATTACGGCATTTATCTCTTCATTAGCCTATCTCCCTCACATTTAGTTTTCTAATCCAACTTACTTTATGTGTCTTAAGATTCATCCACCTTCATCTAATCATATATAGTTCATTAAAAACATTTAGAAACCAATTATGTGTTTTACTATGTGTTGTGCCTTGTCTAAGTGTTTTTACTCAAAATAACATCTTAGCCATCATAACCAATCATAAAAAACATACACTCATCATAAAATTACCTTTTATCAAATCATAAGTCCATAAGTCATCACACATCAACCTACTTTAAAAAATTATCTAATCTTAGATAACATCATCACATCATGATCATCTCTTCTAAATAACCAAAAACACCAACTAATCATGAAATGTCTATCATTGGTTAATCATACATCATCCACATATGCTATCCATCACATGCATATCTGGGTCAAAAATAAAAAATTCATCCACATGTCCAACAAAACATCTCATCATAACAAACATCATCATGTCATAACATCCCATCACCTAATCATAACATCATAATCATCCTACCATCTATCACATCTATAAAAATATGATCCATTAACCCATTACCATATTATGGACATACATTACATCATAATTATACTACCATCTATCACATATATAGCAATGTCATCCATTAACCCATAACCATGTCATAAACATACTTACATCATAGTCATCCATAACCATAATGACATTCACAAACATCATCATGATGTCCAACACAACATAAACATTAATCATATCATTAAAAACATTCATCAATATTGAATATCATCATGAACATAAATTAAATAGCCACATCATCACATGCCTAACAAGGTGAGTACACATAAACCATAACATGTTAATCATATGAACATAATCATCATAAACAACATCACATCCATAAACATCAATGCAAACCATAAACCATGATCACATCTATATATCATAAGCTCATAATCAAAATAACGATCATATATACAATATTATACATGTCTCTCAAAGATGTGTAGACATATCACTACATTAGCAAACAAGCTAGTATCAAAATCATATGATACATCTTAAATACAATATCTCTTAACAGCCTAAGACCATGGAGCACCACTACCTCTTAGAGCTAGTCCACCTCCTGTGTATGCCTACCCCCTATAGATGTGGCCCACTGACCTAGTATCACACTAATATCCTCTCTAGTGATCTCAAATATATGATCACCCCATATGGGCTCATATAATAGACATATAAAAACTAATGCCTCATAGTATTAGAGCTCTTCCATTGTCACTACATATATTGCCATCAAGATAGTCCTTGGTGGTCCCATAGCTACTACTCCTCCTCTTGCCTATAAGAGAGAATCTCTCTCTTGAATAACCATGGCTAGATGAGTCCTATCCTGATCCCTCTCCCCAGTCAATGTGGCTAATTAGCCCTGTGCCATGTCCCTCTCTTAGGTAACTACTGCTAATGATGCTTGTGTTGTGGCTAGTACCACCCATGCTTGATCCCTCTCGACATTCAATGTTTGTTTATCTAGGGCATCCTCATCCCTATAATTAACACCCCCCACCTCTACATCCATGTCCATGTCCTACATGATCTCATCACCTCCAAAAATAGCCACATCATAATGTACCCAGAACTATGTAGGGTAATCACCAATGATACCTGTGTCATCAATAACAACCCTCATCAACAGCTCCTCATGATCAATAAATACATCCTCTAGCTTTAGGGTATGTAATGAGACCTTTGTATCCTCCCTATGATACCTTGGGAACTACCTTAATATATCTTGAATAAGGTCAAATTGTATCCTCACCCTATTAAAAGGGATTAACTCTACCTCTAGATCTTGCCTACCATAGATCTATATGTAACTCTACAATGATAAAATTTGCCTCATATGACTGGTCCATGCAATAAGTTAAACATATGGTCACCAAATCACATCACCCACCACCAATCCATCCAATCGATCCATATACCAATCCATATCATGTGTCCCTCCTAGTGTTATGAGTGCATAATCATACCTCCATCACATGAACCCCACCCTAAAGTCCATCTGATTAAAGTCGTGCCATGATAGCCCACCTAGTCAAAGAACTCTAATGTGCTCATAATCCTAGTAGTGCATCATAAACCCAATGTTGATACCATACCTCTTCTGTGCCCTGTATCCCTAAAGATCTTGATATATCTTCACTAATAACATAGGTGCCCAAGCATACACTATCTGATCCATCACCATGCCTACCAAAACACCTACTAATAATGAAGGAAACCTACCACTTCTCAAGTCAAGAAGTGCATAAAAATTCACTACCATCATCATCATAGTGATGACCCATCTCATGCCCTTATCAATGTGATGCAAGGGTGCATAATGTAGGCCTACAACAGGCCAACTCACATGCACCGCATCATCACCATACAACACACCCATGAGCTGGTCTCACTCTTCACCATCAATGTGATCTATTAACTCACCTTACATCAATAGTTGCATGATCTAGTGAATTTCCTCTATCAAGATCATCATCTCTCCAGTAGGAAGTAGGAATGTGTTAGTGGCTAGATTCGATCTCTTAATGAGTGCCACTAACATAGCCACATCTCAGGGCACATGTTACTAATACCTCATGTTTCCCAAGCCCAATAATGATAAATGATCCCACTCTTAGTCTATCATCACTTGATGGTCCTCATCTAGCAACTACAATACTTGATCTCTCATCTGCAACTACTCCCTCGCCTGTAAGGTCATACTAATACCTTAGTTCACCTAGTTCATTAAACATCATCTATGAACTACTACCTATTGCCACTATCTTTGACCTTACCTATTCACATCCTATATAAAAATACACCTAAGACTTCCCTTAAACTCTACCTATAATAACTCATCTATCCACCCATTTACCCTTAACCCTTTCCTAAACACACCCTTACACTATGTTTTTTACCCTTAACTTTCACAACCTTTCTCAATTTACCCAAACCCTAATTTTACACCATACTTTATATCATTCTTGATCTTCAATGGTCAAATATCAATAAAAAATGGTTCCTTTTGGAACCATCATCGATCAACCACTAACCACCGATGGTTAGGTCAATGACCATCAGTGGTTAGGTCATCGACCATCGATGATCCACACATTGGCCGCTCAATGGTTGTCTATCGACTAGTAACGATTGATAACAGCTATTGATGATCACTATGTGGTGACCACTATCAAACCACACCTACCCCTGGCATCCTAATCTACCCAAAAAATTTGCTATATCCATTAAAAATTTATCAAAACCATTCTACCATCCCTTACCTACACCGTCCCTCTAACATTTCACCTCATCTACCACTTTCATCACTGAAACCTCCACCTACCTAATTACACAAACTTGAACTTGAACCTATCCCTAACCCTAAGTATAACCCACCCATAACTAAACAAATAAACATTTAAACAATAAACATTACAAATTTAATAACACACCTACCTCATTATATGATCATTGACATGGAAGAGCTTTGGGTACCATCGTTGCTTAGCCCCCTACTTTGCCTCATCCTCTTTGCATCCTCGATGGTCAAATCTCCACCCAATTAATCTTAATCAACCTCACACACTTAACTCACTCCACATGATCACTCAACTTGTAGCCTCAAACCATATCATTCTTTTTTTCTCAAGTTAGAGTGTAAGCGTTGTAGGTTATCACTTTTCAAATCAGCAAATAAAACCTTGGTAACCCTTTTACCATTACCCTTTTAGGGCTGACATATGACTATTGATGGTCACTTTGTGACCACCAATGGTTGACCTCGATCATATATGGTTGACCACTTTTGGATTTTTAACTCCTACCCACCATTTTCTAAAAAACTTCACATCACAATAACAATTCCACTACTAACCATTGGAGTAACTATTCTCCACCAACTGAACAACCAACCATGTTACCTTGATATTGGTCATTTTAGAACAACTTTTGCATGATTTATGATGACCTTGCATTAGTCACTTTGACCACTACAACTACATTGCCTTCTTGAAAAAATTTAACTCACACTACTTTTACACACTGATCCAATTGTGTCTTCTTGAGAGTGTAGATACCTAAATCTAGCCACTTATGACCATCAATTAGGATTTTGACCAATTTCCACCAAAATGTATAATTTGTCATAAAATCACTAAAACAGATTAAATGAGTTTAAATTAATATATTCAAGTGATAAATTTGGCTAGAGTATCATTAAATGGGATAATATAATTTATGAAGTAGCTAACTTTGATCAAATCATTTCAAGTGAAAATGCCAATTTTGCACTTGGGTGCCCTGGATTGCTCTTTTTCTTCAAATATCTTACACAAGACATGTGCATTTGTTATTTTATGTTGGAAACATCATAAATGGGATAATGGATCGAATGTATCTGACATCGCATCCTAATTTCAATCTAGTCAAATTTTAGGCCAATAACTAGACATTCTGACCAATTTGAGTAATTTATGCATAAAGAGCCAAGGTTTGCATCAAAGTGCCTAATCATGCTTAAAGATAATTAATCTAAATTAGGGCCTTAAGTTAATTTTCCATGAAACTTTTTGAATAAATCTTTATTGAAAATTGATTATCATTAACTACATCATTAGGTGACATCATTTCTTGGAAAGACATCCCTAGGCCATAAATACCACAAATATTAGGATTAATGCCTCCCATGCCTCATCAAATCCCTTCCATGCCTATTTCATTCCCCTCTATATGAAATATTGATGATCCTATTTATGAATTTTAATTACGTAATTTAATTTTTCCTTAGCCACACATCTCCATCTTGAGATGGAAGGTTTAGGTTGATTCTAGCCATTTTGTAAAATCTATAAATAAGAGGCCTTGCCTATTAAATTTTAAGCTCTTTTATGCCAAAATTATAATTTCCAAATGCATTCAAAATCATTGCATCTTAGTTTTATAATGCCTAAATTTTTAGCCAATCCAATACAAGTCAAATCCAAACAAGGTGCCAAGGAGAGATGGAGGTAGCCACACATCAGTGTTGCAGACTTCATGAGCACAAATTGAGCAAGCCACTACAACAAGAATTTTGGAGAATCCAAGGAAGGTAAAATAAAGTCTTTCTTTCATGTTTTAGATGTGTTTTCCATTATATTATTGTTAACTAACCATCCTGTATTGAGTCAAATTCCTAGTTCACATAATGGCATGCCCGATGGGACATAGCCTTACAAATCTCCTTCAAGTAACTCACTAACCAATTTTATACAAAATCTTGGAATGGAGTCAAGAGAGTGAAATTTTAAGTTAAATTTATTTTTTTGATTGCTACATTTTTATTGTTGGTAACGTCTATTTTTCTTTCTATTGTAATATCATTATTGTCATGGTAGTGATTTTGTGAACAAAATTATTGTTTGTCAAAAGGTGATTTCATGGCCTTGGGCAGTGATATTATTCACTCAAACAATGATTTTGTTGGCCTGAGTAGCGATTTCATCAAAATAACAATTTTGTCTCAAAATAATGATATTGTATGCATTGTGCAATGATTTCATATTAGACAACAATGATTTTGTCATCTAAATAGTGATTTTGTGTTTTCTATCCAATAAATAGTGATATTATTCACGTGTGTAGTGATATCATCATTTGGGGTAGCGATTTCATTGTAAAATAGTGATGTCATTCTAGGGGCAGTGATATTATTAATTTGGGTAGTGATTTCATAGGTAAATAATGATATTGTGTTTTTTATCTAAATTGATCCATAAAAGCGATATTGTTGTTTGAAATTTCAATTTTGTAAGGAAATAATAATATTGACTGTGAAACAATGATTTTGAAATAGAGAGCTTGTTTTGAGAAGTTGTTTCACTTATTTGTAAATTAGCTTTAAAGCTAAAGGACACTCTAACATTTTCATTATAGGATCAAGCATAGAATTTGTTAAAACATACTTTTTAGATCTTTTGAAAGTTTAAAATGGATTAGGAACCTTTGTTTTTGGTGCTTAACAAATAATTTAGGTGCTTAGGTAAATCTTTGGATAAATTGTGGTTTTCAAAGTTACAATTTAAGATCAATGGCTCAAAAGAACACTACCTAACCTTTCATTTGGGGCTTAAAATTGAAATCACTTATCAAATTTTGTCTTCAATAGTTGTTTAAGTTTGGAATTTGATTGGCAAAAAGGAGGATGTTGCATGTATGCTCTTCCATATGTCCCCTTTAGGGAACTTTTGGAATCAAAAGCATCATCCTTATTGTAAACATGCTTAGTCCAAGGCATAGAAATAATGCCATCTAAAGCACTCCCCAAAAACTCACAATAGTTTGGGTGACCTTGAAAATGACCTTAAAGTCTTTCTATTAGTCATTTATTTTTATGCAAACTTGGCTTGTGAGGTGGACTTCATTACCTCTCACAAGTTCTTTAAGGAAGCTTTGACCCAAGTTTTCATCTCCCAGCACTAACTTCAACCACTCCCACTAGTATCAAAGGATTGAGAAATTAAACCACCTTCTAGTGTTGGAGTTACACATGAGACGTATCTACACTTTGGACATTGCACTACATTGAGTAAGCGATGGATGTAGTGGTTACAAAAAGGACAAGACCATTTTGTAATAAGCCAAGTACCCTAGACACCCAATTAAAGTGTTGTTTCTCTTGTTTGATAATTTGAAAGTGGGTAGACATGGGATCCATCTAGAAATGATTAAAAACCAATTAGTTTTAGTCAACCCCACTTTTCCATACCCTTAATAGGAATTTGGATGATTTACTTGTATTTTTTCATTTTCTTTCTTGGTATTTTGAGACTGAACCTAATATGTTTATTTGTAAACCATGTCAAAACCAATTTGTTTATATGTAACTCTTTTGTCTAAAGAGGTGTTATGATGTCTGTTTCACACCACACTTGTGCCCTAATTTTTTTGCTAAACATACTTGTGTGTGTGTGTTACTTATTTTAGTGGGGTAGTGTTATGTTTCCCAAAACATGTCAAACCATTTTTTCCTTGAGTCTTTGAAACATAACATTGATCACATCATTTGAGCATGCTTACACCATTAGGTTGATCAACTTATTTCAATACTTATTTACCATTACACAATAAACCATTTGTTTCAAACCATATCACATCAACCATTTGGATCATGTTTATGCTCCATCATGTTGTCCAATCTTGTCTAGCTTGTTTGGTCAAATCCTAGTTTTCAATGTTGAGTTTTCAATTAACCTTATCAAAGTTTGGATTCAAACATTGATTGATTTATATTTAGGCCTCAATTTGTGGGTTTGATACATAGATATTGCTCTTTTGGGTTGCATAACTTTGATTAATTGATTACCCAAATTTGAAAACTATTGATTATTTATTTGTTCAATGCCTATCCTCATCATTGTTTCTACATTTTTTTGGGAGAACATAACATTTCTCCAAGAGCCTTTTGCCTTATGGCTTATACCAATTGATCATGTTTATGTTTGATTATATGTGTCGGGTCTATGTCAAAGTTATTTCCAAACTTGTTAGATTAAATTAAATTCACATCAATAATTTTTTTTAAGTCTATATTTTGACGTTGTTTGGCCAAAATTCCTAGCACAACTTATTTGAGCCTAGAGTTTAACTCCATTTTTGGATAAAAGACCTAGTGAATCTTTTCCCTTTATTATTTTAGACCTTATTTGGAACAATTTGACCTAGACTTTGACATACCATTTTTTATTCAAATGGTTGACCTTTTATGTTTATGATATTTGACGTTAAAAATTTGACATTAGACTATTTTATGCCAAGTCTTAGTACAAACCATTTTGGAGATATAGCTCCATAATCAAATCATTGTTTAGAGATATAGCTCCACTTTCAACCAAGTTAGACCTAGTTTGAACCATTTGTCCTTTGGACATAGTTTTTTAGAGTTTGCATAAGTCTAAGCCTTTTGTTTCAAAGCTTTCATCATTTATACAAATATGTCTAGATATAATTATGGTGGAGTCATGTACAATCCAATTTATGATAGAATGACTGCATAAAATCCCACTAAGAACCCCTACAAAAAAAATTCTAAAGAGTTTTATTATTCTCCCTACAATACTCCATATGGAAAACATAGTAAAAATCCACAAAATCTAAATAAAATTACCAATTGGGATGATATGGTTTATGAGGAGGAATTTGAAGACCTAACTATATATAACATTGTTTGTGATATGGATCCATACCCTCTTTACAATAATCTTTACACAAAACATATTCAAGAAACAACTTATGATCCAACTCAAGATTGGGATGATATGGTTTATGGGGTACATTTAGATGCTTTGGCTTGTGAAATAAATTAAGCTCTACAATTCCCCTTCATCATTACAAGATGTCATCCTTTGGATAATGTGAGCAACCAAGCTCTACACCACCCTATTGTTATCATTTCAAGACTTCATCCTTTGGCTCAGGTGAGAAATCATGCTTGCCAATGCCCTACCATTATCCAACCATAGGCCATTCTTCATTTGATACCAATCAAATAAAAACCTCAACCCATCCAATCATTCAAAGACCAAGTTGTGTTCAAAATTGGTATTTTTCAACTCATTAGAAACCAAGGCCAAGAAAACCAACCAATTTGAGATTTTTTTTTTGAACTAACCACATTTGATAAGTTGACCTATGATGAATCGCCTATTGATCTTATACCAGTTTTTGAGAAGTCTCACTTTGATAAGATAGTCTTTGCTGAGTCACTACTTAATGATTATAATTACCTTTGGGTAAACCATTACCTTGACTATATGCCTATTTTTTAAGGGCCTCCCTTCAACAAGCCAGTCTTTAAGGAATTATCTCTTTAATTTTTTCCATCATTGATGAGTCTCACTTTGATGGAAAAATATCTATAGAGCCCATTATGCCATCATAGGTCATTACTTGTCCAATACCAAACAAAAAATAAGACATCATTGTAATAAAGTACCCATCAAATGAAGAATCAAAATTAGAGTTAGGTTTTATTCTTAAACTAACATCAGATTTAGCATCAGAATTAGAATCAACATTATATTCAGAGTCCCTTGAGTCAAAATTAGATTTAGAAACAAAATACAGTGATGACTATTAAAATATTGGTTACACATGCCTCATAGATCACTTTAAATACATTTGTGATCCTTATATAGTTTTTTAGGATGAGTACTTTAGCTTTGACATGAGTTATCCTGGTATATTCTATGAGGATTATGCAACCTCTCCCCATTCCATTACCATTTCATAGGCCATTACCATCAACCAAAATAACTATATTATTGACACTCTATCTCCCACAAGTGTCGATTGGGACTGACAGAATCATACTTTGTTGAACTACATCCATGGTGACATAGTAGTTGAAGAAGAGAAAGAAGGCCAAGACCACATTCATATAGCAAAAGAACACTCTCCTAATGAAACCTTTTCAAAGGCACTAGGGGACAAGCAAATTTCAAATTCAGTATCTTCTAGTTGAAACTCTTTCAGAAGTGCTAGAAGAAAATCAAAGTCAAAATTCAATGTTCTTTAGTGAAACTTTCTCAAAGGCATTATGGAACATTCAAGACAAATTCATTGGTGAAAATCTTATCAAGGCACTGATAGCTAAGCACAAAATTCCTTCACTACTTGATGAAGATAATATCAAAGATCAAATCAAAATAGATTCCAATCTAGAACCTAATCAGATGGTAACTACTGTCAAGATCAAACAATGAAAAAATTTAGTGATCCTATAAAGAGAATATTTAGAGGTATTCATCCTACACATCCAAATTTATGTCAAATCTAACATCGTCAACATTAAGTGTGACTGAATATCCTGATCTTCATTTGTTTCCCAACCATTGCCCATTCCATTATAATTTACCATTTCATTTCACAATAAAGCCTACTGTTTATTATTTGTCCCTATTTACCATCCATTGTCACACTTTCCTTTGCACAAGCTACAAAGATACCTTGTCTCAATGTTTGAAGGAATCATAATCAATGACCAATGAAGATCACAACAACATTCTCAACATCCAAATCTACAGCCAGTTCTTGACAAAGTAGCTATTCAAAAGAGGTGTAGGATAATAATTAACATAATTGATTATTTTGTTTGTATCATTTACTGATTAGAACATGCATCTCTAATTCAATAGGAACAATAGAATCATATGCCATTTTACCATACCCAATCCTAAGAAAAAAGGACAAACACACCAAAAACCAATAATCACCCAAGCCAAAAACATGTACCATACCATTTCATTTGCCATATTCGTTTGACCATTGTTGCATATTCCTACCATTTACCCCTCACATGGGAGCAACCCTCCTACCATTTTATCCAATCTATCAAAACCCATCATTATCCTAGATCAATACCATGCCATCATAACATTTCATTCCTATCTAGACCAAATACTATTTTTAGTCATCCTACCCAATCTTGCTCTAATCTTGGTTCCTTTAATTCTTCCTACACTTTTCATGAGGGGTTTTGATCTAGTTTCAATAATCAGTCCAATCTATATTTATAATGATAGTCTATGAAAGTAGTGTGATGGATGATTTGGCAATATATCTTTCATCTTCTATCCTGTATCAAGTTAGTTTATGTGAGCCTGATTATAACCACCTATGGGAAAATTAGTGTTCATCAGTTTTGCTACTAATTATAACTACCATGGGAAAATTAGTATCATTGATCTAATTTATTGTATCCTAGTTATAACCATCTATGGGAAAATTAGGGGAAACATTTGTTTATCATGTATTGTCGCATCACTTTACCATTGTTGTTTTTATTTGACTGGGCATTTGCTAGATTTGAGAACTTGTTGTTACCTGGTCAAGTTTCTCCTCACTTTTGTGTGGGAGGAATTATTGTGACTTGAGGTCATTTCAAGACTATGTGGGCCATGCTCAATTCATGTTGAGGTCACCTCAGTCCCCCTTTCCATGTGATCTCACCATTTTGTGAGTAACCTAAGCCAAAGGCTCTCACCATTTTATTAGTAGGTATCTTGTCATTATATAACAAGTTAAGATACCTCAAAAATACAAAAACATTCATAATATTTCAAAAATCTAAAAACATTTATCCTATCTAAGCTTAGTTAGTTATCCTCGATCCACCCTACTGGGGCAAAGTCATTGTTAAGATGTTTTCTTTTGCTTTTGTTTTTAGGCTTTCTATTTGTTTGTTTGTTTATTTGTATGCTTTCTATTTGTTTGTTTGTTTGTTCACTTGCCTATTTATTTGCTTTCAGTACTATTACCTTAACTCAATCTATATGTGTTCATTAGGTGATTCCTTGTGTACATTATTCTTGAGTCCATCCATATTTATATGTCAACATTATCATCATGGTTTTTATCATTTGTGCATTATTTTTGAGTGTTTATTGGATTGAGAGTCAGTCCTTATGCATATTTTGGCCAAGTCTTCATGGTGTTTTATCATGAAGCCTATCATCATGTGCTATAGGTAAAATCAACTTTAATAAAGTCTACAATCAATAGAGCTACAAACATTTCTCTTTGGCACCTTGGAAAATCCTCCCACCCTTGATCAAATCAACCCAATGACCATTTTAGTTGTATTATTGCTAATAAGGATGATCATCTCCTCATTAGTAGGTACAACTGAATCATTTATATTGATAAATCTTATTAATCTCTTTCATCACTTTGAACCTGCTCATCTTTAATTTGTATTCTAGGTTATATCCTTGAGTTATGCTTGTTAATCAGCCCTAACTAGGGCACAATCATCTTTAGCCAATCCAGGTCATCTTAATGATTATAACCACCTATGGGCAAATCATTATTTTGATTTTTATTATTGATTATAACCACCTTTGGGAAAATCAATAATATTTAAAAAATCAATGCATACAAGCATTTTCTCATTTAGAATAATCTCAACCATGGGTTAATTCCACCTTTCTTCTTGCTTCTTTTTTGAGGGACCGTCCATCACCAAATGTGATGGCCACTCCCTCGAGGGGGTATCATCATAGGCTTCCCAAACATTCTTTGGATATTTTTCTTCAACCATCATCTTCTTTTTGGCATACAGGCCATCTCTCATTATTTGAAAAGACATTGCTTTGCCTATGGTTTGAAACATATTCCCAAATAGGGGCAAACTATAGACACCTAAATCTGGCCACCAATGACTATCAATAGGAATTTTGACCAATTTCCACCAAAATGTACAAGTTGGCCTAAAAACACTAAAACACATTAAATGAGTTGAATTTGACATATTCAAATTCCAATTTTGGACAAAGTATCATTAAATGAGGAAATGAAATTTATGAAGTAGCTAACTTTGATTAGATCATTTTGAGTCAAAATGCCAATTTCACACCTAAGTGCTCTGGATTGCTCTTTTTTGTCAAATCTCTTACACAAGACATGTGCCTTTGTTATTTCATGTTGGAAACATCCTAAATGGGATAATAGATCCAATGCATTTGACATCACATCCTAATTCCAATCTAATCAAAATTTGGGTCAATAATAAGACATTATGACCAATTTGAGTAATTTGTGCATAAAGAGCCAAGGTTTGCATCAAAGTGCTTAATCATGCTTAAAGATAATTAATCCAAATTAGGGCCTTAAGTTAATTTTCCATGAAAATTGTTGAGTAAATATTTATTTTAAATTGATTATCATTAACTACATCATTAGGTGACATCATTTTTTAGGAAAACATCCCTAAGCCATAAATGTCACAAATATTAGGATTCATACCACTCATGCCTCATCAAATCCCTTTCATGCTTAGTTAATGCACCTCTATCCCAAATATTTATGAGCTTATTTATAGATTTTTATTACATAATTGAATTAATCCTTAGCCACACATCTTCTTCTTGAGATGGACGGTTTAGGCTGATTCTAACCATTTTCAAAAATATATAAATAGGAGGCCTTGCCTATTGATTTAAAAATCTATCTTGGTGTAAAGTTATAATGTTGATTTGATTCCAAATATATTTTATTCCAAACTTATAATGCCCAAATTCATGCAAAATCATTGCATCTTAGTGTTATAATGCCCTAATGCATTCAAAATCATTGCATCTTAGTGTTATAATGCCCAAATGTCAAGCCAAACTAAGTCAAAGCCAAACAAGGTGCCAAGGAGAGATAGAGCTAACCACACTTCATTGATGTAGACTTCATAAGCACAAACCGAGAAAACCACTACAACAATCATTTTGGTTCATCCAAGGAAGGTGAAGGAAGGTCTTTCTTTCATTTTTTAGTTGTATTTCCATTTTATTTTGTTAACTAAGCTCTCCTTAGTAACTAGGCCTAGAGATGTTATGCTAGTGTGTTTATTTCATTTTATTTTTATTTTAGGACTAACTCAATACTAACCATCCTCTCTTAATTCAAATTCCTAGTTCACATAATGGTATTCCCAATGGGACACAATCATCTTTATAAAATAATCTAGGTCCTCTTAATGATTATAATCGCTTTTGGGCAAATCATTATTTTTGACTTGTATTTATGATTATAACCACCTTTGGGCAACTCAATAATTTTTAAATCAATGCATATAGGAATTTTATCATTTGGATTAATCTCAACCATCGGTTAATTCCACCTTTCTTCTTTCTTCTTTTTGAGGGACCATCCATCACCAAATGTGATGGCCACTCCCTCAAGGGGGCATCATCATAGGCTTCCCAAACACTCTTTGGAGATTTTTCTTCAAATATCATATTATTTTTGTCATAAAGGTCATCTCTCATTATTTTAAAAGACATTAATTTATCTACAATTTGTAACATCTTCCCAAATAGGGGAAAACTGTAGACACCTAAATCTAGCCACCAATGACCATCAATCAGGTTTTTGACCAATTTCCACCAAAATGCACAATTTAATCTAAAATTATTAAAACACATTAAATAATTTGAAATTGACATATTTAAATTCTAATTTTTGCTATATTATCATTAAATGGAGCAATGTAATTTATGAAGCAACTAACTTTGATCAGATCATTTCGAGTCAAAATGCTAATTTTGCACCTAGGTGCCCTAGAATGCTCTTTTATGTCAAATATCTTACATGAGACATGTGCCTTTATATTTTTGTGTTCATAAAATCATAAATGGGATAATGGATCCAACACATCTAACATTGCATCACAATTCTAATCTAGTCAAATTTTGAGCCAATAACAAGACATTCTAACCAATTTGAGTAATTTATGCACAAAGAGCCAAGGTTTGCATCAAAGTGTCTAATCATGTTTAAAGATAATTAATCCAAATTAAGGATTTAAGTTAATTTTCTATGAACTTTGTAGAATAAATCTTTATTATAAATTTATTATCATTAATTTCATCATCAAGTGATATCATTTCTTGGGAAGACATCCCTAAGCCATAAATGTCATAAATATCAAGATTCATGTCTCCCATGACTCATCAAATCCATTTCATGCCTATTTAATACCCCTCTATCCCAAATATTTATGAGAATATTTATGGATTTTAATTACATAATTGAATTAATCCTTAACCACACATCTTCATCTTGAGATGGACGGTTTAGGTTGATTCTACCCATTTTTAAAAATATATAAATAGGAGGCCTTGCCTATTGATTTAAAAATATATCTTGGTGTAAATTTATAATGTTGAATTTATTATAAATATATTTTATTCCAAACTTATAATACCCAAATGCATTCAAAATAATTGCATATTAGTGTTATAATGCCCAAATGTTGAGCTAATCTAATCCAAGTCAAAGCCAAATAAGGTGCCATGGAGAGATGGAGGTAACCACACTTCATTGATGCAAACTTCATGAGCACAAACCGAGCAAGCCACTACAAAAAGAAATTTTTAGCATCCAAAGAAGGTGAAGGAAGGTCTTTAATTCATGTTTTAGTTGTATTTCTATTTTGTTTTGTTAACTAAGCCCTCCCTAGTAACCAAGCCTAGAGATGTTATGCTAGTGTGTTTATTTCATTTTTATTTCATTATGGGACTAACATGATACCAACCATCCTCTCCTGAGTAAAATTACTAGTTCACATAATGGCATGTCTAGTGGGACACAATCATCTTTATAAAAAAATCCAAGTCCTCTTAATGATTATAACCACTTTTGGGCAAATCATTATTTTTGACTTTTATTTCTGATTATAACCACCTTTGAGAAAATTAATAATTTTTAAATCAACACATGTAGAAATTTTCTCATTTGGATTAATATCAACCATGGGTTAATTCCAATTTTATTCTTACTTTTTTTTTTAGGGACCGTCCATCCACATATGTGACAACCACTCCCTCAAGGGGGCATCATCATAGCCTTCCCAAACACTCTTTGGAGATTTTTCTTCAACCATAATCTTTTTTTTGGCATACAGGGCATCTCTCATTATTTGAGAATATATTGCTTTACCTATAGTTTGAAACATCTTCCCAAATAAAGGTAAACTATAGACACCTAAATCTAGCCAACAATGACCATCAATTAAGGTTTTGACCAATTTTTACCAAAATGCACAATTTATCTTATAAACACTAAAACACATTAATGAGTTTAAATTGATACATTCAAGTGTCGATTTTGGCTAGAGTATCATTAAATGGAGTAATACAATTTATGAAGCAACTAACTTTGATTAGATCATTTTGAGTCAAAATGACAATTTTGCACTTGGGTGTCTTAGATTGTTCTTTTCTATCAAATCTCTTGCATGAGACATGTGCCTTTGTTATTTTATGTTGGAAACATCCTAAATAGGATAATGGATCCAATGCATCTAACATCACATCCTAATTCAATCCAATCAAATTTTGAGCCAATAACAAGGCATTCTAACCAATTTGAGTAATTTGTGCACAAAGAGCCAAAGTTTGCATCAAAGTGCCTAATCATGCTTAATTAATATAAATTAGGGCCTTAAGTTAATTTTTCATGAAATTTTTTGAATAATTATTTATTGTAAATTTATTATCATTAACTGCATCATCAGGTGACATCATTTTTTGGGAAGACATCCCTAGGCCATAAATGCCACAAATATCAAGATTCATGCGTACCATGCCTCATCAAATCCCTTCCATGCCTAGTTAATGCCCCTCTATCCCAAATATTTATGAGCCTATTTATTAATTTTAATTACATAATTGAATTAATCCTTAGCCACACATCTCCATCTTGAGATAAATGGTTTAGGTTGATTCTGGCCATTTTGCAAAATCTATAAATATGAGACCTTGCCTATTGAATTTTAAGCTCATTTATGCCAAACTTATAATACCAAAATACATTCAAAATCATTGCATCTTAGTGTTATAATTCAAAAATACTGAGCCAAGCCAAGCCACATTAACACCAAAAAAGGTGCCAAGGAGAGATGGAGGTAGCCACACTTCTTTAATGCAAACTTCATGACCATGAACCAAGCAAGCCACTACAACAAAAATGTTTGAACATCTAAGGAAGGTGAAGAAAGGTATTTATTTCATGTTTTAGTTGTGTTTTCCATTATATTATTGTTAACTAACCATCCTCTCTTGAGTCAAATTTCTAGTTCACAGGGAACACTTCCTAACTTGGATATCTGTGAATACACTGACTTTGTCTAGGAGACTTGCATTTATGAGTACAACCTAACTGCCATGCCTAAATTTAGTCACTTGGTCTACTTTTCACTTATAATTCTAGTTCTAACCTTATTTTTTACCCAACTAATTTAACTATGGTAGTCTAATCTATGTGTGATATGTGATATTAAATTTAGTTGCATTTTATGCACATGTTTACGCCTCGATGCCCAATCCAACCACTATAATCACCCATTTAATAGCTCGTCAAATCTGCACCTGATTCTATTTCACCTCATTGAATCCTAGTTTGAGGGGGAACACCTCCTCCCATACTCAAGGCAATCAAACCTTCAACCCAACCTTCCATTTTTTAATTTTGCAGCTTATAGGTATAAACTACATAATAAAAAATGGTAAAATGAAGAAACTAAAAATCTATAAACTATGGTTTTAGATGTTACACCAAGCCCTAGACCACCCCTAAACCCCCTCAAGATAACTTCTAATCTTATAACTACCAAACCTAAGTTAATTTGACTAACTTTGACTATTCTGACCTTATCTTATCGATTGTCGATGATCAACTCCTAACCGCTGACGATTAGCTCAATTATCGATGGTCAACTTTTATCCCCTTAAGGGTTAACTTTAGCTCAAATCCACTTTGATTTTTTATTCTTATCCACTCACATAATTATTCATGTTAATAATAATATTAGATGACCTATTGAGACCTTATTTGAACTTATTTTCTTACCTCTCCCTTCTATAAAAAGAGAGGAGGAGGTGAAAAAGAGGGGGCAATAATAATAAGAGAGAATTAGCAATTATCAGAACTTCTTTTATTAGAATTTTTTTTGTAGGTCTTATTTTGATGCATCTAGGAAAGCTTCAAATGAGCATGACAGAGAAAACAAGTGTTGTAATTCATCAATCATAGTTAAGACACTAACTCTCTGCCAGAATTACTCTAGGCTCCACAATGATTTTTCAACCACACACTCAACATTATTTAGAGCAATAACAAAGCTAAGTATTTATTTTTCATAATTTTATCCTCTCCCAACTAAACCTCTGGGCTAGATAACCCTAAATATTCCTCTCTATCTCACAACCAACGTCTAACCTAAACCCACCTCTAAGAATCACTTAGGCATCTTCCTAAGCAGACCTACCCTTACCTAATCTAAATCTAACAGTAACTAGAGATGGTCACTTAACCTCTAATGGTTTATCCTTAACCATTGATGGTCACCCAACCATTGATGGTTACCTAACCACTGATGGTTGACCCAACCACTAATGATCACTATGTGATAATTCTAACATCAAGTTAATTCTACCTATCAAACTTTAACCAAACCCAACTTTCTAACTTTCTACCTGATCACAAAACATCACCCTATTTTTTGAACCATGTCTAATTAATTTCACATTAATATCTAATCATTTATTGCTATAATTAGTTGAATTCATCTTTTTTCAAGCACTTCTTGTACTTAGTTCCAATATCTTCGGTCATTTATGCAAGTAATTTATCTTTTGTTTTTAGAACTTGATTATTTAAAAGTATGTATTTACAATCTCCAAAAAATCTTGTGCTTATTAGATCTATTTTGCTAGGTAAACCACCCTACTATCTAACTAATCAACTAGTATTTTAGTACTTTCTTATCTACAGGTCATTCTTTTCAAGCCAAAGAGGATTATCTATAACTGTCTAGATCATGGAGTGAAAACCAAATCTATGTTCTACAAACCTCACCCTTATTTTAAGTTTTACAACTTATTTCTTCATAAATAAATAAAAAATTATGTGAAACAATTCACGATTCAATAATGGACTCTCCAAAATTTAGACTATTGAAGAAGGGATGAAAAACAATTGGTTCATTAAATGGAGGTTCTTATTCAACAATGTGTTCAAAAAATGCCATCAATGGGCCAATAATAGTAATGATAGGGCATTTCAAAACTTGGGTACTCATGCAAGCCACAAGAGGAGATCCTAAAATGGTAACCTTCATGCATTGCAAAGCTTGATCACTCGTGCAAGTGGAAGGAGAATAGCCTAAAATGGTAACCTTCACACGTTGGGAAGCTTGTTCACTCACACAATCCAAAGGAGAAGGAGAATATCCCAAAATAGTGACCTTTGAGCATGGTGCACAAATCAAAGGTGAAGGGGAACATCCTAAAATGGTAACCTTCAAACGTGGTGTGCAAATCAAAGGGGAAAGATGAGGATGACATATGATAATTGGCATGGATTAGATTGGTCTTAAACAAATAGGCCCAGAGAAGGGGACATACTCAAAAAATATTGAGTGTTCATATCCATCATAAAAATGCTCTACCTTGTAACTAGGGCCATAAGAAACCCTATTATATGTATACCTTAATGTCATTGTTTAGAAGATTGTTCTACATTTGGAAAGATTTGAATAATGTTATGTAAATGTTTTAAATAAGGTATAAAATTTTGATTTTATTTCAAACAAATGGCAAGGTAATAAAAGATACTATAATAGGAGGGTGGCTTGTAACCACGCACAATTATAAAAATGTGCTCACAAAATTACTCAACCTTGGGTAGGGTTGAAATGGTATAAATCAAAAGAGGGTATGATAACTCAAAAATCCAAGGTGAAAACTAATACACCAAAGGCTAGATTTTTATGATATGTTAAGATCATAAAATCTAGCTCAATTTGATGAGTTTCTACTGGAAAATTAGAAGAAATCCCTTTGGATTAGGAAGGAAATAATGCGAACCAAGAAACTCAAGATGTGAAAACATGTGAGAATTCCTAAATATAAAACTAGAACTAAATGGGTAGCATAACATTGCCACATGGTAATAGGAATGGTAGTATAAAATATATTCTAGGACTCAAGGTGTGAGAGATATGCAAGATAACTTAATTCCACAAAAAATGATAATGTGATAGTGAGTCTATAAATGGCCTTCAATCTAAATTAGAAATTGAACCCAAGTTCCCTCAAGTCAAGCGCAAATGGTGAACCCAATTGAACATATCAACTCTATGAACTTAGAAAGGTGTAATTTCAAATTTAAATTATCAATGAAGGACTTAAGAAAAATTTGGCAAGTGACATAGACTCAAATGGGTATCATAACTGCACCAAATAGATGATATGACACAATGTTTAAGATGACAAATTTGAACAAGGAAAATATGGTTTTTACTTGGACATTATAACGCCTCCTTGTTCAAGAAATTGTGGATAATGTGTTTGGTTATGACCTTCATTAACAAAAAAGTTTTGAATCAATTCAAGACCAAGTAATCTAAGATAAATACAAATACAACTAAGTAATCATCTTAAGCCTTAAACTGACAAAGTTGCATGATATTACTAAATTCTATATTTATACATAAACTTGAGAAGAAATTAAGTATTCATCCAAAATAAAAATGCATTATATAGTAGGGTTTTTACACCCCCCACTTCTCTCAAGTGACAATACAATGACGTGGACCTTAAGGCACACCTCACATCAATAATATTTCTATGGCAAGTGGGGTTTGTTTAAAAATATACAATTTGTGACCATCTAAATGGATCCCATGTGTTTCAAATTTCACAAGAAGCAACATGTCATTTGGGTCTGTGTCAAATGACTTATTGTAAAAAGGTCTTTCCCTTTTTACAACCACTACATCTGTCACTTGCTCAGTGTAGTGTGATGTCCAAAATGATCATACATCTTGGGCTTAGCCTCTACTAACAAAGATGGTTCAACCACTCAAACCACCATCCCAGTCAGGGAATCCTAATTTGTATACCCCTCATGGAAAGGGGTTGAAGATGATGCTAGGAAATGAAGCCTTGGGTCAAATCTTCCCTATATAACTTATGGGAGGTGATGAAATTCCCCTCACAAGCTAAAATGCATGTAATGAAAAACTAAGTAAAAAACTTTTATGGTTGTTTCTAGATCACCTAAGTCATGTGGGTCTTTGGGAGAGCCTTGAAAATATCTTTTTTATGCCTTTTGACTAAGGCATATTTTGTAATGAAAATGGTGATTTTGATCCCATAAGTTACCTAAGGGGGACGGGGGAGAGGATATATCTATAAATTCATTTTTGTACAAATAATTCTAACAAATCAAGCAATGATAAATGACTTAAAATAAAACTTTGAAGTGAGTTTGGTTTTAAAGCACCAAATTGAAGTGTTTTGTGATATTATTTAGCCACGTGGCCTTAAGATGCAAAAACTTTTAAAGAACAACTACAAAACATTCAACATAAACAAATAATTTTTTCATTAAAACACCAAATGGAAAGATTCATAATTCTTTTTAAGCACCCAAAAGGAGGTTAAAAAGACTTATTTGAGCTCAAATTGGTGACTTTCCTCACAGGTCTTGCACAAAAATTATGAGAGTCTTGTTTAGCTTTGAATCTCTTTTGTAAATGAGATAAGGCACTTTGGTTTTAATGCTCTCAAGTTTGTGTTTTGCAAACATAGTGACTATTGGTGGTCACCTCTAACTATCAGTGATTCCTACAAAATGTCGATGGTTAATGTTTTACCAACCATGGCTGGTCAAAACCTGACCATCGATGGTTACCTGTCAACTCGAAGGCATCAACATTCTTGTCAAAAAGCACTTTTTAAACTGTTATAACAAAAAAATCTCAAAAGAAAATCTTCTAAATCATGAAATAAAATAATACTAGAGACTTAAAGTTTTAGATTAGCAAATATAACCTTGAAAGCAAGATCAAAACATTTAGGTAAGAAAAAAAAATTATCTAAAACTTTACTTAGCCTAAGATAGAATGAAAACTCCAAAATCAAGATTTTGCATTATGATTTGGTTCAGACCAGAGACTTAAGACATACAAAATATTACCAACAAGTTAAATAAATTCTCAAAAATGAAAATTTTAAATGTATTTCCATTGTAACCCAACTGTGTCCAATTGGCCCTAACTATCGATGGTCAATAATAACTATCGTTGGTCACTGTATAACCTATGAATACACAAAAATATGGGAAATAAGCATAAAAATGTTGTTAAAGGACTTTTTAATGACTAAAATGGAGATATAAAATTGCCATAGTGTCTTCCCTGCTAAAATGGACTCCATGCATCCCATTAGGTGTGCCAAGATTTAAAATTAGGTTATAAAGGTTGTTAGTCAAGCATTAGTCAATAAATCCATAAAAATGCATAAATAACTCAAAAAACTAAGACAACCTATCTCATGGGGGTTACTAATGATAATGAAGAACAAATTGAAAGAAAGTAATATAGATTAGCTTCCCAAATCAATTTCACCACCCAAGAGTAGCTCCAATCAAGTTCTCCCCTTGATCTAGAGCTCTAGTCTTTGTCAACAATGGCTTTTTTGCTCCTCTATTACCTCAAGAACTCTATGTATAACCTATACTCAATATAAAAAATCTCCAAATTGGTCTATCAAATGAAGCTTACCCAAATGCAAATAACACAATAATCAAAACACAAATGACTTGTGAAGAGATTTTGGCATTCTAAGTTTATACAATTTAAGCTTTAAAATGGTGTTAAGAGGCCTTCTATTTATAGATTTCCAAAAGGGGATAAGATCAACCATGACCGTCCATCTCAAGATTGAGAAGTTTGGCCATGGATTAATCTTACATTTGTAATTAACTTCATAAATATCTTCATAACGATTTGGAGGGAAAGGCATTGACTAGGCATGGGTGACCCATAATCTAGATATTTTACTCATTTATGGCTTATAGATGCCACTCCATTAATGATGTCACTAGGTGGTACAGATTTTGAGAATCAATTTTAATTATTTAAATAATCAATAACTTTCATGGAAAATCCACTTAAGCTCTTGATTTGAATTAATTAGCCTTAAATAAGATTAATCAATATTTGTGCAATTATTTGGAAATTGGCCCTCAATTAATCAAAATGGATAGAAAGTCATATTACTAGTTTATAATTATTGGCCATTTTTGGCCCACATATAAAGCTTTTACCTAAATAGATGAGATGAATAGAGTTCTGGATAGAATGAGTGGATCAAAAGGATCACATACAGCTTGTAAATATTTTGAAACACTTTGAGTTAACTTAAAGTGTATTTTGTCAATTTTTGGGATAGGTCTACGTAGCAAAGATAAGGGTCTGAATAGGTTCTTTCATGGTGATCAAAATAGTTCAAGGTTAGGGATATGTTGTGCAAGCCTCAGAAGTTCATTCGAGTCTTGAAGATCAAGCAACAATTTCTCACACAAGTTCAAAAGAGCTTGCAAGCTTAAAAGCTAAGTGTTAATCAGGTATTTGGCTAAGTGACAATAAGACAAAATATTTTTAACTTTGTTTGGCTAAGTACATAATTCTTTTAGGAGAATTAGTTGAACAAAAAATTTAAAAACCAAATTGTTTCAAGAAAATTTGCTGAACAAAAATCTTGAAGACCAAATTGTTTGGGGAAAATTGTCTGCAATAATTTTCCAAAAGACTTAATTCTTTCAGGGAAAGTGTCCAGTGAAAAAGTCTCAAAGGCACAATTCTTTCATGGAAAATGTCCATGCCATAAGTTTCAATAATAGGCAATTCTTTCAGAGAAATTATTCTAGAAAAAAATACCTAATGAAAATAAATATGAATGTTTGTGCAAGTGTTAAATTCAAACCAAGGTAAAATAAAAATTGGGTTTCAAACACCTCAGAGACATTCATGAAAATGTCAAATATAGGTGCATGGATGTCAAATTTTAGGCTTAGTATTTATTTATATTTAAAAAATCCTTAGACGATCATGTAGACATTAAATACATTCATGCAGATGTCAAAGATGAGCATGTAGATGTCAAATTTGGACCTCATGAAATAGCCATTTGAGTTCAAATGAAGACAGTGTTAGTGGGTCCAAAATATCAATGGAGCACATCCTATCATGTATAAATACCTAATGGAAAGTAAGGGTCAAATAGGTTAGTGAATCTTGAAGATGAATGCGGAGTTGCTAGGTGTCTGAAGCATGATAGACTGGTAAAAGATTGATGGTTCATGCTCAATCATACCCAAAAGATCTAATAGTATGATCAGAGTTAATAAGTCAATAAGCTGAGTCAATAATTGATAGCTAATAAGCAAAGGCAAACCTAGGAATCTTTTGACAAAGGTCGATGGGGCAATTTTCAACCCAGGTAAGCAAATGCATAGAGAGCTGAGTTTGAAGATGATCCAAGTTGAACCAAATAGATATTACAGAGATCAAAGGTCACCATTAGAGATCCATAGAGATAAAATAGGTCTTTTAGATCTAATATAGATCAAAGTTAAGTGGATTGATTGTCTAAATGAGACCAGGCATCATGTAGAATGTTGACATGAAAGATATAGGAAAACTAATAAATGACATTGGTTTTCAATCTATAGTAAGACTTATGCGTAGATATTATCTCAGGGGAAGATATGTGATTATGGGAAAGCTTCTTATCCTTCGACATGGCCATATCCTTGATAAGCAAATAATTACAACCACCTATGGTAGACCAATCATGGCTCTATTAGTTCCAAGGTATGAATATTTTATCCTCATAAGTAGATCAATTAAAAGGTGTCATAGAGTTCCAAGAAGGAGACTTGGTGATTGGATAAAGATCACAAAGCATTCACTTCTTTTACAAATCCTTTAAAATTTTATTCTTTCTTGATAAGATCATGACTTAGCATCCTCAAGCTAGTGTTAATTCATTGAGAGTGGTTGGACCTCATTGAATGCTTTCTGATTGTGCAGCTTCCTCTCTCTCCTTTTTTCTAAAAATATAGGCATCTAAGCCTTAAAATGCATCCATTTTTTGGTATGACTACACTCTACCAAGATTTGTATTGTAACACCTATTTGATGTAATGAAAGACTGAATTCTTTTATTTTACAGTTGAATTGAAGTGTGTCTTTTGAATTCATTGATGTGGTCAAGTGAATGTATGCTTTTCTTATCTCTATCTAAGTTTTCTCACCTCCATAAACTATTTTGGTAATCCTTATAGGTCATTCTAAGTACGATATATAGTTTTTCGATCAGTTTGGAAGTGGACAACTACCCTCCCATGCTAGATTAATAGTTGGTTCATGCCTTTTTATGAAATACTTATGTGAGTGATTTTTTGCAATCTTGAATGCATCCTATAATGTGTCTTGTGTGAATATGAGTGTTCAAATTACCAGTGCATCACCTCCCTTTTTATATGTTTTATACAATTAGTGTCCTTTTTTCTCCCTTTTTCAAGTTAGAGTTTATATTAAATTATAGATTTAGAAGGAAGTCAGCCTTCTCTGAAAATTTGACCCAATCTTAGGTGACCCACAACCTAGGATCATTCCCATGTTGGATTAGATTTTGAGCAAGAGGACCTGAACAATCTCCTTTTTCAACTAGGGTAAAATCTAAAAATCTAATAGTTTTGGCACACTTGGTGGGATAATTTTCCTTGGCATAGCTAAATTTTAGAGTTGAGAAGAAGTATTTGTAGTAGGAGACATCCATCATCATCAGAAGTTGAAGATTCTTCGAGTTGCATAGTTCTAGACAATATTCTCATGCCAAAGCTTACCACAAGGTCTCAAAGTAAAGGTATTCCTTTTAAATTCATTGAGTTGCCTTATACTTCTTATAAAAGATCAAGATACAATAGGACAAGTCCTTATCCCCAAAAGAAATATTCATTTCCTAGTCAATTTGTTATTTTAGTCTAAGCTATTGTACCCATTTCCTAAATGGTTATACCAAAGAATCAAGTGTTTTTCCATTCAATGCGGGTAGTCCCCTTAATTTGGCCCATTTTGATGACATTCATGTGCCTTCCCTTAAGAGTATCCCCTTTTTCTTAGGGGAATGGGAGAAAACAACTTCTATTGAGCACATCTAGGATATTGCCAACCTTTGTTCCATTCACAATATTACTCAATATAATGTGTCTATTAGATTGTGTGTTACTTCATTCAAAGGAAAAGCATTGCATTGGTATATAAATATTCCTTTAACTTTTATTTCTACCTAGGAAAATTTAGGTGAATCCTTAGTTAAATAATTTGAAGACAAATCTGATCACCTATCCTTAGTGGAATAGTTGACTACCATTCAAAGAGCTCTCCATGAATTCATTTATGATTTTAACCTCAGATTTCAAAATACATGGACTAGGAAACCTGTAGTGATTAGGCCATCTCCAAAATATGTCTTCTTGTACTATTTTAAAGCCCTTAATTCTAATATTAGTTTGATGATATAGTTTATGGGTGGTCGTACTTTGTCAAATGCCTATGAGGTTGCAATAAGAGTAGAGAATAACTTAATACAATTTGTTAAGCTTTATCCAATGCCCTCAATGCCTATATTCCAAAAATTGTAATCTATCCCACCCCTTCAAGTTCCTCAAATCCCATCTTTAGCTCCTATTCCATCTCTTAAATCCCAAGTTGTAACCCCTTCTAATCAATCCCCCCTAGATGGAGATTTGAAAATTATGTTATAATTTTGTGGGAATGAAATAGTTCAACACAAAAGATAGCAGTACCAAGGTAGGCCCTATCAAAAATAGAATTAGAATACCTATCAACCTTTAAGAGTTCAAAGGCCTCCTTATCAAGGTTTCATAGAAAATAAACCATCTTATCAATCACAAGGATCCATAGTTCTAACTAAACCATATGCTTCTTTTGATCTTAATACACCTTCCACAAGTTCAAGAGCTATCAATCCCACACCTCCTCAAAACAACTGGATGTAGTATTCAGTTGGCATTCACTTAATCCCAATGATACTCAAAACCAAGCCTTGGTATCATAGAACATTAATATGCCACAAATGACACAAGAAGGTTTTTTCTTCAAGAAAGTCAGTATCAAGAGACAAATTTGATACCCCAAGGAGAGGCTCAAAAATTTCAAGGGCAACCTAATGCCACTAATGCGAATTGAGAAATGGATGATAATGTTGCTTTCAATCAAATTGGTGAGACTAACAACATAAGTGGTCAGGCTGCAACTCTGAATAGATCCAAAATAAAAGTCATTGAGGAAGATCAAAATGTGACTAATGCTTTAAATAATCCTAATATTTTTTTTCAAGAGTAACAAAGATCAGCCTGCTGCCCCTATAACACAAAAATTAGAATGTAGAGGTTGGGAAGGTCCTTTAAATACCTTTAATTCATGAACAACTAGTGGTTTAAAAGGTGCAGCCAAGGGTTAATAGAGCTCAATTCAGCATAATAGATGAGATGAATAAATTCAATGTTATCATTTGCATGTGGGATTCCTTTACTCTTCTAGGACAAAAGGATATGCTCATATATGAGCTTTCAACTCTCAAAGTGTCTCTATAACTAGTTGAGAAACAAGATGTTATCCTCACTAATTCAGACCAGACAACCAATTAATAAGCATAATATGTACACAAGATGATGAATTTGGATAAAACTAAGGTAAAGTCAAGTAAAAATCCTCCCTTATATCTCTCTTTGATATTTGGTGACTGTCTAGTTCATACCTGTATGGTGGACAATGGAGCCAGTAGCACTATCATGCCTAAGCAAATTATAGATAAGCTTGGTCTTGTATATGAACCAAATACTAAGGGAGTATTGCAACTAGATGGGTCACTAGTAAAGATATTAGGCATCATCAAAGATCTAAATTTGACACTACATGCTTACCCCAATGTTACCATTCAACAAGATGTGGTTGTGGTGGTCTTGCTTCCCTATTTTGTCATGTGTCTTTCAAGGGACTTTACCTTAAATATTGGAGGATACTTATTAGCTGATTAGACATATTTGATATTTAGGACCAAGTATGGTTTTAAGGTAACAATACCTTCTGAACCTATTGTGCATCTCCATTTAGAGCCATATATGCCAAGTGTTGTGAACACTAATTAGATCACCTTAGATGAGTTGTTAGAAACTAGTAAAGTGGAAACTGAGTCACCTCTAGATGGATTTTTATATCTATTACTTGATGAATGGACCTCTAATTTTCATGAGAATGATCCTTATAAGCTAATTCAATAAGTACTTGGTGTTTATTGCCTTCATGAAAAAGATATGCCAATCTCAAACTTGATAAAGGATGATGAGTCTAGTGATGGTCTATGGCAATTATACTTTGATGGATCAAGAAATAAACATGGTACTAGGCCTAGAATGATGTTGATCTCTCTAGCCAATCAAAGCTATTTCTCTTCTCTTAGGTTTCATTTGGCTTGTTCTAATAATGTTGTTGAATATGAAGCACTTGTTCATGGTTTGCAAGTGGCAAGAAAGATGAAGATCAATACCTTACAAGTCTTTGGAGATAGTGAACTAGTAGTTCACCAAGTAAGAGGTCTAAACATATGCAAAAATCCATTTCTTAGATATTATAAGCATAAGGTATGGTATTTACTTGAATATTTTCAAGCCTTCAAAATTCATTCAATGCTAAGAGGTGAGAACAAATATGCAGACAGGTTGGCCACCATTAGGTCACAATTCAGTATCCCAATTGATATAAAAAGTGAAAAGGTTCAGTCACACATTAAGGTGGTTGTAAGGCCTTTTGTTCTAGATAATCATGAGAATTGAAAAGTTTTTGAAGATGGCAATCATATTGTTAGGTTCTTGTAAAAAGAGGCTAAGTTTTCCTCAAAGAACCAAGAGAAGTTCTTACAATAGTATGATGATCAGATTGTGTAGCTGAAAAAAATAAGTTGCCTAAAGGTTTGGTCACCCTTGAGAACATGTTTAGTGATGATAATGAGTTGAGAAAAGAAAAATCCTCATTGTCAACAAAAGAGGAACACTTTACTAATATAGAGATTACAACTAGTAATAACTTAAAGTTCGGTAAAAATTTTCACTCCTTCAGAAAATGAAACTTTCATTGAGTTATGTTCAAGTTTTATTGATATATTTGCATTGAAATATAGTGACCTCAAAGGATTTGATCCAAGTCTAGCTCAACACACCATTGAGTTAGAGGATGAAACTAAGCCAATAAGACAAAGACAAAGGCCTATCTATCCAAAACTTAAGTCTTTGATGAGAGTTGAGCTTCATAAGCTCATTGAGTCAGTTATTATATTTCTAATCAAGCACTCAACTTGGGTGACAAACATTGTTCTAGTATAGAATAAGAATGGTGAAATTAGACTGTGTGTTAACTTTCATTACTTGAACAAGGCTTCCCTTAAAGACCACCATCCATTTTCATTTATGAAACAAACTTTACAATTGGTTGTAGGTTCAAAAAGGTTTTCCTTGTTGGATGGCTATAGTGGTTACAATCAGATTTTGGTCAAGGAAAAAGACCAATTCAAAATAGCCTTCACCATAAAGTAAGGGACATTTGCATATAAAAAGATGCCTTTTAATTTATAGAAAGACATGTATATGGCATTCTAGGGTTTCCTTAACAAGCTTATACTTGCTCATTTGGATGTCATAACAGTATTCTTTGATAGTGTAGGTGAGCACATGATTCACCTCAATCAAGTATTTCAAAAATGTAGAAAGTTTGAAATATCTCTAAATCCCAAAAAATGTGTCTTCTTGGTTCATGAAGGTAAGCTTCTTAGACATGTGATTTCAAAGCATGGTATGAGTATAGATACTGATAAGATAGATTTAATGCTTGCACTTTCCTTGCCTAAACACAACAAAACTCTACAAAGCTTCTTAGGCAAGATCAATTTTATAAGAACGTACATTTCAAATTTTACCACTTTAGCTAAGCCAATTACATCCATGCTAAATAGAAATTAGGGTTTCAACTGGTCCTAGAAAAGATTAAGAATCTTTGAAGAGATCAAGAGAGCCATAGCCAATGTTCCTACACTCCTGAACCCTAATTTCACAAAGGATTTTGTCATGTACACCTATGCTAACATTGATACCATTTCAGGTATTCTTATGCAAAAAAATCATGAGGCTTTGGAATAGTTAATAGCCTTCTTCAGTCAAGGATTAGAATAATATGAAACAAGGTACTCTTTTATCAAAAAACATGTACTTTATTTTATAAGATATCTTAATAAGTTTAGATACTTATTATCTAATAATAAGATACATCTAATGGTTGCCCATCTAAGTATTAAATAATTTCTCTTGAACTAGGATATAACCAAGAAAAGAGATGGTTGGATAACCAAATTAATGAAGTATGATGTGGAGATCAAAGTCACAAGGCTGGTAAGAGGCAAGGGACTTTATGAACATCTAGCCCAAGATTTTTAAGAGGCTAATGAAGTGGTTATGGTGTCAAATGACGAGGAAGTTGCAATTGATTACATCTCAACTTCCAACTAGTTCCAAGACATGGTAAGATATATATATGATGGTATTTATCTTTCTCATCTAAGCCCTTAAAAAATAAGATATTTTAGATTATAGTCAATTCTTTTTCTTCTTGTCAATGGTGTTTTATTCAAGAAAGATATCAATGACATGTTTCTAAGATGTATAAAGCCAGACTAGACACAAAGATTGCTTGAGAAGTTCCATGATGGACATGGTGGAGGGCATTATTCAAAAATAACTACAGCCCACAAAATCATGAGAAGTGGGTATTACTGGCCAAGCTTATTTGGAGATTGTCATACATGGGTTAGGAAATATAGACAACGTTCTATGTTTATTGGAAAGGTGAAACTTGTAGCCTTACCTCTCTAACTAATTTTAGTAGATCATCCCTTTGTCTAATGGGAATTAGAGTTTATTGATCTCATTAACTCCCATTCAAGTTCAGGTCACAAATGGATACTGACTCCTATAGACTATTTTACTAGATGGACCAAGGCAGTAGCATTAAAGGAAGTGAACAAGTCCAATATTCTAGATTTTTATGAAGGTTTGATTACTAGGTTTGGAGTCCCTTAAACTATTATTTTTAAAAATTATATGGCCTTTGTGGGGTCTAAAATCAGCCAATTGGCAGTTCAACATAGTGTCTTTCTCAGTACTTCATCAAATTACTATCCACAAGGCAATGGCCTTGTTGAGTCCACTAATAAGAACCTGTTAAAGATCATAAGAAGGAATATTGAATATAATCAAAGGTCATGGCACCTCAATTTGAAGTCAGCTCTATGGGTTGATAGGACCACTTACAAGAAGTCAATAGCCAACTCTCCCTACAAGCTAGTATATGATAAGGAAGCAAGAATGCCTATTTTTATTGAATTTCCTACCCTAGAACTGATGCACCAACTTGAGTTAATAGAGAATGAACCTATAGAGATCAGATATGCCAATATCATGGAGTTGGAAGAGACAAAACATTATTTCATGGTAGCCATGGAAAACCATCAATCAAAGGTAAAGAGAGCCTTTGACAAAAGAGCTTCTTCATGCAGTTTCAAATAACGAGATTTGGTCCTCAAATGGGATGAGGAAAAAGCTAAGTTAGAAAGGCATACAAAGTTTGAATCTCTTTGGAGTGGTCCATATATAATCTCCTACTACAAATCCCTCAATGCTTTTCAACTTACAAAGATGGATGGTGAGGAGCTTCCTATCCCAATCAATGGGATACATCTACAACATTGCTATTAAGGAAGCTAAGTTCCCTGTACATAGTAAGTTGGTCTTGTTTTCATCCAAGTGTTGTTCTAAAACATTAGTTTAATTATGTTTTGTCCTAATAAGCACTTTATTTTTAAATTTGATTTATTAGGTTAGTTTCCTTACTATCTTTTATTTCCTTCCCTGTTTTGGTGGAATTTATTTGTCTTTTTCAGTCAAAAAATCTCTTGTAGTCATGGAACAAATGTGTTATCTATTATTAGTCAAGAGTCATGTAAATAGTTTGAGTTCTCAAGTATATCAAGCATTTTGTCCAACTAAGTTGCCAAAGATGTTGGCCATTTTTAGCTCACATACAAAGATTTTGCCTGAATGGATGAGTTGAACAGAGTTTTGGATGGAATGAGTGGACCAAAAGGATCACATACAACTTGTAAAGCTTTTGAAACACTTTAAGTTAACTTAAACTTGAAGTGTATTTTGTCAAATTTTTAAGAATAGGGCTACATAGAAAAGATAAGGGTCTGAACAGGTTATCATGGTGATCAAAGCAATTCAAGGTCAATGATATGTTGTACAAGCCTCAAAAGTTCATTCGAGCCTTGAAGATCAAGCAACAGTTTCTCGTACAACAAGCTAAAATATTTCAACTTTGTTTGGCTAAATACATAATTATTTTAGGAGAATTGGACGAAAAAAATCCAAAAAACCAAATTATTTTGGGAAAATTAGCCGAACAAAAAGCTTGAAGAACAAATTATTTCAAGAAAATTGTCTACAACAATTTTCTTGAAGACAATTATTTCAGGGAAAGTGTCTGATGCAAAAAGCCCGAAGACTCAATTATTTTAGGGAAAATGTCTATAGCATAAGTTCCAATAAGAGGTAATTATTTTAGGGAAATTGTTCAATAAAAAAAATACCTAATGCAAATAAATAGGGATGTTCGTGCAAGTGTCAAATTCAAACCACAACAAATAATCGTTGGGTTTCAAACACCTCTAAGACATTCATGTAGATGTCAAATACAAGTGTGCAGATGTCAAAGTTTAATCTTAAACAAGTAACCATTTATATTTACAAAAATAATGTCAAAAATTAATTTTAACAAAATAATAATTTCAATGGGTTTTAAAACTATGACCTCCAAATTTTCAAGAGACTAACAAAATAAGCTCATCCAATTCTCCCATAATCACTGAAAATATAAAAACAAGTTATTCTATATATCCGGCTTTTGATGGGGATGGAGAAAATAATATTTTATTCACACCAAAAACACTGTGCTACCTTTTTACTTGCGGAGTTAAAATTTTAAAAAAAAATGCACTGGCTTTTGTATGGTGGAACTCACAAATTTTACTATGCAATTTTTTTTAATTGGAGTTGCACATTACCATAGATGCTTAACATTTATCAAAACATTTTTTCCAGCACTGAGTTTATCTAATGCAATGATAAAAATAATTTTGTTTATAATGATTGCACCGTGCAGGGAATAGAGAACGTAAAAAGAAATCTGAATAAATTTTTATTTGATTACCTGTTAATCCTTATTTTTGGCTTTCAACATTATCCATGAAATTACTGACAATACAGACAACATGGGACGTGTCATCTTACCCAGACCGCCATACAGAATTTGATGCCCACCATACAATACTCACCCTGATCTTCGATCAAATTTTTTTTGATATATTACGCCATTTGTGATTTGGACTACTACGCCAATCTTGGATGCTAAGGACAGTATTACCGCCGATTCTTTTTAATTATGCAGTCAAGCATTTCACGCCAAACTTCTTCCATCATGTTTTGTTATGCCTTAGCATGATATATAGCTTTGTCGTGATATACAGGGGTATTTCTAGCAGTGTTGAGCAAATCCACAAGCGCAACTACCTGGCTACAAATCACAATTTCTCTTTTTCTTCAAAATAGTTTACGAATTTCTTCACTCCTTATTAAATTTTCTACGATGTACCATCAATTGATGTGTCACATTGCAGATATCACTGTAGATCTGGGGTTTGTAATAGGATAAAAAAATGCAATTGGAACTCTTATGACTACTCTTCAATCCTTAATCAGATTAAAAATCCTCCTTCAACGTGGCTCTGATACTACTGTTGGCTAGGATAAATTGAAAAATAACAGAAAACTACATTGCTAAATAGGATTTTTACACAAAATATATTAATGTATTTTTTTGAGGAATTTTTATAAAACATATGAAAAGTTTTATAGGATTTTCACCAGTGGTTACGGGAAGCAACCAACTTTCTTGTGAAACCAACTTTATTAATTAACAAATCAAACTAACTAATAATTTTGGATCACTAAAAATAATCCCAACATAAAATAGTTCATATTAGAAAGCAATTTGACCGGTAAATTTTTAATTAATCAATTAAATTAAATTAAATTAAATTAAATAATTAAAAAATTTAAATTTCTCAAAATTTTGATGATTTTGAGTTTAGTTCAAATTTACCCATTAGTAAAAATTAAATTTCCGCCAGTTTTTATCTATTTTCAAAAACTGTGACAACAATACTACAAGTTGTCATAGGATCTGAAATGATGTTAATGTTCGATGGCTTATGTGGATATAACCAAGTCCAAGTAACCACAAAATACCAATTCAAAACAACAATCACTATCCCTTGGAGAAATTTTGCCTACAGACAAATGCCTTTTAGCCTCATTAGTGCGAGAGAAACGTTTCAAAGAGTGATGGATTTGGTGTTCAATGATATGAAAAACAAAATCATAGTGATTTATCTAGATGATCTCACAATTTTTTCAAAAAAAAGAGATCATTTCAAACACCTAAAAAAGGTTTTTGAAAGATGTCATTCTCATGGCATTTTTTTGAATCCAATGAAGTCCATTTTTACAGTAATAGAAGGTAAGATCTTGGGTCATATGGTATCTTAAAAAGGTACTAAAATTAACCCACGAAGGGTGAAAATTATTCAATAGTTGTCCTTGCCAACTAATAATCCTGATACTCATTCATTCTTTGGTAAAGTCAATTTCCTCAAAAAAATTGTTCCAGACTTTACCAAACTTGCCAAGCACATCATGCAAATGATGAATGTAAAATATCCTTTAGGTGGAGCAACAATGGGAAGAAAACATTAAATGAAATCACAGAAGTAATTACTCAAGCACCAGTTTTGACATGTTCAGATTTTAATAAAAATTTCATTGCTTATTGCTACTTTTCTGATTATAATTTTTTAGTTATACTTAGTATAATAAAATGATGAAGGAATTGAGTCCCCTATTGCCTTCATGAGTTTTGGATTAAAATATCATGAGCTCAAATATTCTCTAGTATAAAATCATGCATACGCTATGGTTAAATCCGTGAAACATTTCAGGGTCTACATTATAAACTCTCATACAATCGTCATGGTTTTTGATTCAACAATAAAATCAATTATCACTCAACAATAACTTGGGTCAAAGAGAGGTGGTTGGTTCACCAAAGTATAGGAATATGATCTAGAGATCAAGCCTACAAAATTGGTAAGAGGACAAGGTTTTTGCCAATTGATTTCCAAAAGTGTCAATTCTCAAAGAAAAGAAAAAGAAGAGCTACCATTAGTCATTTTTGTTGATTCCCTCAAAGAATGGTATTCAAATATAACATTTTTCTTATCTTATGGAGAATGTCCGACCCACTTGAATTCCAAGCAAAAGACTCTTAAACTAAAAGCAACCAGATATGTAACTTGGGATAATACATAATATAAATATCTTTATATGACACCTTTCTGAGATGCATAAACAAAGAATAACGAAAGAAGATATTGAAGGCTTTTCATGATAAAACCTACGAAGGACATTTTTCATCCTCGATCACTGCATTCAAAATTATACAAGCTCATTATTATTCGTCCACGTTGTTCAAGGATACACATGAATGGGTTTCCAAAAGTGAAGCTTGTCAATATTTTATTGGAAGACCAAAGCTCACTATTTTACCTCTCAAAATGGTAATCATTGAATATCCCTTTCAACAATGGGTTTTGACTTCATCAACACTCTAAATCCTCATTTTAGTGCCAGGCACACTCATTTTTTGACTACCACTAACTACTTCACAAAATGGGTAGAGGATATTCTAGTAAGGATTATCACTTTCGTAGTTGTGTGTAACTTAATCAAAGAAAATATCCTAGCTAAAATCAATGTCCCATTGAAGATAGTGACAGATAATGTTCCCAATTTTTCCTCTGAATAACTAATCAATTTATGTTATAGATACAATATATCTCTATCACATTCTTTAGATTACTACCCTCAGGGTAATGATTAGGCTGAGTATATCAACAAGAATATAACCACCATTGTTCGCAAGTTGGTCAATGGAAATCAAAGGAATTGGCATAGAAAGTTACATGACACATTGTGGGCTGACATGATTACTCTTAAATGAGCAATTGGAATGTCTCCTTTTCATCTTCTATACGAGAGTGATGTTGCAATTTCCATTTATGTGGAATTATCAGCTTTGAAACTAGCTCAAGCTATTGAAGATGAACATTTCAAAAATGCAATAGAGAAAAGAGTAATGTACCTAGCCAGGATTGAATAAGAGCAAACAACAGTGGTCGATAGGATTGTAGTTCATCAAGAGAAGGTTAAAGAACAATTTGACCAAAAACCTCAACAATGTGATTTATATAGTGATGACATGATCTTGCTTTGGGATAAAAAAAGAGAGCCAAGAGAAAGTCATGAGAAATTCAACTCTATATGGATGGGACCTTTCAAAATTCAACATTTTTGTGGTGAAAACACTTACTATCTAGCATATAGATATGGTACCCATCTCCCACTACCATATAGTAGGGAATACTTGAAGTTTTATAAAAAATAATGGTAGGTTGTTCCCTACCATTTCCTTTCCTTTAGTTGTGTGTTGTGCATTTCCTTTTAGTTGTGTGTTGTGTATTTTATTTCAATTGTGTGTTACGTGTTTCCTTTCAATTATGCATTATATGTTTCCTTTTTGGTGTTTCCCTTTACTCCTCTTAGTGTTCCACATGAATCCATAATCCAATAGATGATTTTTGGTTTTGTTAAAACCCAATTTATGAGCATTCCTTTCCATTTCTTCGAGAAGCCACATCCTTAATTGAACCAGCTATTGTTTTCTAAATAGTCATACCTTTTAGCTCACTGCAAACAATAAGTGTTAAAAAAGTTTACACAAAAAATGAAAAAAAATTGAGAAGAAAATTTCCTAATGCTCGTGTATCCATGTTGAGCAAGGATGACCAACTCTTCCTCCACAAATGCAAAAATGTGAAGGCCCATGCCTTCCACCTAAGCATCTCGAAAGGATATGATGGTCAGACCTTTTGACCTTTTCGAAATGCAATGATGTGGGAACATGAAGGCTCTTACCTTCATGCCCACATATCTTGTAGGGATGTGGCAACCATCTCTACATTTCCTCTGGATGGGACATTGCAAGAACATGAAAGCTCACACCTTCATGACTACATGTCCTAGAGGGATGTGGTGGATGTCTCTACATTCCATCTGAATGAGACGTTATCGAAATGTGAAAATTTGTGCATTCATACCTGCATGTCCTAGATATTTGTAATGACCATCCTTACCTGCCCATCTAGACATGACGATGTGGGAATGTAAAAGATCACACCTTCACGTCTTCAGTCCCAAAGGGATATGGTGGATGGGACCATTTTTCCACACCAACACACACATGCACATACATAGGCATACCATGACCACTATTTATTTTAGATTAACTTCATTTTCACATTTTCAAATATAGAACTGGTGTTCTTACTTTGCCCCTACACTCCTAATAGTGAATCTCTGCTAAAATTATCTAGGGCCATTTCCTTTCAAAGATCACCATATGTCCACTACCTCACACTCTTTCCAACCCATTCAACATTTCTTACCCCCTGACTAATTTGATATTCTATCCCTCATTTGCCAAATAGTTTTTGTGAACCTAAAATCCAATAAAATTAAATTCAAATACATGGGGTATGAGCTGCTACTGGTCTTGGATTGTGACATTCCAAAGATATCTGACTCCCAGGTTGTTCACGTAGATTTAGAGGACTTCTATAAAATATTAAATTCTAAAATCCTAACTCAACTCATTGAGCACCTGGTAAAAATTGGTTTACCTCAAGTAAAAACCTTTCCAAATTTGATACAATGTTTGGATCTAGTATTTACTTGTTCTAATTACTACAACTCACAGACAAGAGAGATTAAAATGAAATCTACATAACTTGTAGTGAAACTAGATGGAGTCTCAATGAGCATGACATTGAGAATTCTCCTCCATGAAGAACTAGTCCACATCAACATCAAACAGGGAGATACTCATTAGAATAAAGACCCCATCAAATGATTAACCACCATAAATAATTCTTGGTTGAAGTAGAAGAGATAAAGACCCTCAAAGGTTCCTAAGACCTTATTCAAGGTAGATTTTGAAGAAGAGCTTTCAGATATGGTTACTTTGTTGAACTACGTGGTGGGAAATGAAGATACCAGACCTTTTCACCACTGGATGTTCTTCCTAATGCAAAATATTTGCTAAGGAAAGTAATTCATAGAATGAGGTGAACTAAATAATGAGTCATTTCATGGTTGATTTCTAAATGTAAAAATATCAAAGTAATTGTTCATGACATCATACCTAGTATATTCATTAGCTTCTCATATGGTCTACCTCAAACTCTCCTAATGAGGAACAATCACATAAAAAACTTCAAATTGACATAAAAAACTTCAAGTGATTCCCTTAGCTCACATTGTAATAAATTAATAAACACTCACTCGAGTCAATGATGCTTTCAAATGAGGGTGGTGCAATTGTTAGAAGTAAATTGGGGTATGCGGGTTTCAACAAAAGCAGGGAAATTACACCACCAATATGGTAGCTACTACATCCAATTCTAAAAATTTACATATATAAGGGTTGAAGGTTATGAAGGGCATCACTTAAGACTTCCAAGGTTGGCTAGTGATAAGATCATTTTTATTTAACTCTGTAAGCAATTATCAGTCGTTCATAAATAATGTAGAGAAAAACATATGCTCGATCTTTCTTTCCCCGTTACATTAGGTCATTTCATTTTTAAGTCCATTGTAAATGCTCACAACATAGAATTGGCCATCTTCGAGTTTACTCTTTGAACCTATGACAATAAAAACTCTGTAGATACCAGAGGATATGTGAAGCAAAATCTAGGCATAACATCTGCATATCAACACAAACCTTATCTTAAATACTATTGGGCTGATTCCATAGATGAATTTGAATTAATTTGAAGATATTGGAGTTAGATAACCCTAGATCAAATAAAGGCATTTATAGATGAGTGGGTCCCTGAGGGGATGGTCGATGACAAGTCAGATCTTCTTGATCTAAAATATTCCAACACAATTATGAATGCACCCTTACCAACTGTTAATTGGTTAATCAGAGAACTGCTAACTTGTAGTGGAGGATGAAAAGAGTAAGGACTCACACACAAAAATGGTTAGATAATAAACTAGCTAGAGTAACCATGGGTGACTCAAAGATAGGAAAAGATTTAGCTCCTCTGAAGTAAGACCCTCGTTATTTTCCAAGAGAAGTAGTTCTAAGGTGGTTATTAAATCCTCAAGATCCTCTAGTTTGAGTGATGGTGGAGATGAATATCCCAATCCCAATAAGCAATTAGGAAATCAATGCGAATAAAATCTATTCTTAGGTAAAAATGAGCAAACCAAAAAATCAGTGAGACCATGGTCTTGAACTGAAACCTTGGGTGATCCCAACATACTCATCCTAAACACCACATAACAATACATAGCCTTATCATCATGATGGAACAACAAAAAAAGGTTGAAGAAGAGAACCCACATTCTCCATCTGGATCTCTACAAATTCTTCCTGCTCCTCCAAATCAACCTACCCCTTTTCCATTAGTTACTCAAGTGATTATCTTCAAATATATTTCATTTTAATGAATGAATCTTATGCTTCAGAAAATAAAAAGGGTGGGTAAAGCCAAATTACAAGATTTTGATGTGGTAACTAATCTCTTGAAGACTCATGTACCAAAGAACACAAAGACCACCTCTAGGTTGGAATTAGATTCTTAAGGAGCACAGTTTTTAGAGATTATTTAACTAAATGTTGAGAAGGACATTAGAGAAATGACATTAAGAGATTATAATCTCAAAATAATATCACTTAGAGAAGCAACAAGAGAAGATGATATTCATAATCTCTAACAAACTACTGAAAGGATCATTAAGAACTCTAAATAGGATGAGTTGACTCAAGAACAACTCAGAAGACAAATCAAATAGCGAATAAGCTATGTCAATTATTAGTTCCATCTAGTAGAAAATCCTATAGTATTGCCAGTTGATGCTCTGATATAATCAACATAAATAAGCAAGATGTTGTTACTATAATCAAAAAGTATGATACCTATGGCAAGACTCTCGAAGCATGGGTAGATGATTTCCTCACAAATGGAATGAAATACATTGAAGAAGTCATGAAGATATATGATCTTATCAATCAATAATTACAGGATATCTTTGTACATATCGAAGCTCACACCTCCACCTTGAAGGTATGGGAAGAAGTGATCAAAGACATGAAATAAATGATCATGATGGAAGCCAAAGTAATGGTATAGGGTAGATTATTTGATAAGAAAGATGATGACAGATCATGTAAATGGGTAGAATGTATATTACAAAAAATATAAATCTTGAACAAGGCCATAGAAGAATTGAAGGATAATAGAGATATGGGTCAATAAAAACTCAAACTAATTTTCAGTAATCTAGATGAGATCCATTGACATTTATATAAAGAAGATGGAACTATGGCACATATTGTGCATGAATTGAAAGTTCAATTCCAAAATGTATTCAAAGAAGATATTCTAAATAAAGTCAAATTCAATAAAACTTCAATGATAACTCTCATCAAAATCATATTTCACTAGAAGAGTTAAACATTCAACTGGAAGATTTGTTTAAAGCTTAGTGTTTCTTGACGTTCCTTTCCAAAATATGGTTCATACATTACTATCATGTGGTGATTCCAAAAAGTAATGAAGCTCTTGAAGCAGTCAAGAGATTTCAAAAATTCAAGGAAACACATGATAAAGATTAGGTCAAAGAAGATTCAACTATAGTCAACCCATCTACTAGTGTTGTTGAATCACAGAAAGCTTCTTAGTGAAAATTTTTCTCTATCTCTCTTTTTTATTTGTGTCTAAATTCTATTTTAGGAGAATCATATTTTATGATTGTAAAATTAAAAATTATGAAAAAGTAGAATAAGATAAAAAATAGAATACGAATGGTCATTTTGGAATGTGAAGGATCATCCCATTCCCCTTGTTATAAATACAATAAATATAAATTGCAAAGGGCCTTTTTTATGTCCACAATTTGTGAAACCTGAAGAGGAAGAAGAAAGAAACTTTGTGTTCAGTCTTTATCCAAGAACGAAGAGTTACTTGAACTTTGTGTCTGGTTATTTCTTTTATGGGCATACATTTTTCTTATGTCAGTCTATTTCTCATTATTCCAAGCATGAATGGTGTTTGATCTCTTAAAGTAAATTTCTTTTTTTAATTTAATCTTTTATGTAAGTGGGTGAAATCTGTGTTTATTCACTCTCTCGTAGCTCTCCATTTTCTCTTTTATGTTTTCTTTATTTTTAGTTAGATGGAATTCCTACCAATCCTATTTCATTTAACTTGTAAATGTTGTACATAATTTTTTTAATTGTTATTTCTTTCAATAAAGGGAAATTCCTTCTCATAATAGAGGAGAGACTTCAGTCTCTTGAAATATAATGAAATATTGATATACTGCCATTTACCAAATATTTCACTTATAAATATAAAATCTAAATTGTAAAGTTGATAAAGCTTTAAAAAAGGCAAATTTGTATTATATTGGATTAACTTCATATTTACAAGGCACTAAGCTTTATAAGCTTGCAAGGTGGTTTTAATAGAGGACTAACTACCTCACAAGTTCAAATCATATGACAACCACTTTTACAAATTAACATTATTTAATTTATCTACTAATATTATTAACTAAAAAAATTATTAGTAACATACTAACATAATAAATAAATAAAGATACTTTGGATCATAGAACCCAAAAAACCCTCCCTTGATCCAAAAATGGGTATAGAAAATTATTTGGAGCTATGACTATGAAGTCATCAAAATTATATGCCACATTGTACAGCATGGTATTGATCAATCGATGTGGATCCATATAAAATCCTAACCCACGAGTTGTGGTGTGAATGATTAACATGATCAAGGTCTGCTCATCCCTTTAGCCATTATGTACCATATTGTAGTAGAACATGATCAAGGCATATTCAAAACAATCAACCCACATAAGGTCTCATATAGAAACCTATCCAATTAAATATTCAATACTGTGTATAGAACATCTCCCTAATATCTAAAAAATGTTGGCAGACCTTTGCTCAACACTATGGTTCTATAAACTCCTATGTCAACTCATATAATCACCGAAAACTGATTGAAGGCCATGGAATATCTCCCTCATATTAGGCGAGAGGTGAGAAGCCCTTGTAGCAAAAACCCAAATCAAAACTAATATGCTTGCTCCTCATTAAAAATATCAATGAAGTGAATAAAACCAAAATTGAAACCGAAAAAAACACACTACTGCTACCAAAAATATTATTCAAGCATTTTAACCAAACTCCAAGTGAATAGCTAATTAGAGAAGGAGAATAGTCCTCCAACCTCCGATTTATCCTCAACCTCCAATTTGACACTTAGACTTTGTCAATCAGAAGGGATATTGATGGACCTTTAATGGATGAAACATTCTCCAAGAGCATAAGCACGAGAGGACATTAATAAATTTTACATTTTGAATGTGTCAGTTTCCACCAAAAATATATCTTTATACATCATTTTTAATACATGTGTTGCAAAAATCATATAAATAGGCTTTAAAACATAAAATTGACCATTTTGATATGTTCATAATGTCCCAAAACCTATAGATCAACTGGTCACATGACCACTTTCGAACAAAATAGTGATTTGCCAAAAAACAAGTGTCACAATATAAACTACTCAATGATGAATGTGAATAAATTGTGACCAAAATGAAAGCTTTGGAGGTTTGAACTGTTGACCTCTCTTTAACAAGTTAAAAAATCAATTTAACCAGCTCCTCTTTAAACTTTCATGGAATGTTAAGTGGAATATTTTCCTAATAAACTGTCTTTTTGATTTTTCAAAATAAAAATAGAAAAAAATATTTGCATGTAAAAACCACTCGCTCAGAAATTCACCCATGAAAAAATTAATTTAAAAACTGCATTTTATTTTTCACTTTTATGGGTCCCATACTAATATAGTAATTTGGAAAAGAGTATATTTTTTAAACTTATCAAATATTATTGTGCCATACCACATACCAACACCTTCCAGGGTATACAAAATGGGTAGTAGCTTATTTAAATACTCAGAAAGGATATTGAAACTTCATTTTTTGCTCAAGAATCTGTATAAACAACTTTTTAAATGTTTGATATGCTTCAAATATATATAAATTATAGTGCAAACTAGTTTTTGAGGAATATTCACTGATTGAGTTCTGTTACAATGCATACATAATGAATTTTGGGTCATCTTACAAGTGTTCTTTGATCAGTGTGAAATGGCATTTACATGCCATACAATAGATTTTGAAACCTGTATATCAGTCATACAAGTGCTAATTTCTTGATTTAAAATGTTACCTATATTATGTGCAGGAACATTGGAGGTCGTACACATGATTCTTGCACTATAAATCTTGGATTTTAGGATTATTGGACAATACAAATTTAGATTTAGAACCTTTGCATGTTACAAATTCAAATTTGGTAACTATTTTGTCATAAAAAATGAATTTATGAATTTAATTTGAATTGTAGGCCTTAAGGTGTTCTCAGATCATATAAAATAATAAATAAGGATTCAAAAATTAAGTTTCAAGCATAAAAAAATTATTTGACCTTCATATCTTCAACACACCAAAAAATGAATTGCTCTCTCCTCTTTTACTATGGTTCTATCTCTCTCCTTTTTTATCACAGCTCTGATACCACTATTAGACCATGCACACATAGGAGGTAATATAGAATTTACATTGTAAACGCTGACAAAAGCTTGAAGAAAGGTAAAATTGTATTATATTGGATTAACTTCATATTTACAAGGCACCTTAGCTTTACAAGCTTGCAAGGTGGTTTAACTACAAGACTAACTACTTCACGGGTTCAACCCGTATGAAAACCACTTTTACAAACTAACATTATTTAATTTATTTATTAATATTATTAACTAACAACTTTATTATTAACCTACTATCAAAACAAAGTAAATAATAAAGATACTTTGGATCATACAACCCAACAAAATGAAAATGAGATACCATCATGGAAGCAAAAAAAATCTAAAGCATTGACCTTCTTTAGAACATCAGCTGATGCAGACATGTTTTGTCACATTCAAGGGTATAGTACTTGTTGTAAATATTTTCAAAAATTAAAGGACCTATATTATTCTCACTCAAATTTGGATTCCATAAAACTATAGTTGAAATTATTCAATCTAGAGTTAAAAAATGGAGATGTCATGTTTAAGAATTATGAAATCCATACAATCAAGCATAATGTTGATGTCAATGGCATAAAAATTTATTTCTCTATGACCATATTCATAAATTCTCTTCTTCCTACATGGTCAACCTACCAAGAGTCATTGCAATCAAGCAATATGTTGAAGACTCACATTTGATCAATTGGTTGAAAAGACAATCAAAGGATAAAAATCTTTTGGATTAAAAATAGAGATCATTGAATAAATCATGTGTGATGCAAATCAAAAGGGTAATTATTCCAATAATATAGTAAATGAAAAGTTCCAATGGAAGAACAAAGGGTGAGGTGGCAAATCTAGTAAAAATAAAAGATCGCATCAAGAAAATCAGAATGATAAACAACACTTGTATTGCAAACACTGCAATAGAAATTGAAGTCATGATACCTATGAATGCAAGATATCATGTGAGAAAATTGAAGTCTATATAAAATTAAAATTATAAAAGAGAATAAGAAAAATTTAGAACCTAATTCAGCTCAGTTCTCTTGTGAATGTGTGTTTTCCATCTACAGCGAAGCAAATAATGCCTAGTTCACCCTGAGATAATGTTTGGATTTTAGACATTAGTGTCACACATAATTTGACTTTATAAAGGGACTTTTTTGAGAATTTTTATCAATAAATTTTTGGTCAAGTGTATTTGGTAGTGAAAAAAAAAATTACGACCTCAAGGCAAGGGTAAAATCTAACTAAAGTCACCATGACATCCAAATTTCATTCTCTATAATGTACTATACCCTCCTCAATTGTAAATAAACTTGTTGTATTTTTTGACAATTCAAAAACAAGGTCACTCCATTTTGATTGATGATGGATAAATTAAAATCACAATAAAATGTGATAACATAGTCATTCTAATTGGATACAAGGAAGGAAAATTGCTAAAACTCAAGGGTGAGCATAGTATCAAGTATTTTATCTCATCTCATAGAATAAGGAATGCTAAATAATATTATCTATCATGACATATTTAGGCACATGCATTATGAAAACATCCTCACAATTTAAAAAAATGGTTTCTTAGGCTTGTTGACTCTACCCAAAACTTTCAAAAGTGTGAAGTCAACATATTGGTGAAACACAAAATAGAACTGTTTCAAAATTTAAAATGGAAAGCCAGCATGAAGTTGTAGCTAGTTCACTCTGATATGTGTTCTCTCCCAATAATATCTATTTGTGGTCATAAATAATTTAGTTTTTTCATTGATCACAACAAGAAGATGGCCTAGATATATTTTCTAAATAAGAAATCAGAAGCCTTTGAAACATTTTAAAAGTTTCAAACCATGGTTAAAAATGAATCCCAATCCAAAATTGGCAAAGTCAAGAATGATAATGGTGGTGAGTTCACTTCAAATGTGTTTTAAAACAATCTCAAGTATATTGTAATCAAGCATCATCTCACAATCCCTTACATTCCTCAATAAAATGAAGTAGTTGTGAGGATGAACCAAACTGTCATGAATATGGTTAAGATAATGTTGTTTTTCAAAGGGATAAATCTGCACTCCTAGGTATAAATAGCTCAAGGTACAACAGTATACATCCACAACAGGTCACCATCAACAATGCTACAGATAAGAACTTCATATGAAGTCTAATGTGGTCATCTCCCTTCAATTTCACATCTTCATATTTTCATATCCATATGCTACACATTGATTCCAAAGGAGAAAAGGAACAAACTAGAAAAAAAGAGTCACAAATGTACACTTTTTTAATACTCTAAGTCCTAAAAGCATATGTGATATTTGATGATAACACTAAGAGATTTATCATCACAAGGAATGTTATCTTTTTTAAAACTACAAATGAAAATGTAAGCATCAGTCAACAATAAAATTGATAGAAAAAATATGCTAAATTTAGTTTTTTCAATGAGGATGATATTGAGGTTCTAAACATTGAAGAGGGAACCTACAATTGGGAAAAAAATTAAATCTATAGTGAGTCTCATAACTTAAAATGACACTCTGCTATAGAAGATGGTGGATAAATTGAAGGAGTTTTAAAGTCATAAACTGAGGCATTTTTTATTCAACAAGCTACATAAAAAAAAGATTCTAAAATGGGTCAAAAAGACATTGAAAGATGTTGGACCTGATGAGGTTGGGAACATAGGAATAAGAAGTGCACACATAATAGCACAATAATTAGATAAGTTCCTTAATGAAATTCAAGATAATATAGAGAAGTCTGCCTTAGAAGGCCCTCCTGATGAAGAAACCAATGTTACTTTTGATCTGAACCCACTTATATCAAATAAATGTAGTCATTATTTTATGGATTATATAACACTTCAATCTTGTGCACTTGGAAAACTTAGACCTTGGTTGTCCCTCTCAATTTTGGACCTTTCCTACTTTTTGAATTCTTGCATCTTCTCTATCTTGTGATAGACCAATCTCATGTTGATGAACTAGACTTTCTATCTTTCCCAAAATTCTTAAAACCTACTTATCTTTCACTTTTATAAGTTCTAAGTCAGTATCACTTTTTGGCTCCCTGAACACTTGTATCTGGGATAGACACATGTGTCGATACAAGTGTCCTGCTTTGACACAAGTGTCTAGTGCCCTAAATTCATCTAATTTGAAAATGAAATGTATCCTAATGATCAACCTAGGTGTTTCAATGTAAGTCACTTATCCAAAGGGATTGATATAAATATAAGATCAACCTTCATTCATTCCTCACCTAGTAGACACTCAAAAATACCAAAGGTAACTTATCAAAGCATTCAATCAAGCACTTGATAAAGCAAAGCTTCCATATTTTCATATTAATCATACACAACCCAAGATCTTGATTTGTCAAGTTACTTGATAGGTAATTATTATACTTATTTTGCACATATTGAATGATTTACACATATTCTAACACATAGGAGAGATCTACATCATTTTGAGACCCTCTTCAGAGTATTGGATATGTTGGTAGTGATCATTGATAAAGGGGCCTTGGGGGTATCTCGACACCATGTGCCCACTAACACATTATTCCCCAAGGTCACTATGAAGATGAAGAATTAGGGTTTTAAAAATTTATGAGGAGCAACAATCTATGACCTAGATCTAAATGTATTAGAGTGAAGACAAAGTCAAACCCAAAAGCATCCAGGTGGTTGCATCATTTTCCAATAGGTATTCTATATAAGATACCTACATCATTTTAATATAGTAGCATCAATGTAATTGTCCCAGACTAAAGAGGCACTCAAATCATAATATAATGACTATCCTAGAATCTTCTTCCAAACTACTTTTTGCTTATTATAGACCTAGAATTGTATTAGCATCAGAACAAGCTAATTACATAAATTCTTTTTCATTTTCATATCTAGCATAGTTGTACTTACTATTTTTAGCCCATCTTAGTTTGATGAATTCAACATATGTTTATATTTGAGTTTAGCACCTAATTGACTTGCTTTAGAGATAGTTTATCATCCTTTTGCCCTAGGCTATCTCTACCTCTTTAACTCTAAATACCCCCATTTAGAATCCATTTAGGGTTAAACATTTGGTGAACCTAACCCATAGGATTGAAACAAAAATCTAATTTTGGGCTTCCAAGCCTCCTAGGGTTTTAACTTGTTGTGATGGTTTTTTATATCTAATAATTGTACCCTATGGTTTTACCCTCCTCTCATTAAAAGGGCTTCATGTGAATATGCTTGTAATTAGATTCTTTGTTGATTGGCACATTTCAGCCACAAAACAATTTCATTTTAAAACTCCTTAGATATATTTTATTCAAAAACATCTCTTGTATCTCTAAAATAAATTATTGTTTTATCAAAATTGTTGATTATTTATTGGGAATATTCTAGGGTTATATATGTGAATTTTTTGGCCTACTTAAGATTCATAATTGATCAAATTACAAATTTCTCAAAGTTTTTTCATAATTATGTTGATATAAACAAAATAATCCTTTTTCTTTCCAAAATATTGTATGGATGTCTTGAATTTAGCATTTTATTATTTTTAGTAAATGTAGACCTGAAGGCCATACACTATACTTTTGTTTCCTTATTTTTATGGGTTCATCTCATTTCCTATTTTTATTTAAAAACTGTCAAGAATCTAGAACAACAAACATGCTCTGATACCACTCGTTAGGATCTTGCTCCTCAAAAAGAGCACAGTATGATTACCAAATATAAGCAATTGAATATGCGGAAATAACCAGAAACACAAGTAACTAGAATTCACCAATAGCACAGAATATGAGAGACAATACACTATCTTGTATTAACACTATACAGAAAAGAATACATCAAAGAGCCGCCACACTCTTTCACCTTACAGAGATTTGCCACACCTCAAGTGTACAGTAATTCTTCTCACACACACTCTCCTACACAAAAACGGTCCCAACAACCAACTCACACACAGAATTGGTGTTCACCTCACCAACCAGTCAGTAATAACCCTGCCAGTACACCAAGCACTCTATAGCACTTCAAGCTGATCTCTCATGAACCTGCAACCTGCAATTCAAAGACCAAACTTACATGTAGATCACCAATGAGCTTGCAACAACCTGCAACTCATAGATCTTACAACTAGAAGGAACTCTTCCTTTCTATCTCATGCCTTTTAAACAATACATGCCAATGGGTCTATAAATAGATCCCTAACTCAAACAATAACTAAGACTCTTAATTTAGACAATTATCCTCGCAGCCCAAGACTCTGGCTGGTCTTGACATGCAAACTCATCGTTCACTTAACTAACTGTCCGTGAAACGAACACTTCGGGAACACACAGGCGACCGACGCCGGTCCCTGCTAGTCTGGTTCTGCCGACGTCGGCCGACTTCCTGCCGTCGTCGGTTGCCTTCTGCACTGGACTCTGCCGACGTCGGTCCTGCTACCGACGCCGGTTCCTGTAGAACTCAGCAACCATCTGTTCCTCAGTTTGCAAAGGTTGAAGCTTTTAGCTCCACAACCTAACAATCTCCCACTTGGAGATAAACAGCTGCAACCTGTACCTGTACCTGTACACCGTCTAGTTTGTTTCCTTGGCTTTGTATCCCTCCTCAAGATCACTCTTGAAGACCAACCACCACAAAATCCGTGGTGCAAAATCTGTCATCCAAATTACCTACCACATCCGCATCTACAACCATGTAGAAAAAGAACTTGACCCTGCATAGCATGTGCACCTGCTGCTGGTCCCACTGAACTGCCCTTCAGTATTACTCTCCCGGATTGACTCCAAACTTGTGACAACTCTCACTGCTTGGGAAAACTCAGGTTTAGTACATACCATGCACTCAACCTCATTATGTGAATCAAGACACCTGTTCAATGAACTGTCTAACCATCGGCGTGCTAACCGGCTTCACACAATCATCCTGAAACAAAGTCAACAAGACCTCCATGTCTCTAGATCACACTCATGCCAAAGAATCTTGCTGCTCCCAGATTCTCCATGACAAACACCTGAACTAGCTTTACCTTTAGTTCAGAAATACCTGTATATGTAACCCTGCAACAAGCACATCATACAGAAAATAGAATAGTGTAGCTAATACTATCCAACCTGGTAAAGAGAAACACAATGATCAAACCTCCATTGCCCTGCAGCTAATACAAGATCATATACCCTGATCTTCCATCTCACGTATCCATTTCCGCTCTTCTTCATCCTCAACATCCATTCGTCTCTCAGTGCTTACTTCCAGCTGGCAACACTACCCAAAACACCTGTTTGGTTCTCCTCCAAGGAATCACATCCTCATCCATGCCTAGCTCCCACTGTTTCCTAGATCTACCTGTTCTGCTTCTTCAACAACTTCCTGGTCCTATGCCATAAGTGAGCAACAAGTAGTGTAAAGAAGGGAAATGACGAATTTAAGAACTTACTTACACCTTCAGTCCTCCATATGGGCGCTTGAGACTCCATGACAACTCGCTGTCCACCCAAAATTCGTCTCAGTAACCGATGCCGGTCACATCTCAGTCTACAGCCGACCGATGTCGGTTCCCTGCGACTGCCTCTTTGCCGACGTCGGTTTCCCCTGGCCGACGCCGGTCTCTGTCTGCCCCGAGTCACCGACGTCGGGCTGCACATAGCCAACGTCGGTCCCTGTCTGGACACCGACACCGGTTTTCCTGCCGACGTCGGTCTCTGTGTTTTTCTTGTGAGACCTGACTTTTTCCCGCGAGCTCTTTTTGGATCAAAACCTTGTCCAAATCACCCTTGCTCTGCTCAGAATTCCTCTGCACCTTATGCTGAACTCTATCCGTCACTTTCTCCTTGAAAACCAAGGCTTTCCCGTTCTTGTCACTAACATCGGATTCCTCAAGAAACCTTACCTTCTTCTTCTGCATACAGAAACCACGATCCATGCCTTCCAAATCCGAAAGCATATTCTTTGACTCAAGAACCAGCATCTCCTTATCTATGTGACCAAGCCTATCAAGCCACATCTCTGAATCTACAGCTGAAGTAGATAACCCAGAAAGAGAATCAGTAAAACAAGTAGATAGATAAAGCGTACCTACTTTCTTACCTCTAGCTATAACAAGTGTACCCTTGGTAACCTTCCAAGAGTCTGCTGTGAGAGTTACTGTGCAACCCTCTTCACCCAAACTTCTAACAGAAATCAGATTCCGCTTCAGAACTGGGACATGCATGACCTCTTTTAACACCCATGTGTCACCTGTCTGCAATTTCAGCTTCACTTTGCCTTTGCCAACAATCTGACAAGGCTTACCATCCCCTACACAAATTTCTCCAAAGTCTCCCTGGACATACTCATGAAAAAATTCTCTATGTGGAGATGCATGAAAAGAGGCACCAGAATCTAATACCCAAGATTCTACTTTATCCAAAGAACATACCAGAGCATCCTGTGCAACGTAACCCGCAACATCTGCTTCTTCTCCATGTTCTTCATGATGATCTTCACCCGATCTGCAATCTCTCTTTAAGTGCCCTTGCTTTCCACATTTCCAGCAGGTTATTCTGCCATACCTGGACTTGGATCTTTTGCCTATCTTCGACCTTGATCTCCCACGCTCTGTCCTCTCTCTTGGCCTTCCTCTTCCTTCAACACTCAAAGCATCTCCAGATAATTCACCTGTGCTTTTCCTGCTTATCTCTTCATTCAAGATTACACTCACAACATCATCCACTTTTAAGACTTTTGAAGGAGACACAGTATTAAAAACTGCCATTACCAAACCTTCCCAACTTTCAGGTAATGAACACAAGATTAAGAGAGCTCTAAGTTCATCATCAAATACAATATTAACTGAACTTAACTGGTTTACCAAACCATGGAAATCACTAAGATGGCTATGAACAGATCCACCTTCCATCATTTGCAAATTAAATAAACGCTTCATAAGAAATACCTTGTTTGAAGCCGAGGGTTTTTCATACAAATTTGCCAAAGATTTCATCAACTCCACCGTTGTCTTACACTGTGATAAGCTGGAAATCACAGATGAATCAAGACTCAATCTAACAGATCCCAGAGCCTTCCGATCAAGAACCTCCCATTCTTCATCTTTCATATCCAAGGGTTTGCTAGCAACCCCACCCAACGGTAAGTACAAATCTTTCTGATACAGATAGTCCTCAATCTGCATCCTCCATAATTGGTAGTTCTTGCCATTGAACTTTTCCATTCGTAGTTGACTGCTTTCTGCCATTGCTCAACTCCCACTCAAATAGAAACCCTGTGAGTAACCTGTAATCAAAACACACTACCCAGATCTACACCAATCTGTTAGTATCCCAACCAAAAGCTCTGATACCACTTGTCAGGAATCTAGAACAACAAACATGCTCTGATACCACTCGTTAGGATCTTGCTCCTCAGAAAGAGCACAGTATGATTACCAAATATAAGCAATTGAATATGCAGAAATAACCAGAAACACAAGTAACTAGAATTCACCAATAGCACAGAATATGAGAGACAATACACTATCTTGTATTAACACTATACAGAAAAGAATACATCAAAGAGCCGCCACACTCTTTCACCTTACAGAGATTCGCCACACCTCAAGTGTACAGTAATTCTTCTCACACACACTCTCCTACACAAAAATGGTCCCAACAACCAACTCACACACAGAATTGGTGTTCACCTCACCAACCAGTCAGTAATAACCCTGCCGGTACACCAAGCACTCTATAGCACTTCAAGCTGATCTCTCATGAACCTGCAACCTGCAATTCAAAGACCAAACTTACATGTAGATCACCAATGAGCTTGCAACAACCTGCAACTCATAGATCTTACAACTAGAAGGAACTCTTCCTTTCTATCTCATGCCTTTTAAACAATACATGCCAATGGGTCTATAAATAGATCCCTAACTCAAACAATAACTAAGACTCTTAATTTAGACAATTATCCTCGCAGCCCAAGACTCTGGCTGGTCTTGACATGCAAACTCATCGTTCACTTAACTAACTGTCCGTGAAACGAACACTTCGGGAACACACAGGCGACCGACGCCAGTCCCTGCTAGTCTGGTTCTGCCGACGTCGGCCGACTTCCTGCCGTCGTCGGTTGCCTTCTGCACTGGACTCTGCCGACGTCGGTCCTGCTGCCGACGCCGGTTCCTGTAGAACTCAGCAACCATCTGTTCCTCAGTTTGCAAAGGTTGAAGCTTTTAGCTCCACAACCTAACAAAAACTTATCTCATATTTTCAAAAAACTCATCCAATAGTTTGAAATTTTTATATCCTTACTGTATCATGATTGATTGCTCCATAGTATCTAAGAGTTTTCTATGTTCTCATATCATTGAACATTTAAAATGGATAAAAATGAGCCTCTTCCTCCTCCTTACCCTAAGGAGGGTGATTTATATCCTCCCAACCAAGGACATGCTATTACTTATCTAAGGGGTAAGAAGGGGTAAGGTAGGTGGTGCATGTATGCACGTTCAATCTGAGGTACCTAGGGTTTGTGCTTGTGAAGCCCTAAGAGAACAAATCAATACCATGACCAAATTAATGTATGAGTTACAAAATCAAAATCAGTCTCTAAATTCAAAGATCATTTTATTACAAAATTAGATTTCATATACAAAGAATCCACATTATGTTATTGTAAATCATGTGTCTCCATCTTCGTATACCAATTATGTGCCTAATAAGAATAAATATTGGAAGCCAAAACCAAGTTCACCTAATAAGAATGATTCTACAAATGAACAAAAGCCTACTAAGAGGTTAAGTGAGATTCTAAGGGAGATGCAAAGAAATAATTTGATCAATATACCTCCTCTACAACCCTTGTGAAAATTTAGATATTACCATGCATATCATAAAATGCATGGCCACCATACGAATTGTTAGCTGTATTGAAAATAAAGATACAAAAGATAAATTCTCTTAAAGCAAAGATGCCCAATGAAAAAAAATGGGTACCAAAAGAACCTTAAACACAAAGGAGGCACCTTTGCCACATCTACCTTAAGATTTAAATTTCATATCGTTATTAAAGGTGGATGAGCCTTCACATGATATTCAAAGCTTCCAATGTTCCAAATTATCCAAAAGACATACCTAATAATCCAAATAATGATCCAAAACAAGAAATTTTGAAAGAAAAATCTGAAATGGTAATGTTAAAGAATGATCAAAATGCATTTTTTTATAATGAGCAAAAGAAGATATACAATATTTTTCTAGTTTATATCCCACAAGTTTCCAATGATAGAAACAAGCAAGAAAAATCCATTTCCAAGAAAGAAGATTTAACCTATGTTGTGGTTGGTTTTTCGTACATGGATACTGTTGACCAATTTTTGGTCCTGCAGGCCAAAATTGGGCACCCCCTCCTTTTCTTTACATAGAGTCTTTCACATCCATGATTTGGCTAAGTCATTCCTCAATTGCCTTATGTAAAATACCCCCTGTCAGACCTGTTCCATGAAAAGGCTAAGTGTTTGTTCATTTTACTTAGTCTAGTGCAAATCTTGTTTGTGCAGGTACATTACTTGTCTAATTTTATAAGTAGAAGTGATTGAAGAACCCAAAATGGTCTAAGTGATTTGCAAAAAGGCAAATAGATTTTCTTTAGATGGAATTTTGATGGCTTGAAAGATTTTTGCAAAACACTCCGAAGGGCAGGTGCACTTGTAGAGGGCAGGGAACACATTTGAGAGAGGTCAAAGAAAAGGGGTAGAGTTCTCCTTTGGAAGAAACAACAAGGCTAAAGGCAACGGGATTCCTTCAAATTTTCTGTTTGAAGGAAATCCAAGGAAGAATCAATCAAAGGGTGAATTCCTTCAGACAAAAGGCCCGAAGGAATTCCTTCAGACATTTTGTCTGAAGGAAATCACAAAGAAGAAAGAACAAGGCAAAATTCCTTCATAAAAAAGGCTCGAAAGAATTCCTTTTGACTTTTGTCAGAAGGAAATTCGAAGGGAAAGACCGAAAGAAAAAAGCTGAAACCTTGAAGGAGAGATTTCCTTCGGGCAAAATGTCTGAAGGAATTGAGATGACCAAGCAAGTCTGAAGGAGCCCAAAGGGAAAGTACCCTTGCAGAGGGCTCCTAGCAACCAAAAAGGGACATTTTCCAAGCTCTAAAGGAATTGCAAAAGGCTGAAGGTTTAGCAGCAGAAAGTTGAAGAAATTACCAAAGGGGTGACAGGCCTAAAGACATCAAATTTAGTTTAGTGAACTAGTTGTTGGCTTTCAAATTGCGATGGGCCTACGGATGTCAAATTTATGATGATGAAATATCCATTTGGTTTTTGAATAGCGACGGGCCCGTAGACATCAATTTTTGACAAGATGCATTAGCCGTTGAGGAGAAGCCAAATGACTAATTCCTTCACGCTAAGTGGCCAAAAGCTCATAATCGAAGGCCGCAAGTGAACTCAGTGACCCACTGAGAAGAGAGCCTGAGAGCTCAAATTGTTAGCAAAAGGCAAGAATATAGCATCGAGAGTTCAAATTGCCAGAAAGAGACAAAAATATCAAAGAAAGATAGAACAAAATAGAGAATCTAGAACATGACCACGCACACATATGACAACATTTGGAATATTCCAAAAGATGCACCTAGCCAAGCACATACACGAATCAGATCAGCCCAGGTGGCAAAATAAAGCATTAGTAGAGGAGTTATTCTAGTGGTTGAAAAAGTCTCCACCAAGTGGTCATCAAGGAGCGCAAATAGTGAAAGCGTGGCCTATTTTTTCCTTATTTTACATTAATGAGCAAATAATCACGTAAAACCCATGCTTTTGCAATGATTTTTAATACGGGTTAGGCGCTAAAGTCTAGACTGGTGATATCTAAAACATGGTTATTTTAGGGATTTCTAGGAGGATGACACCAGCATGAGCAAGTTTTCCTTTTTCCAAGACTTTCAATGCAGTATGAGCCAATGTTTCTAGAAAGTGCCAAAGTCTTTCTTTTATGCTATATATTGTAATCTCTCATTTTGTAAAAATATATCTCTCAGCTTGTAAGGTGGAGCTCTGCCAAAATTTACCTTGAATCAGAAAGAAGCATTTTTACCTCCATTTGAGCTTACAATTTTGCATATGTTATGGCTTTGTCTTATGTTAAGTCATTTTCCTTCATGATTTCATAGAATGATTCTAGCATGTCTAGTGTATTGTGAGTTCTTCTTTTGTAGGTCAGCAAGAAGTGTCCACAACAAAGTATAGGTGCATGTGAATAGGCTGCCATAGTGTGTCTTAGAACACCTCTGGTAGTTCTTCCTCCCTGTATCTCTAGAGGACCCCTAGCTCACTGATGCAAAAGAGTTTCTCATGTCAAATGAAGAGTATAATCAGCTTGTTCTTGGTGGAAAGTGTATGTCAAATCTAAGTAGATCAAGCATTTTTTGGTGCATCACCGTATTAGTTTAGGTTCTATTTTTAGTAATCCTTATCCCTTTTCACCCCCCCCCCCATTGTTAGATTAGGAAATTTGGGACCACATAGATGCATCAAAGGGAGCTAGCCCTTATCTAGAGATTCTCCCCCAAGTTTTGCCAGACCCACAACAAGAGGGGAGTCTCCATTGTGGCGTGTGGAAGAGAGGAGCCGAGCCTCCTCTCAAGGGTGCAATCCAAAATGTCAATAGTTTTTGGCATGCCCAATGGGACCCATTTTAATGCTAAAAAAGTTCTAGGATTGGTGTTGGTCTTGTTACAGCAAGAATGAACCACTAATCCAGCATCTAACTTTTAATCAGGCGATTGTGGGACTAGTTTTTATCCAAAGAGTTGAATAATTTTGGTGTGTTCTTCAACTACCCAGCCTTTGGAGGCTTTTCATCAACACCAATGATGACTCTGAGTTGAATCAGTTGGTTAAGCAGTCCTGGTGCCATCAAGAAATCACATTTTGGTATGTATAGTTCCATTGCTCAGAAGCATGGGCCTTGTGTTCATATAACTTTGATCAAGCTCAAGTTGTCCATTGAATCACCTCAATCAACAAAGATGCATATAATTATGAGTTTTGCCCTTTGCAAGTTGGTGAAACATTGTGGGCTTTGCCTCTTCCTCCTCAGTTTGAGAAAGTCCAATATGACCAGTCTCAGCCCTGTCATGAGCTATATCAGTCTTATGCCCAGTCTTCTCAATGTGTTACTTGTCCTACTCAACCTAATCTTTTTGCCAATCAGCCCATTTCCACCTTCAAACAAGCACTGTTGGGGTATGAAAAGTATGTAGTGGAGCTTGACACTAGAAGGGGATGTGGCCAAGAAATTCTTGATTATTTCATCCATCAAGTGAGAAATGCATTAGATCTGGTTAAGATTGAATGGACTCCTATTGAAAGAGCTAATTGGTAAAGGCTTACAAATGAGATGCTGGATGTGAGTGGTTTGATTGCATCTTTGGAAGAGAAGTTGAGTATTCATGAGAGGCAGCCTTACCAAGTCCATCAACCTGCATACCCTCTACCCCAAGTTTCATATCAGCTATACACAGTCCCTACTCATGAGCCAATTCAAGCCTGTCAAAGTCCTTTCCCCAATCATGTTGAGGAGATTTTTGAAATAGTAAATCTTGTGTTTAAGGCCAATATTGATAAGTAGATTGAATTGGTAAATCTTCACATGCAATAGTCTATATTGGTAGCAAGGGAAGTGGAATCCAAACCCTTACTACCCTCTCACATTGCAACCCCATCACCCTAAAAGGATACTTCCAGTCCTAAGATCATGAGCAGGAGTAAATTAGTTGAGTCATGGAGTAGCAAGGAGGAGAAAGGCATTATTCGAGAGTGTGAGGTACAAAATGAGGCTAGTTCTTCTCAACTCCCTCCCACCCTTCCTCAAGAATCTTCTTGTACTCCATGACATCCTTCATGCACTCCCCATTTCCATGATGATTCTTATGAGCTCCAAGAAAGACTCTTTCAATAAAATCTAGCTAAGCAAATTGAGGAATTAGAGGCAAAGGTGAGATTGCTTAGTGAAAGAGAGATGGAAGTTTCAGACCTTAGAGAGGAGTCTATGCCAAAAAACACCCCTTCTACCAATCCTCAAGCTAATTTCAATATTGATGAACTATTGTTCAAGTGGAGAGAAGAAAATCAAGTGATTTTAGCCCAAGGTCTGCCCCCATTTTCTCATAAGTTTTCAAAAAGATCCCCTACTTTCCATTCCCAACCTGATTTTGACAATCCTTGTGTTCCACCTCCTTGCCTGGTAAATGAAGAATGTTTCTCTTGTGTTGAGGAATCCATCTTGAAGGAAGCAAGTGAAGAGGAGTATGCTCAGTTCATGACTGATCAGGGAGACTTCATGAGTGCAGATGAGGAAGAAATCACCATAGGTACCCCCTTTGATGAACAAGAAGACAAGTCACAAGCTTTTGCCTTTATCTCTAATGAGGAAGAGATGATCTTTGACTCTTTTCTCACTTTGAAAGACATCATGGAGGAGCATGGATAGATTCTTGATCATGTTTTGAATGATTTGTTTGAAGTCATTGGGGCAAGTTACACTCTTTTTCAAGGAGGCTATGAGTTGGCTAAGGGTGGAGAAGGCAGCATTGGGACTCAAATAAGTATGTAAAGGGGATGCAAGCTTTCAAATTTATCCTCTCAAGAGGTTGGTGAATCTGAAGATGATATTTTAAAAGTCATCAAGGAGGAATCTATTTTGAAAGAGGCAAGTGAAGAAGAGAGGATCCAATTTGTAGTTGATCAAGAAGCTCTCATGGATGACAATGAGGAAGAAATCATCATGGATGCTCCTTTTGAAGACATCATCAACAATGGAGAAGACATAGGTCATTCATACATGCAGATGTTCCAATAATATGAAGAGGAAAGTAAGCATGGTGAGCTCTCTCCTCCCTTGTTTGATGAACTTCTTTGTTGCTTTGATGAGGAGAATGACCATGCCATGGAACCCAAGTCAGAGGGGAATCAGGAGGATGTATTTGAATAATTAGAGACTTTGGTCTTTGAGCAAGGAAAGGAGAGGCATGTCCATCTTGATGAAATATTTAAAGAAGAGAGCCTTGAGAAAGAAGGTGATGCTCTGTGGGATGAGCAAGCAGTTTGTGATCTCATTTTAGATATCACAATAGTCACCCTTCTTCAAGAAAGCCATGAGGAAGAAGAAGAAGATTAGTTTGACCGTCTCTTCAATGAGGTAGAAGGGAACAAGTCAATCCATGATGCATATCAAGGGGGTTATGAGCTAGATGATCCCTATGGTGATGAGCCAATAGCAAATGACTTCTTGGTGAGATACACTAGCATGAAGGGCCAACATGAGGCAAACTTCTAAGAGCAAGATGAATACATATATGTTGGAAGCATGTTTGACCCTAATTCATTTGGATACAAGCCAATCAAGGTGGCAGACAAGAAGAGCAAGTCACCAAGTCTCCTTTCCATTCAGCCACTTATTTGGCACCATAAGTTTTCTTGACATGAAGGAGACTTAGGAATTTTTATCTTTGATCAAGGAAGGAGGCAAATATACCTAGTTAGCTATACATAATAGTTTGCTTTCAGTTGTGTGTCTTTCATTTTCCCTAAGTGCTACTGCACACATGTGTGTAGTTTTTTAGCCTTTGTTGTGTGTGTTTTCCTTTGTGTTTGAGGTAAAATCTTTGTTGGTTCATAGGTCCTTACAAAGTTGTTGTTAACTTCTCTAAGCTACATCCTGACTCCATGCCCAATGGACTTATAGGCTACCAGTCTTCTCAAGCATAGCAGGCAGGCTTCCCCTATGAGTCGCTAGATGTGTTGACCAATTTTTGGTCCTGCAAGCCAAAATTGGGCACCCCCTCCTTTTATTTACAAAGAATATTTCACATCCATGATTTGGTTAAGTCATCCCTCAACTACCTTGTGCAAAATACCCCCTGTCAGACCTATTCCATAAAAAGACCAAGTGTTTTGTCATTTTGCTTAGTCTAGTGCAAATCAGGTTTATGCAGGTACATTACTTGTCTACTTTTATAAGTAGAAGTGATTGAAGAGCTCGAAATGGTCTAAGCAATTCACAAAAGAGGCAACAGATTTCCTTCAGAGGGCATTTTGATGGCTTCAAGGACATTTTCAAAATAGCAGGTGCCCTTGCAAAGGGCAGGGAACACATTTTAGAGAGGTCAAAGAAAAGGAGCAGAGTTCTCCTTCAAAAGAAAGAACAAGGCTAAAGGCAAAGGGATTCCTTCAGATTTTTTGTCTGAAGGAAATCCAAGGAAGAACCAATCAAAGGGTGAATTCCTTCAGACAAAAGGCTTGAAGGAATTCCTTCAGACATTTTGTCCGAAGAAAATCACAAAGAAGAAAGAACAAGGCAAAATTCCTTCGGACAAAAGGCTCGAAGGAATTCTGTCAGACTTTTATCCAAAGGAAATTTGAAGGGAAAGACCGAAAGAAAAAAGTCAAAACCTTGAAGGAGAGATTTTCTTCAAGCAAAATGTCTGAAGTAATTCCTTCAAACATTTTGTTCGAAGGAATTGAGATGACCAAGCAAGTCTGAAGGAGCCCGAAGGGCAAGTACCTTTATGGAGGGCTCTCAACGATCAAAAAGGGACCTTTTCCAAGCTCCAAAGGAATTGCATAAGGCTGAAGGTTCAGTTATGGAAAGCCAAAGAAATTGCCAAAGGGGTGACAGGCCTGAAGATGTCAAATCCAGCGTAGCAAACTAGCTATTGGCTTTCAAATGGTGATGGGCCTGCAGATGTCAAATTTATGATGATGAAATAGCTGTTTAGTTTTTGAATAGCGACGAGATCATAGACATAAATTTTTTATGGGATGCATCGATCATTGAGGAGAAGCCAAAGGACTAATGCTTTCATGATAAGTAGCCAAAAGTTCATACGCGAAGGTCGTAAGGAACTCAGTGACCCACCGAGAAGAGAGCTCGAGAGCTCAAATTGTCAGCAAAATGTCAAAAGATAGCATCGAGAGCTCAAATTGCTAGAAAGAGACAAAAAATAGCAAGGAAAGATGGAACAAAATAAAGAATCCAGAACATGGCCATGCACACATACGACAACATTTGGAATATTCCAAAAGATGCACCCAACTAAGCATAGACAAAAATCAAATCAACCCAAGTAGAAAAAGAAAGCGTCGACAGAGGATTTATTCCAATGGTTGAAATAGTCTCCACCAAGTCGTCATCAAGGAGCACAAATAGTGAAAGTATGGCCTATTTTTTCCTTGTTTTACATTAATGAGTAAACAGTCACATAAAACCCATGCTTTGGTAGTGATTTTTAATACAGGTTAGGTGCTAAAGTCCAGACTGGTGACATCTACAACATGGTTATTTTAGGGCTTTCTAGAAGGATGACACCAGCATGAGCAAGTTTTCCTTTTTCCAAGACTTTCAATGCAACATGGGCCACCGTTTCTAGAAAGTGCTAAAGTCTTTCTTTTATGCTATATATTGTAATCTCTCATTTTGTAAAAAGATATCTCTCAGCTTGTAAGGTGGAGCTCTACCAAAATTTACCTTGAATCAAAAAGAAGCATTTTTACCTCCATTTGAGCTTGCACTTTTGCATGTCTATGGTTTTGTCTTGTGTTAAGCCATTTTCCTTCATGCTTTCATAGAATGATTCCAGCATGTCTAGTGTATTGTGAGTTCTTCTTTTGTAGGTCAGCCAGAAGTGTCCACAACAGAGTATAGGTGCATATGAATAGGCTACCATAATGTGTCTTAGAACACCTCTGGTAGTTCTTCCTCCCTGTATCTCCAGAGGACCCCTAGCTCACTGATGCAGAAGATTTTCTCATGTCAAATGAAGTGTATAATCAGCTTGGTTTTGGTGGAAAGTGTATGTCAAAGTTAAGTAGATCAACCATTTTTTGGTGCATCACCATATTAGTTTAGGTTTTGTTTTCGGTAATCCTTCTCCTTTTTCACCCCCCCATTATTAGCATTAGGAAATCTAGGACCACAGAGATGCATCAAAAGAAGCTAGCCCTTATCTAGAGATTCTCCCCCTAGTTTTGCTAGACCCATAGCAAGAGGGGAGTCTCCATTGTGCCATGTGGAAGAGAGGATCTGAGCCTCCTCTCAAAGGTGAAATCCACAGTGTTAACAGAAACTCAAATTGTCAAAACATTTGTTCAGAATCCATTTTTTTAAGACAAACAAAAGATCTTGAAGTTATCTTCAAATATTGGTTATGTATATGATCCCAATGATGGTACAACTTGATGTGACCCTTTTAGGCCTTAATGTGATCACATTTTTCTATGTGCTTCAATGCTATATATACCTAGACACATTCCTTCTATATGCTACATGGTCGCATTTGTAGATTATATCATTGTCTTATCCTTTTGAGGTGAAGTAACTACTAGTTTATATTATTACCTCACCTCAAATAGGGGGCATGTCATAGAGGCATGACTTCCACACATTCAAAGTTTTGTATTCAGTGGGGACATGCTTTGGAATCATTTTCTCCACACTTATTTAGTTTTCAACACACCTAAATTTAGTGGGGGCATGTTTTGGAAACATGACCTCCACATTGGTACTTATTTTAGTTTTCAAATTTCTCCATATATAGTGGGGTCATTATTTTTAATAATGTTATCCACGTTTACACATTTTATGAATTGGTTAAAGCACTTAATTATATAATTCAAATTCATAGTTTGAAAGAAAACTATACATTAGTACCATTGTTATACATAGTTTCAACATGAGACATATTTAAGGTGAATATTCTATGCAATGTGCACCTAATACTGCAAAATCTAAATCAGTTTTAGATTTTAAAACACTATCAGGTACTATCATTTCCCACCAAGATGTACTTTTAAATATTATATTGATCCAATCTACTGCAGTAGTTGGTTCACTTTTGGTATGGTTGAGGTCACTAAATCACTCAATCTTACCAAGTTTTTAGGTTGGACTTGATTGTATCATTCATCCTTACCAATTAGACATTATAATTTGAATTTATTTACTCATGCTCTCTATATTATGTGCATGATTGGCTTGCATGATTGATCTAATCTCAACTATCGAGTGACAACTCACCTTTTCTCCAAGATTGGGGGCATATGCCTTCCAATCTCTCTCTATCTATGTGTCTATTTATCTCCATAGATATATTCACTTTCTATATTTATATTTAGTTTTCCTAATCTTAGTTTTAGAGCCTTAAAATGATACATATTTAAAATCAACTTAACAATAGGTAAGGTAGTTATATTAATACATAGGTGTACTCCTCAATCTTGCTCTTTCAATTTCAATATTTTTAAATACTTTAAATTATAGATTATATGCATTGATTATGTACTATAATATGCTCTTGGTTTCATATCAATCACCATCAAAGCACTTGCATTAGACTCAAGCAAAGACAAGGTGTGTTATACACACCCAAGTACGTATTCATTTCCTTTCCTTTAAACTAGAAATTTCATTACTAGATTAAAAGGGGGGATATAGATGTTATTTTATGGATTATATAACACCTCAGTATTTTACACTTAGAAAACTTAGACCTTGGTTGTTCCTATCAATTCTAAACCTTTTTCACTTTTTTAAGTCTCACATTTGCTCTATCTTATGCCTCCAGGCCTATCTCTTAGTCTGACCAATCTTATGTTAATGACCTAGACCTTGTATCTTGCCTAGAATGCTTAAAACCTACTTATATTTCACCTCTACAAGTTTTGAGTCTATACCTACTTTCTTGCTCCTTAGACACTAGTGTTTAGAATAGACACCTACATCGACACAAGTGTCTTGCTATAAGGCAAGTGTTCAATACCTTAAATTCATCCAATTTGAAAATGAAATGTATCTTAATGGTCAGTCTAAGTGCTTTAATGCTAGTTAATTTTTCAAATGGATTGATATAAATATAATATCAACCCTCATTCATTTCTCACCTAGCATACACCTAGCACAAACCAAGGCAAATTATTAAAGCATTCAATAAAGCACTTAATAAAGCAAAGTTTCCCTATTTTATTTTATTTTTATATAAATCATAGGGACAACACATACATAGGTTTGAAATACCAAAGGAGTAGCCCAAGAGCATAGTTTTTCAAGTTACAAGTTAAGTCATTATTGTATTTGATTTACACATATTTCATGATTCACACACAAGCCAATATGTATGGGAGAACTACATCAGTCTAAGGCCCTCTTCAAAGTATTGGATATGTATATAATACTCATTAATAAAGGGGTATTTGGGTTCAACTCGACATCATATGCCCAGTAGACCATTTTCACCTAAGGTCACTATGAAGATGAAAAACTACGGTTTTAAAAATTCATGAGGAGTGATAGTCCATCACCTAGATTTGAATGCACCAAAATGAAGGAAAATTTGATTCCAAAAGCATCCAAATTGTCACACTCTTCATCTATATAGAACACTTATGTCAGGTTTAGACAATAACATTGACGCAACCATCCTAGGCTAATGTTAGTGTTCATGATTCTAGAGGCACTTGAATCAAAATCTAAGGACGGTTTTAGAATATTATTCCAATCTAATTTTTGTATACCCATAATATTTTTAAACTTTATTAATTATTCATATTTTCTCTCTTGCATGATCTCATCGAATCTCAAATTCTTTAAGTACATGCCTTAAAGGGTGCACTAGGAAAGGGGTGGGCAGACCTTTGGTGCTTTGCAAGATTTTTATTCCCTATACCACCACCTAAAACCAATACAAACCCCTCTTATATGTTTCCCTAAGATTTGAAACCTCGCCCACACTATTCTCTAAGAAATTCATTGCCTCAAATAACCCCTACCTAAGTAAAACATCTTTTTACCAATTTTTGAACACAATCAAATGGGTCAACCTAGTTATGGAAATAGTGCATATTATGGGACTAAGTCGGCCTAGATTGACTGAGTTCGAGACTTAAAAGCTCTATTTTCCAACTAACAAAGTCAACTGAGCTAACTAGTTGGCTAAAATTTTGGAAGGGCTTAGGGTCAAATTAGGATAAATATACCCCTTTTTCACTTCATTTCAAATAGAGATAATCATTCATTTGCACTTCTTTATCTGCATTTATGCCATTCTACTTGAAGATTCATTGCTTAGGATTTTATGCTTATTGGAGGAGAGCCTTTGTCTTGTGAAAGTTTGGCATTCACAATGAGGTCCTTGGATAGACTATAGTACATTGTCCATCCTTATCTTTTTTAACAATACACAACCACTTCTTGAAAAACACCATTCGCCATGGGAAAGGTTGAGGCTCGACGAGTTCATCTTCAAAGAAATTATGCCTAACTCTTACTTTTCTATTTTAGTAAATATATTTTCATGAATAATGGATAATGAATGTATTGTCTCTCTTTGCTTAGGATTACCTCTACATTGACTTGATTAGAGTTTTACTTTGCATGTTTATTGTTTATATTTATCCCCTATTTATTTTATAAGCTTTAGTGAGAACTAGGTTAGAATTAATTTATTATTGCATCATTATTATACCTAGCTAGGGTTATTATCTGGTGTTATTTGACTAGAGGATTTGAAACACTCTCTATCCATATTATATGATAAGATATCCCTTAGGTAGGTTCAGTGGATCCATATTGGTCATGACCTCGATTATCTAAGTATTGCTAGTAGTATAGTTAAGTGATTTATCTTCTCTAAGTTAGGATTAATTTATATATCAGCTTCACTTTCACTTGCATACATTCTGGTGAACCCGATGGGAATCCAACTCTTGCAAAAAAATTTCAAGCTAGGTTGAGCTTGTTGATCCAATTTTGCAGTCTTTTGTAGGTTTTTCTTCTATAGTCAATTTGATCAAGTTGGTCAACCTAGTTCCATAATGTTTTTATAGGTTATTCATCTACAATCAACTAGGAAACTCAATTATGCTAATCGACCCAGTTTATTTCTACAATTTTTCACTTTCATTTTCAATAAACTAAGTCATTATATTCGACCTAGTTCATTTTATATGTTTTTAAAATTTTCGTTTTCATTTTCAACAAACTAAGTTGTTCCGATTGACCTAGTTCATTTTATGTGTCTTTCAAAAAAAATCACTATCAAGCAACTAATAGGAAACTAAGTCAAGTTGGTCGACCCAGTTCATTTTTTGTGTTTTTAGTTATTTGCTTCTACATGACTACATCAAGTTGGATGACTTAATTTTGGTTCTATATCTTAAGCTTTCTCAACATAGTAAGTTAACCTGGTTGACTTTATTCAGTTTCTAGGTTCCTTCTTACCTACTTAGCATTTCAACTTTGTCAATTACTTCAATTTTGTAATTCTATTTTCAGCTTCATAAATCAATAATTTACAATTTTCTTACTATTTTTAGCTACCTAGTCTTATTTCATAGTTATGTCATATTTTCAACCTTTAAGTAAAGAACATTGCATAATTAAGGATTTAGATCAAAACCTCATTTCTATTATCATTTTATATGAAATTATTGAACTCCTTACTTCATGCCTTCCTAATCCCAAACCAATTACTACACAATGTAATATAATTGAGGTTTTTCATCCTATTCCTCCTACTACTACTAATGTTGGAAACCCTCCACCCAACAATCTATCCCCTATTACCAATATATGGAATGCTCCTCCTACCAACCCTAACATTCCACCTCTTACCACTAACAATCAAAATACTCCCATTGATATCACTCAAATTCATGGTCAAATGATTCAACTAATGAATGTTATGCAAAAAATTACCAATTCCCAAATGATGCAAATGCAATCTTAAATATTAAAAATGGATAGTCAACCACATCAAGTCATCATGAATCAACCAAATCAAAATCTTGTCCCTCCTCCTCTTAGATATGCCAATGGTAATATCATCCCTCAACTAATCATGCATAATAAAATGCCTCAACATCTTCAAAATGAACCTTTAGATTCATTAATTGCATCTATAGACACTAGAAACATATCTCTAACTATCACATATGATGGAACTAAAGATCCCACAACCTTATTAAATATTTTGGTAATCTATGTAAGGAATGGGTCCAAACTAACACCTTTGCTACCACCAAGCTCTTATCAAAACCCTTTTTTGGTGATCCACTTGAATGGTACAATCAACCTCCTAGACATTCCATCTCACAGCTAGAGGATTTAGTCAATGTTTTAGTGAAATAATTCCAACATAGTGACCTTATTGAAAATTACCATAGCCACTTCATCAATGTCAAGCAACTTCCTAATGAATTGGCTCACACTTTCACCAAATGATGGAAATCTATAGCTCATAAAGTGGACCATAACATGAATGATGACACTCTTTTAAAATTATTTGTTACCTCTCTTAAATTTCATCTTCAATACAAGGATTGGATCTTTTCCCCTAAAACATTAGAAGAATCCTTAGACCAAGAAAAAAGGAAAGACTTTCTTATGACTTAATTTGAATCACCTCAAACAACTACTAAGAAAATTTTCCAATCATTTTCTCATAACATTGCTTCTTATAAGCCTCTCTAAACTCAAAAGGAAACATCCAATTCAACCAATTTTAATGCCACCCACCCTCCCTTGAGTCTATAACAACATAAGAACAAATTTACGCCCTCTAAACCCATGAACTTTGATCCTTCCAAACCTCCTCCAAAATGTTACAATCCTAATAAGTTTTGTTGGTGGCATGCTACTATAGGTCATTCTCATGAGACTTTCCATGATCTTCATTGGTTTCTTCTTGCTTCCTTGCTTGGTCCACATTTTAATCTTGATAATCTAATGAAACAATATTATCAATACTATCTTTAAGCATCTCAAATACAATCTAAAGAATCTCAATCACATCAACATCACATACCTAATGATTAATAACAGTTACCCCATACTTCCACCTCATCTACTAATGTTGTCCAAACCACAGTTGATCCTTATTCCTACACCAATAAGGAAAGGATAACTAATATGAATAGATTTAAATAGGTAATTGTGTTTGTCAATCCTCAACATCTTAGGTCACACGAACCCAAAGAACATCTAGTTCAAATTATTTTCCCAAAGTACATCATACATGGTCCTCCTTTACCTTATAGATCTATTGATACCTCTCTAACACATCCTATTTCAATTTCAACATCTTTAAAATCAAACATACCCACACATTTACCTATATCTAAATGCACCTACCAACTTAATGATATTCATTCTAATTTTTTTAATTTACATCATTCCATAACACATGTTAGGGCATCTTGTGATTCCCATCCACATGTCACTTAAGACTATGGGGTATATTTTCATGTCCATCCCTACATCCAAGTAACCTTTGGGGAATCCTATGATGCCCAATCTTATTCTACATTACATGATAAACAAATTCAACTTCAAGAAACCTTCCAAGACACATAGACTTGTATTTCACATGCTAACCTTTGATATAGACTTTATCATAGAATTTGATTATTATGTTTGTCTCATGTTTCCTTGTTTTTGTGAACTTTATTTAATTCATTTTCATTTTATTTACACCATTATTTCCTTTGGGTTCTTTGGTTTAATTTCAATTTATAGTTTGTGAGTTGCATTATAATACGTCAGATGGACTAGGTCTTCCTCACAAACACACTTTACTAACACCATTGTTTCCTTTGGGTTCTTTGGTTTTATTTCAATTTATTAGCAACATTACTTCCTTTTTGGTTATTTAGTTTAATGGCATTTGAACTTTGTTTCATGTGTGGTTCTTAGGTATCATTGTAATTATTTATGTCATTATTTGCCTTAGTAGCTTTATGGTTATTTGAACCTTATTTACTTTCCCCCTTTCTTAAGATGATCATTTACTTTCCCCCTCTTTTGGAATGATTATTTATTTTCCCACCTCTTTCAGGATGACTACTATTTTCATTGGCACTTATGCTAGATCCTTTGTATGTTATTACAACTTTCTTAGTGACATGACTTTCATAGCATAGCCCGATCCCTTTCATAGCACTATTTTTACATCTTTGTGATTAGCTATGAGCATATTTCTCATTGTATCACTTATTACATGGACATATCTCTCATGATCCCTATATTTCCCTTATTTCCTTTCATTTGAGGCACACATAGGTCAATTTTGAGATTGCACACTTACTTGTGGGCAAGTCTAGGAGTCTTAGACACCTTAGTCTTTAGGTCCTTTTCTCTTTTGACCAAGTATAAGCTCTCTTGTGTTCACCACCTATTTCACTCATGATTGGTTCTTCGAATCCATTTGGAGGAGGAATAGAAAAATCCAAAAGAGTTAAATTCCAAATCATAAAAGAAACAAAAGGTAAAAACAATATTAAAATATAGATCACATCAAAATATGTGATCTATATTTGGCACCTCTCATATCTTAGTCGAAGATCAAACTCCACATTTTGACTCATTATAGATTCAAGGTTCATTGGGGTGTGGTAGGCTAGTAAAATGGGATAAGAAGTCTCATTATATCATATATTATATAGTGCCACTACTTTTTCACAAAAATACCTAATCTTCGTAGTAGACTAACGACTCTATAAGGGGTCCTGAGAAATGAGAAACATGTTGTGAGAAGGTAGTTCCATTTTAATTTTCATGCATATAGCCTTCATGGGATGATTTATGTACTTCACTTGTTATCCCAAGTTTTGTGTTAATTATTCAAAGTGTCCTAAGTCATTATTATTGACAGTTCTTAGCCTTGTTCACTTTCCTAGTGTGTCACATTCTTGCTAAGGATGTTCACATTACCCATTTAGTGTCTCACATTCATTATTTACATAATATTTTCTTTATATTCCCCTTGTTGGATATTGATTTTATCTGATCACATTCTTTATCACATTTCCTTATTACACCTCTTGGTTGATAGTTTATGAGTTGCATTATAATACCTTAGATAAGCCCATGTTTTCATCAAAAACACCCTTATACCATTTTCTTAACACAACATCTCATCCTCTTCATGTCATTACTTAGTTGTGATTTATTACATTGTATCTTAAAACAAGCACTAAGTTTGAATAGTCATCCTTTAAAGATTTTGATTTTCATCTACCCATCATGTTCTTGTTTGATTTTTGTGGACTTTACTTATCTTACATAGGACATGTTACATGCTTATATGTTTTTTTTTAATATATGAATTGACATGTTTGTTCTACATCTTTACTTACATTTCATTTTTAGTCATTTACACTTTCTTCATATTCACTTGACATACTTGTATTACATCTTAAATTAAACTTTACTTTTAGCCATTTATACTTTCTTTTTGTTTGATTCAACATGCTTATCTTACACAGGATTACATGTCACTTACATATATTTGTTAGAGTTTTATTGCATTGATATTTCATTTGTCATTTATGTTTTACACGCTTCCCAACCTGATTTAGTATGTTTTACATTCATTTTTTTCATTTCATGTTTTACATGCTTCCCAACTTGATTTAGTATGTTCTACATTCTTTTTTGCCATTTCATGTTTTACATGCTTCCCAACTTGATTTAGTATGTTCTACATTCCATTTTTTCATTTATGTTTTACATGCTTCCCAACATGATTTAGTGTGTTCATACATCAATTTGTCATCATTTTTTTATTTACATGCTTGATATTTTGGTTCTAACCTAGACTTAACAATCTTAGATTGCCACTTTTTATAAGTAATTTAATTAATTTTTCAAGTTATTCATTGATATTTTGACCATCTTATGCATGCATTCATTGATTCTATTATTAGTCTTATCTCCCTAGGGTTTCTCAAATACAGGTATTGAACCCTCCATGATCAAGATTAGGATATTTGCATGTAGTCATTTAATGAAAAGGTAAGTCAATGTATGTTAATGTTACTTTTAGTTACTTTCATCTCCTTTTAGAATTAATTTCAGTATTTTATTTTTAGTTACCTCATTTTTGTGTGTTGATATGTTATTTCTCAAAGCACCATCCCATGTTACACTTTCATAACATGTGATGATCTTCAAGTGGGGAATGTGTATACATACAATATTTTTAATCTTTATCAATTTTTGATGTTTTCTCTCTTACAATAATCCATCAAATCTCAACCTCTCTGAGTGCATGCCTTAAAGGGTGCACTAGGAAATGGGTGGGTATACCTTTGATACTTTGTAAGGTTAGTGTTCCTTATACCACCACCTAAAACCAATACAAATCCCTCAACTACATTTACCTAAACTTTGACACCTCATCCACACTCTTCTCTAAGCAATTCACCATGTCAAATAGCCCCTACCTAAGCAAAACCTCTTTTTACCTTTTTTATGAATGCATTCAAATGGGTCAACCTAGTTCTATAATTAACACATGTTATGGGACTGAGTCGACCTGTGTCGACCTAGTTTTGGACCTAACAACTTTATTTTCCAACTAACAAGGTCAACTAGGCCTAGTGCATCGATTAAAATTTTGTAAAGGCTTAGGGTCAAATCAGACTATATATGCCTCTCTTTAACCTCATTTCCAATAGAGAGAATCATTCATTTGTGCTTTTTTATTTGCATTTATGCAATTCTACTTGAAGATCCATTGCTTAGGATTTCATGCTTCTTGGAGGAGAACCTTTGTCTTGTGAAAGCTTTAGAGTCACAAGGAGGTCCTTGGATAGACTATAGTTCATTGTCCATCCTTAGCTTCTTCAACAATACACAATAACTTCTTGAAAAGCACCATTGACTAAGGGAGAGGTTGAGGTTTGATGGGTTTGTCTTCAAGGTAAGTATTCCTAACTCTTACTCTTATATTTTAGTAGATAAATTTGCATGAATGATGTATAATGAATGTATTATATCTCTTTGCTTAGAATTACCTCTACATTGACTTGAGTAGAGTTTTAATTTGCACGTTTATTGTTTATGTTTGACCCTCATTTGTGCCACAAGCTTCAATGAACACTAGATTAGATTTACTTTATTGTTGCATCATTATTATACCTAGTTATGGTTATTGTGTGGTGTTACTTGACTAGAGGATTTAGAACCCTCTCTAGCCATACTATATGATAAGATATCCTTTACGTAGGTTAAGTTGATCCATATTGGTCATGACCCTGATTATCTAAGTATTGATAGCGGTATAGTTAGTTGATTTATCTTCTTTGAGTTAGGATTGATTTCTAGATCAACTTCACTTTCAATTACATACACTTTTTACATGTTCCAAAACCATAACTACATTAGCATAAGAATAAGATAAGTACATTACTTATTTATAATTTCCATATTTATCATAGTTGTACTTACTATTTTTAACTTGTCTCAATTTAATGAATTCAACATATATTTATATATGAGTTTAGCACCCAATTGGCCTTCTTTAGAGATAGTTTATCATCCTTGTGCTCTAGGTTATCTCTACCCCTTTAACCCTAGTTTCCCTAATCTAGAATCTAATTTAGGGTTAAACAACAAGATGACAATCTCAAGGCATGGAAGAATGTAATGATAAGTGAGTATGATGAATTGGTCAAGTAGGGAACTTGAAAATTGGTTGATCCATCAACTAGCTATAAACCAATTAGTTGTAAGTGGGTTTTTTGTAATAATTACAAATTTGATGGATCACTTGATAAACAAAAAATCAAGGCTTATCACAAATGGATTTACACAAAAAGAAAGAATTGGCTATAAGGAAACATTTGTACTAATATCAAAATGGACTACCATTTGAACCATGTTGACTCTAGCAGTTCACAATAGTTGGAAAGTTCACTAAATGGATGTCAAATTTTCATTTCTTAATGGTGATCTCAAGGAGATGATGTACAGACCGACGTCGGTCGCCTGTGTAGTTTGACTGCGAGTCAATTACGGGCAGTGAACTAACGAACCAAGAGTTTGCATGATGAGCGCTAATTTTAGACTCATAGCTGCGGATCTAATTATTGTAATTAGATGTCTAATCATTGTTTGGATGAGATCTATATAATAGACTCATGGTTGTATTGTAAAAGTGTGCTAGGGAGTAAGAGAGCATAATTATAAGCTCCTTCTGTGTGTGAGGTAGAGCTATGGTGCGTTCCTCCTAGTGCCACAGTACCAGGTGTGTTGGTGCTGGATTGGAGAGCCAGCTGGGTTCTTCAAGAGTGTAGGATCTTGGTCACAGTTGCATGGCCTATATAGGAGATCTACATGATAAGTAAGATCGTTGATCTGCAGGTGTATGTGTGTGCAAGGTCGAGGTTCACAGGGGATTAGAACCATTGCTTGATTTGCAGGTGTGCAAGGTCATACAGACAGCAACACAACAGGGAGCAGTATCAGGCAGGATCTACTTGGAGTACAGGTGTGTACTCGGATAGAGCAAGAGGAAGGCAAGGGAGTTCCTTCCATAAGTATGGTCTGTTGAATTGCAGGTTGTTGCAGATTCATGGGAGATCTACTTGAAGTACCTTGAGTACTTGTGGAGCACGTGGAGTGCTTGTGGAGTGCGTGGAGCACTTGTGGTGTGCGTGGAGCACGGGAGGTGAACACCAACTCTGTATTTGAGTTGGGTGTTGGGACCTGTGAGAGGGAGAGCTTTGGGGAGAAGAATTACTGTTCACTTGAGGTGTGGGAAGCCTCTGTAAGGTGGTGGAGAAGAAGTGGCATCTTCTTTATTGTATTCTTTTCTGTATAAAGTGTTAATACAATTTGGTATTGTCTCTCATATCATGTGTTATTCTGAATTCTAGTTACTTGGTGAATCTGGTTAATTTCCGCATATTAAGTTGCTTGGTATTAGTAATCAAATTGCATGCTTCCGGTGTACACCCTCTCCCAACAAGTGGTATCAGAGCCAGGTTCGTTGTTCCAGATTCCCAACAAGTGGTATCAGAGCCTTGGTTGTAGGTTCTTGAGCTTGATACCAACAGGTGGTATCTGAGCTGAGGTTGGAGGAAGCAGGTTTTGTGTTTGGTTACAGGTCACTCTCAGGGGTTTCTGATCGAGTGGGAGTAGAGCAACTGCAGATCAAAGTAAGCTAAGAATGGAGGAGTTGAAAAGCACAGATGGTCACTCACGGTCCTATGGAAAGAAAGAGCAGGTAAAAGATTATTGTTGGTTGGTAACAGATCAGCATGAAGAAACTGAAGATACAGATGTAGCAGGTGTTGTTGCACAGGATGTGTTTGCAGGTTTCTTGGATAAAGTGGAATCTTGGATAAAAGATTCGGTTGCCTCTTTCCATGCAGTTCCAGGTAGAGGAGCTGGTAAGCCTTGTCAGATTGTTGGCAAAGGCAAAGTGAAGCTGAAATTGCAGGCAGCCAACACACAGGTGTTGATGAAGGTCATGCAGGTCCCAGGTTTGGAGATATGGCTAATTTCTTCAGAAAGATTGGGTGATGAGAGATGCACAAGAACTCTCACAGCGGATGCACTTGAATTAGCTGGTGGTAAGAAAATAGGTATCCTTTATCTACTTGTTTATATTACTGATTCTTCTTTTGTTGCGGAGACGTGGCTTCGTAGGCTTGGTCACATGAGCAGGAAGGAGATGCATGTTCTTAAGCGGAAGACAGATATATTTGACAGGCTTAAGAACTGGAAAGCCTTGGTGTTTATGGAGGAGATGGCGGACAGAACCCAGTGTATGTGGCTGGATACTTCTGAGCAGGGCAGTTTGGACATGGATTTTGATTCAAAGGAGCTCGCGGGTAAAAAGTCATCACTCACAGGCGAACACAGGTACCGATGTCGGTCAGGAGGAACCGGCGTCGAACAGACAGATGCCGATGTCGGTCATGTGCAGACCGAAGCCGGCGATGTCGGGCAGGGTAAGACCGACGTCGGCAGTATGTAAGACCGATGTCGGTTATCAGGACCGACGTCGGTAGAAGGGACACCAGCGCAGGCAGGTTGGTAGTCAGGTACAGACGCATGGAACCGACGTCGGTCGGATGCAGACTGTGGGGTGACCGAGGTCGGTCACTGTAACGGATTTTGGGTGGACAGCAAGCTGTCAAGGAGTCTCAAACACCCATACGGAGGACTGAAGGCGTAAGTAGGCCCTCAAATTCGTTGTTCCTCTTCTTCATACATGTTACTGATTGTGGAGCAGGAAGGATCCAGGAAACAGGTGTGAGCTTGGCATGGATGAGGATGTGATTCCTTGGAGGAGAACCAGACAGGTGTGTCTTGGTAGAGTTGCCAGCAGGTATGAAAGCACAGAGACGAATGGATACCTTAGTAGAAGAATAGAGAGAACGGATACGTGAGACGGAAGATCAGGTATATGATCTTGAGGAGCTGCAGGACAGTGGTACCAGGTTTGACAGGTGGAGGACGGAGCATGGCTTCAGTCAGTGTCAGGTAACTACTGTGATTTGACTTACCAGGGGGATGGTGATTGCAACATCATTCTGTTGCTGTATGTGGATAGTATGCTAGCTAGCAGGGGTGTACATACAGGGTTTTGCTGAGCTAAGGGTAAGATTAGTTCAGTGGCATGTCAGGTGGAGTTTGGAGCAGCGGAATTCTTTGACATGGGAGGCATGGAGATCACAGGTTGATTTTGTCTCGAGTGGGAGTTGATGTGAATCAGGTGTTGGCGAGGTTCGGGATGCAGAGCCGGAGCACACTAAGGGCTGGACAGGTACAGTGTCCGAAATCACATGAGGTCTGGGATAGACCTGAGTATTCCCATGCAGTGGGAGCTGTCAGAGAGTTAGGAGCCAATTCGGGGAAGTGGATTCTCAGGTTTTTTGAGAGGGACCGACAGCAGGTGTTGTTATGCAGGGTCAGGACTTCACTACATGTATTTGTAGGTTCGGATGTGGCAGGGTACTCGGATGACAGGTGGTACACCACGGGATGTGTGGTGGGTTGTCTTCAGGTGGGAGCTTGAAGAGGGATACAAACCAGGAAACAGATTAGACGGAGTACAGGTACAGGTACAGTGCAGCTGTTTATCTCCAAGTGGGAGATTGTTAGGATTGTGGAGCTAAAAGCTTCACTGATGCAAACAGGAGGAGGTTGCAGAATGAGTTGCTGAGTGTCAGAAGTGTTTGGCGTTGGTCTGGCCAACCGGCGTCGGCAGGGTAAGACAGGAAGGCAACCGACGTCGGTCATATATCGACCGGCGTCGGCGACCCCAGGCGGACAGGGACCGACGTCGGTCGCCTGTGTAGTTCGACTGCGAGTCAATTACGGGCAGTGAACTAATGAACCAAGAGTTTGCATGATGAGCGCTAATTTTAGACTCATAGCTGCGGATCTAATTATTGTAATTAGATGTCTAATCATTGTTTGGATGAGATCTATATAATAGACTCATGGTTGTATTGTAAAAGTGTGCTAGGGAGTAAGAGAGCATAATTATAAGCTCCTTCTGTGTGTGAGGTAGAGCTATGGTGCGTTCCTCCTAGTGCCACAGTACCAGGTGTGTTGGTGTTGGATTGGAGAGCCAGCTGGGTTCTTCAAGAGTGTAGGATCTTGGTCACAGTTGCATGGCCTATATAGGAGATCTACATGATAAGTAAGATCGTTGATCTGCAGGTGTATGTGTGTGCAAGGTCGAGGTTCACAGGGGATTAGAACCATTGCTTGATTTGCAGGTGTGCAAGGTCATACAGACAGCAACACAACAGGGAGCAGTATCAGGCAGGATCTACTTGGAGTACAGGTGTGTACTCGGATAGAGCAAGAGGAAGGCAAGGGAGTTCCTTCCATAAGTATGGTCTGTTGAATTGCAGGTTGTTGCAGATTCATGGGAGATCTACTTGAAGTACCTTGAGTACTTGTGGAGCACGTGGAGTGCTTGTGGAGTGCGTGGAGCACTTGTGGTGTGCGTGGAGCACGGGAGGTGAACACCAACTCTGTATTTGAGTTGGGTGTTGGGACCTGTGAGAGGGAGAGCTTTGGGGAGAAGAATTACTGTTCACTTGAGGTGTGGGAAGCCTCTGTAAGGTGGTGGAGAAGAAGTGGCATCTTCTTTATTGTATTCTTTTCTGTATAAAGTGTTAATACAATTTGGTATTGTCTCTCATATCATGTGTTATTCTGAATTCTAGTTACTTGGTGAATCTGGTTAATTTCCGCATATTAAGTTGCTTGGTATTAGTAATCAAATTGCATGCTTCCGGTGTACACCCTCTCCCAACAAAAATAGTTGACAAAAAGTTATATTTTTATTGTTTTATGTTGACGATCTATTCTTCACAGGAAACAATGAAAGATACACCACAAAATTAAAATCAAAGTTAATGAAATGATTTAAAATGGCATATTTGTGTTATCTTCATTACTATGTGGGTATTGAAATAATTTAAAAACCAAACTATATATTCATCATTCAACATAAATAAATTGATGAAATTTTGAGTAAGTTCGAAATGATAGATTTCAAGCCTCTTAGTATGCCTATGGAACAAAATATAAAATTGATATCAAAAGATACCACAAATTTAATAGATGTTACTAGATACAGATAATTCATTGGAAGTCTGGTCTATGTGACTACAACTAGACTAGATATTTCTTTCATTGTTGGTGTACTTTATCAATTCATGCAACAACGTAGAGAAAGCCACGGGTACTATCAAAAAGAGTCCTTTATATCTCAAGAAACTACAAAATTTTGGGCTTAAATACTTCAGGGCATGGTACTTCAAATTTAGTTGGATACTCAGATTCTAACTATGCCACTAATTTTGAAGATGGAAAATATACTTTAGATTTTATAATGAATTTGAGAACAACAATTGTCAACTAAAAGTTAAAGAAATAATTACTGCCAACAATTTCTTTAGTAGAAGCATAATACATGGCAGCTTCAAAGGCAACCAGAGAGATTTTGTTGCTTAGAAGGATTCTTTCAGATCTACAAGAACAATAACTTTTGTCAACAGCTCTCGTGGTTGATAACACATATAATTTAAATGACAAATAATCTAGTCTTTCACGACTGAACCAAGCACATCAAAACTAAATTTTATCTTATTAGGCATTATGTAAAAGATGGTCATGTAAAATTGCTCCATTGTCCTACTGTAAAGTAACCAACATACATCCTAATAAAATTATTATGATGATAAAATTTTGAAAATTAGAGAGACATGCTTGGTCTCACAATAACCCCTATAGATTAAGGGGAGATGTAATAGTATTTTAATATAATATTTAATAATTCTAGAAGTAATTGTAGGAGAAATTTTATCTCTTAATGGTAAGCTAGAGAGTCTTCGTAAGTAGATGAAAAGTCGTCTTAGAATAAGAAATGAATAGTCACATTCATGGCTATTTAAGATGTAACCTTTTATTCTTCATTAATTCAATTTGTAATATTTTAGTTTGCACCAAATTGAGTCCTTCCAATCCTAACTTGACGTTTAATAAAAATAATAATTTGAAGTGTTTTTCTCTTATGTTTCTAAAATGCACCTATTTATTAATGACTAAATGACACGGTCAAGTATTTTACTAGAAAATAAACATTTTTTTGTTTTTCTTTAAAAATATAGTCCACTCTTTATATGTTAACACCAAAATATTTTTTGTGTTTTTTAATAAATATGTTATTTTTATTTGAACATTGTGAAAATCATATATGTTCGATGAGACACAAGTAAATATAAGTATTATAATTTTAAAAATTATAAGGATGAAACAAAAGCTTAATGCTTAAGCCTACTTTTTAAAAAATAAATTAATACATATATCTATGTTTTTAGTTATGTGGGGGGTATTAGGGAGTGCTTATAATTATAGATAAAGTTTTATTTAAAATTTAATATAAAATATAAAAATAAAATAAATTCATATTTTTTTATAATTAGATAATGCTTAATTTATTTTATCTATTTATTTTAATTTGAAATTTATATTGAAATTATGTTGAGATATTTTGAGATCTTTATATATAATTTAGTTTACGGAATGGTTTAGGTTATAAAGTAGTGTGTATTTGGCCAGTAGTTGTTTAAGTTTTCTATAATATTTACTATAAATGTTATCATGAAACTCTTTTCTTCCCTAAGTGGTTAGAGCACAAGTTGTTTATTTGATTTTGTTGTTGTCCTTCCTCCAAATGTCTTATGACACATATGTGTGTTTGGGGTGTGTTTTGAGTTAGTTTAGTTTTAGTTTGTGTCATGGTTGTTTTCAAGTCCAAATTTTAGTTTACCTTCAAGTTAAATAGCATTCATGACCTGATATCCCAATGGATTCTCAAGGCCACTAGTCTAGATGCATAACAAACATGCAATCCTAGGAGGTTGCCAATGATGTTAGCCAAAATTGGCCGCCATGAATGAGTATCATTCAAAACTTTGATGAACATGATCTTAAATTTGTTGATAGCCATCATAAATTTTTTTTATTGGTCATAAATGGTCTAAATATTATAGGTAGTATGTCTTCCTTGGAAGCTTACAAAGTCTTCTAAGATGGTCTTGTTAGTAGTAGGGTCAAGTCACTTTGTCTTGTCATCAAATAGTCATTCAATGTAGTCTTATTCAGTGTTTAGCATATGTTAAGGTAAGTTTGACAAGGTTAAGGTTAGGAGTGAATTCAAGTCAATGTGGAATCATGGAAAATGAGGCAAGGTGGTGACCCTTCCAAGAATAACTATGATCTAATATAACCAAATTGATAAAGGATCAGATTTTGTAAGTCGATCACATTGCATTTTCAAGAAGTTTAGAGAGATTAAGGTAGTTTTGACAAGATTAAGTTATTTCATTTGCTTTGGTCTTATTGTATACTCCAATGTTGAGATGATACTTGATAAGGAAAGATGGTCTTACAAATTCTTCTAAGATGGTTTTTTTAGTCGCAGGGTCAATTCACTTTGTCTTGTCATCAAATAGTCATTCAATGTAGTCTTATTTATGTGTTTAGCATATGTTAAGGTAAGTTTGACAAGGTTAAGGTTAGGAGTGAATTCAAGTCAATGTGGAATCATGGAAAATGAGGCAAGGTGGTGACCCTTCCAAGAATAACTATGATCTAAGATGACCAAACTGACAAAGGATCAAAACTAGTAAGTTGATCACATTGCATTTTCAATCAGTTTGGAGAGATTAAGATAGTTTTGACAAGATTAAGGTATTTCATTTTCTTTAGTCTTATTGTATACTCCAATATTGAGATGATACTTGATAGGAAAGAGAAAATATGAAAGTTATATCATTAGATAAGGGATTTTTAAGTCATCTAACATATATGTAATGATATGATGTTTGTACTTGTCTATACATATTCTCCAAATGTCTTAACAATTGCTTTCCAATGTTAGAATCTCTTTGTAATTGCCCATTCATTATTTTCTAGCATCCAAATGAGAGATATTGAAGGATTTTTAGGGAAAGATAAGTGGGAAAATTTGTATGGCATACTCCTCCACTTTCATATAGGTTGAGGAAATCTACATAATCACCTGGTTCATCATCTCTAGCAGTTTCAAAAGGTAGAATAGATAGATTTTTTAAGAAAGTAAGATTTTGGAGCTCTTTTGCAAAGGTTTTCCATTTATGGGAAATGTAAAAACTCCTAAAAGTATCCTCCTAATCTATTTATACCCAAATCCATTAAAAAAACTGGAGTTACATAGCCAAACAAATCCAAAACCTCCTTTTCTCCATCGAGTTTCTTGGCAGCCTCAAAAGGCCAACCGGTTTGTGGATGGTACTTAGAGGAGAGAGAGAGAGATGGATCCAAATATTTTGGAAAGAGTATTGGACAATAATTTACTTCCATTTTTTTTAATTTGTTTTTTGGTTTATCTCCTTAACTTTATGAACAATCGTTAAGAAGTTAAGGGTGTAGAAAGATGACTCAAAACCCTATAGGGTCAGTTTTATCTTGTTACAAAGTAATGAGGTTTAATGAATTCATGATAATGATTTTAAAAGGTCTATTAAAATACCATTTTACATATTTAATAACATATTTCATCAATTTTATTCATGTTCATGTTTGGATTAGCACCAAATAGTCTAGATTTGCCAGACTAGACATGACAGTCACGGTTTGAAGGAGTTGTGAAGTGTTTTGGTGCATCGAAATTAAAGAAAGGAGGTGTTTAAAATTTAATCCAAATTATTTATTATCCCTAAAACCTATAAAAATAATTATTAAACTAATGAACTTCAATAAAACCAAATGATTATACATGCACAGGTGAGTTGTATGAACCAACATATATGGTTGAGATAGGCCTAGTCAAGTATGGGAGTGTTTTCATTATAAAATAACCTTGAATGGAAACTAGTATCTTCACATGGAATTTAATATCATTATTATATGGTTATTTCAAGTGTAATTCCCTAGGATTCAAGGGTTCTAGTGCTTTCTCTAATCCAAGTCCAAAAGGTTTTTTGAACCTGCAAGTATGCAGACCTATAGGTCAACATTGGCACCTAATGGTTGTAATGAAAATGTATAAGTAATATTAAAATAATTATATAAATTTCTCATTATATTTTTAAAAATATATATAATTATTTATATCCAAACTTTAAGTACCAATAGTGAAAGGATGGAGTCTAGGTGCATACAAGGCATGCAAGTAGGCATAATCTGTGCTTCTATAGGAAATCAACACTCATAGTGTCTTTTTGAAATTTAAGGTTACTATTTAAAGGTTTTAATGGGTTATAAAATCATCCTAAACATATATAAATTCACATACCTCAAATCACCTACCCTCATGTGATACACTCCATGGTTGCAAGGATGTGTACAGGAAATGAACTAGAAAAAGGTAGATTTATACATGAAAGTTGAGTGGTGAGAGTTAAATAAGAGTGAAAAGGGAATGGAATAGGTGTAAAAATTTTTAAGGAGTATTTTTTTACAATAATTCATAACATATCAGTCTCCTTGGTTGAAGAATGATTTAGGTCCATTAAAGACCTAAGAGAGTCATGAGAACCTTGAGTGTCATCTGAGAGAAATCAATATGGAACTAGTTTCTCACCCATATAGATGACTCAAGAATGTGCCTAATATAAAAACTGATATAAAATATTCATTATTATATTCCATTTAATAATTATATGTATTTGGTTGAATGCATTCAAATAGACTATGTGAGCCTAAGAAGCGAACTGTGTGAACCTAAGAGGAGGATTGTGAAGGTTTTAAGTGAATATCCAAGGTGATTTGAGCCCATTGGAGAAATGGAGAGGATATAAAAAAAAAATTATTAACTTTTTACATACTGTTAGTATTGTCCATTTAGGCTCAAGAAGTCAAAAATAAGAGAAAATAAGGCTTTAGGCCTAATAACCACCTCTAGGCCTGTAAGAGGGCAGAATTAGAGAAAACACACTTATGGTGTCAAATGGAGAGTTATAAGGTTTTTATAAGGTCAATAATAATATTAAATAACTATAAAATGTTTTTAAATACCACAAAATTTCCAAATAAGTCAGTTGAGGAAGGTTTACTCCTATAATTGTAGTCAAGAAGCCCAAATAACCACCTATAGGCCTATGTGTGAAAATTAAAGAAAAATAACAAGTTTTGGGGTGTTTTGAGGATTGATTAGTCCCAAGGGGTGGATTATATATTTAAATATAATTCCATGAGGTTTTATATCACTAATAAGGAAATAAATTTCTCAAGGAGGTATGTTAGGGTCACTTCAATGTGACTATCAACAAACCCTTGCTCAAGGCTTAAGGTAGGTTTCATTGATTTGAAGGGTCAATTCTTTGATAAAAATATTTGAACATATAATATGATTTTTTAAAAACCGCAAAATAATTTTTCAAAGATAAACCAATTCATTTTATACATTTTCTTACCAAATGACTCCTCTCGAACACACAATCAGGCTTGTATGGCTAAAATGGGTAACTTTTAGTATGTGTGAACTTGTACGAAGAAGTGCATGGAATATTGAGAATATTTTGGAAGTAATTTGGGGTTATATAATTAATATTATTGGTTTTATTTCATTCATCAAATCCCACATCTTTATGAACTAATCGTTAAGAAGTTAGGTGACTCTAAAACCCTTGTTAAACCCTAAGCAAGACCTGATGGAAGAAATAAGCTCTCTAAACACTCAAAATGGATTAAAATGACTTATAAATAACTCATAAAACCCATATTAATCTCATAGTAATTTTAATTAGTAAAGTGTTGGCACATGTGAGCTAAAGTTGTATGGAAAATGGCTTGAGAAACCCCTTCTTGAGCTTGTTTACAAGGTTTTGAGTTAGACAAACTCTCATAAGTAGTTGCAGAGGGTATTTGAACCAAGATAGAGATGTTATCATAATATTAAAGTCATTGAAGAGGTTTTATATTCATATTATGAGCTACAAGGTCAACTAGGCCTTAATGAAGAATCATGAACAAGATAGCTTCAAGAAGGTAAGGGTACATACTGGCTGAAGGTTATAGAGATTCAAAGAAGTTTCAAAACACCTTGGAGAATCTCTTAAAATTATCCACATAGGACTTGAAGTCATGAAATAAAAACAAATATCATTCTTAGTCCTTAAAGATACTTGAAACCTCTATAAAAATGAAGATCTTTATCTACTTTATTGACAAGTGTGAAGATTACAATTACAAGATGGCTTCCATTGATTGAACAAAGCTCCATGACTTGGAATGGTAACTTCCTTGAAGTAATAATATAGGGTAGAGATATTTCATGACACAAAACCAAATCTTATTTGAAATTCATACCTTGATAAGCAAAGAGAGATTATAAGAAGAAGTCATGAAGTTCAAATGCAAATCTCATAAGGAAGAAGAAGCATTGCAAGAGATAAAGCTTGGCTTAGATGATTTTTAAAGGTGCCAAATGTCAATTGAAGAATTTATAATTGTCCCAATAATAAGATAATTAACCCCATGATAAGGAGTTATAATCAATAAGGTATCAAAAATTCCAAGATGGCCTCCTATGCCACTCTTCATGAAGAGTTCCATCAAAACATGTCCTAGAAGGCTAAGAAGCAAGATGGAAACACACTCTTTGCAAGATTGGTGTCACTCTCTCTCTGTTTTGTAATTGATATAATCATGAGAGGTAGTTCATGATTTATTTTCTTATCCTATCCTTCTCTCTTCTTCCAATTCATCTATAAATGAGGCCTTGAAAGGCATTGAAGGGATCCTCAAATTGGTTATGGAGAAGCCCTGCTGGTTTTAAGACTTATAATTGCCTTTGAAATCAATTTAAGTTGAGTTCTACTATTTTCATCTTGTATACAATGATTATGAATGAATTCTTGATGAATGTGTTATGATATTGATATTACTTCCTTGCATTTGTCCTTCTCTTTCATGCATCTATGTGAGTTAGTCTTATTTCCACAGGTCATATGATGTGTATTGTCTTTGCCTGTGATACATGGTTTGATGAGTTTAAGTGTTGAAATATCATTAGTGTCTACTCTTAGGCCTCTTGATCAATCACCTTAGCTATTTTAATAGCCATAGCCTTCATAGAGAATCATTTATGTGGTAAAACCATTTTGAAGCTGTAAAAATCAGATTGTAACTTGTCATTTCATAATACAAACATTATGATTCATAAACAGGTAGATTTCTAGTGCAAACATTATGATTCGTAAACATGTAGATTTCTTACTCTAAAAAAAGTACTTATTAGATCCTTACAGGTGGATTAGTTTTAATGTTAAAATTCAACTCCATAAATATAATCAATTGAAAATAATGCAATGCAAGTAATAATGAAGACTGCACACAAGTTGATAATGGAGTTTGGCAGATGCCTACGTCTCTAGGTTCTCTAAACAAGGAACCGATTCATTATAAAAATTGATTTTCAAGTAAAAATATAAAACTTACAAAACTATAATGAATCTTTCATAAACTCAAGTGCCAATTAGTTATATAGAGACCCAAACTGGTCTTGGAAAGCTTGCACAATGTTCCAGAATGGCCTTCCTACTTCACACCTTCATGTTGACTTATCCTCTACTACATGGTCTCCAAGAGCCTCTACACAGAGCTAAGTCAAAATAGGCGTCAGTCATCAGCTCTATAAATAATCCTCCTCTGTGGCCTTCAAGTAGTGTTAACTCCTCCAATAGAGCTATTATTATAATACTCATCTTAATAACACCCTACAATAATAGAGAATCAAAGATTCCGTAGTCCCGTACAATGCTCTTCCAATGCTTCAAAAGCTTGGAATGGAAGAGTTGTAATGCAAGTGAGAGTTTGCTTCTCAAATACTTGTAATGTAAGTGAGAGATTGGAGTGCTCTTGGAATTCTCTTGGAATGAGTTTACAAATGAGGTTCATGGGTTTATATGGTTTTTCAAAACCCACCAATTATGGATTTCTTCATTTTCCATCCCCATGTACAAGCCTTTATTTAAGCTTCTTAACCTTATCTTCCAAAATGAGGCATGATGAAGGTCAATGGGTCGAACCACCCTTCATATATTGTTCTTTGGATAAACCTCCCATGCATTTATATGGGTGATATCCCAATTTCTATGGAAAATATCTCACATTTGTGGGGAAAGAGATATTCATGGAGTTAATCCCATTTCTCAAGCCTTAGGAAGTGGGATTTATCTAAAATCTTGGAGAATATTTTGGAGCTATTGTGGACACTCCAAATGTGAGGATTTCATTGGTCCACATGTCAAGAATCTATTAGACCATGTGCATGTCCAGTCATCGTACTTACACATTTTTTCCATGTTGCCTGAAAACTTCAATAGGCCATAACTTCTACATACAGAGTCCATTTTTCAAACCGTAAAATGCATTGGAAAGCTCTTGACAAGATATTCACTTTGAATATATTTTAAGAAAAATTTGAGACCATATAATTTGGTCACTATTAAAAATCCTCCCAGATCACATTAGCAAGTAGAAGACAATGTATTTGGTGCATCACCTCCATGTTTTCCTTTTAGTTTTAGATCTTTTCTTCCTTTTTCCTTTCAAGTGTGGTAGGTTAGTTGTAGTTATGGGTGAAGCATCAAGGGAGAGCTCAATCTAGAGGTTCAATCTGTTAGGTTGTAGAGCTAAAAGCTTCACCTGGATGCAAACATGGAGGAGGTTGCTAAGTGTCACAGTCGCCGACGTCGACAGGCCAACACCGACGTCGGTCAGGGGTGAACAGAAGGGAAACCAACATTGGCAGGATCGGCCAACGTCGGTCACCTCCAGACAGACAGGGACCGACGTCGGTCGCCTGTGCGGTTTCGGAACTGCTTGTTGACGGACAGTCAGTTTGTTGAACCGGTTGTTTGCATGTAAAGACTAGTTCGAGTCTTGAGCTGCTTGTCTAATTATTGTATGCATGGGATTATATAATAGACCCATGGGGCTGTATTGTAAAGTGTAGAACTAGGAGAGTTCTTCATGGTGGAATCACAAGGGTTCTTCCAGGTATGTAAGATCAGGTTGAGCTGCAGGTTATGCAAGCTCTGTTAGGAGATCTACATGTGATAAGTAAGATCAGGTTGGTCTAGGGGTGTGTGTGTGCGAGGTCAAAAGGTAGATCTGCGGGGGAGCAAGATCAAAGGTGACAGCAACACTCAAGGAGCAAGATCATGTGAATCTACTTGGAGTACCGATTCGTACTCGGTTGTACTAGCAGTATTGATACTGACTGGTTGAGGTGAACAACAGCTTTGTTAGTCATTTGTTGTGACCTGTATTGAGAGAAGATAACTCTTGAGGGAAGATTACTGGCATGCCCATGAAGTGGATGAAAGAGTGTGATCTCTTTATTGTAATTTCCTTCTGGAATGAGTTGAATACAATTGTGTGTTGCCTCTCATATTATGTTTATTTCTTATATCTAGTTACTTTTACTTCTGGTTAAATTCCGCATTTAGTTGCTTATACAAAGGTAATCATATGTGTTTAATTCTGACAAGTGGTGTCAGAGCTTTGTGGAACCTAGGTCTATCACAATCTACTCATTAGTCACCCACAACCTAAGATTGTTCCCATGCTATCATCTAGTTAGGAAGGCTTGAACAACCTTCATAGGGGTGAAAAATAGATAATTAACACCTCCTAAACATGAACTTCAAAAAATTTAATTTTAAACATGCAACATATTTTGTCAAAATAGTTGACAAAAAGTTGTATTTCTAGATTTGACAAAAAGTTGTATTTCTAGTGGTTTATGTTGGCGATCTATCCATCACAGGAAACAATGAAAGATACACTACAAAATTAAAATCAAAGTCAATGGAAGCATTTAAAATGACATATGTGGGTTATCTTCTTTACTATGTGGGTATTGAATTAATTCAAAAACCAAAGTATATCTTCATCACTCAACATAAATACATTCATGAAATTTCGAGCAAGTTCGGAATGATAGATTGCAAGCCTCTCAATATGGCTATGGAATAAAATATAAAATTGATATCAAAAGATACCACAAATTTAGTAGATGTTACTAAATACAGAGAATTCATTAGAACCCTGATTTATGTGACCACAACTAGACTAGATATTTCTTTCATTATTGGTGTACTTTCTCGATTCATACAACCTAGATAAAGTCACCGGTAGTAGCAAAAGGAGTCCTTTTATATCTCAAAATAACATAAAATTTTGGGTTCAAATACTTCAGGGCATGGTACTTCAAATTTGGTTGGATACTAATATTTTAACTATCTCGGTGATTTTGAAGATGGAAAATACACTTTCGGTTCTATAATGATTATGGGAACAACAGTTGTCAATTAAAAGTTAAAGAAACAACTAGTGCCAGCAATTTCTTTAGTAGAAGCATAATACATGGCAGCTACAAAGGCAACTAGAGAGATTTTGTTACTCAAAAGGATTCTTTCAGATCTATAGGAACAATAACTTTCATCAACACCTCTCGTGATTGACAACACATATAATTTAAATGGTAAAGAATCTAGTCTTTCACGACTGAACCAAACACATCAACACCAAATTTCATCTGATTTGGCATTGTGTGAAAGATGGCAATGTAAAAATTGCTCTATTGCCCTGTTGTAGAGCAACTAATAGACATCTTGGTAAAAGTAGTAAGACAATAAAATTTTGAAAAGTAGAGAGACATGTTTGGTCTCACAATAACTCATATAGATTAAGGGGAGATGTAATATTATTTTAATATAATAATAATAATCTTAGGAGTAATTGTAAGAGAACTTTTGTCTCGTAGTGGTAAGCTAGAGAGCCTTCATAAATAGATGAAGAGTCATCTTAAAATAAGAAATGAATAGTCACATTCTTAACTATTTAAGAAGTAACATTTTACTCTTCATTAATTCAATTTGTAATATTTTAGTTTGCACCAAATAGAGTCCTTCCAATCCTAACTTGACATTTAATAAAAATAATAATTTGAAGTGTTTTTCTCTTATGTTTCTAAAATGCACCTCTTTATTAACGATTGAATGACACGGTCAAGTATTTTACTAGAAAATAAACATTTCTTCGTATTTCTTTGGAAATATAGACTACTCTTTACATGTTTAAAAAGAAAATAATAATAATAAATATATTATTTTTATTAAAACATTATGAAAATCATATATATTCAAGGAGACATGTATATATAAATATTATAATTCAAAAAATTATAAGGATGAAATAAGAGTTTAATATTTAAGCAAGAAATACTTTTAAAAAATAAATTAATATTTATATCTATGTTTTTAATTATGTGGAGGATATCAAGGATCGTTTCTAATTTTAGATAAAATTTTATTTAAAATTGAAAATAAAAAATAAAAATAAAATAAATTCATATTTTTTTATAATTAAATAATGCTCACTTCATTTTATTATTTATTTTAATTTGAAAATTATATTTAAATTATGTTGAAATATTTTGAGATCTTTATATATAATTTAGTTTAGTGAGTGGTTTAAGTTATAAAATAATGTTTCTTTGAGTCAGTAGTTGTTTAAGTTTTCTAAAATATTTACTATAAATATTATCTTGAAATTCTTCTCTCTTTTTTTTTCCTATAAAAATGAATCTAATAGTAGAATCTAAAATATAAGACAAAAGTATAAATTATTATATATAAACTAAAAATTCATTTGTGAAAAAATAATTAAAATTTTATCTATAAATAAAAAACATTGACCATTAAATTTTTTATTAATTAATAAATTTTCAAAATATCAATTAAATAAATTTTATTTTAAAACTAGAATTATATATTACATTTATCCATTAAAATTAAAATGATTATTTTACTAATACAAATTTATGATGCCAAGTGCATAAATAAATAAAAGCATGAGAAAATTAAAGGTTTTGACACTATTTTTGATTATTTTGCTAATATAAATTCAAGGTGTTATTTATATTAAAGTTCATGAAATTTGTAGAAAGACATGATTTTTGTGTTATTGTTTCATCAAAATCTACTAGTGACCTTTGGAGACCTTTATTGCAATGGAAAATGGATACATAGATATAAATTGCAATATAAGGATTAACAAACTTGTGCAATGTTATTTATGACCCTTAAGCGTGTTAAATATGATCTTTTTCTTGAAGTGGTTCAGAGGCCCTAGATAAGTTTAGATGACAATTAAGGAGTTATGCAAAACAAAACTTGTGAAGCTTTTTGATCTTAGTAACGAGTTGAATATAGAATGTAATGTGTCTAATAACTCTAAAACATAGTCTCAAATGTTTTAGGTCTCAAAGGTTTGATCATGTATGAAATTCTTATCGTAAATTTTAGAGATTGTATGTTTTAAATAAAATTAATTTTGGATGTTGTAGACATTAAAATTTGATTTATGTAGTATTTTAGTGTTGTATACTTCGTAAATATGTATCATAGTTGTCCCTTTTAGTTATAGACTTACCCATTATCAAAAGGTTTATGTTCACTTTTTTTTGTATCTAAATTTTTTATCTCTTAGTCCGGTCATTATTATTATGATGACCAAGCCTTCTATACTGTGCAAAAAGCTCAAAACCTAATTATTATCCTTCACTTCCAATTCTAGACTTACATATTTTCTAGTTTCATAGACACGTACGTGCTAGATAGACACGTGCATTGACGCAAGCATCCAATTTTCCTATAAAGTGTCTAGTGCCCAAAAGTCATCGAGTTTGTAAATGAAATGTGTCTTAAAGGTCGACCTAAGTGCTTTAGTCTGATATATTTCTAAAATGGATTGGTAAATATACAAGATCAACCCTCATTCATTCTTCACCTAACAATCACTTACAAATCACATATAACTCATAAGGCAATATACGAAGAAGCACTCAATTAAGCATTTAAGTGAACAAACTTACCCTATTCATACATATTTCTATATCAATCGCAGAAGCAGTATTTCCATAGGTATGAAGCATTCAAAGAGTAGCACATGAGCCATAATTTTCAAGTTACAAGCTAGGTCATGGCATATCTTTGCTTATCACACATTACATCATTGTGCATACACAAGTCAACACATAGAGGAGAACTTCATAAGTCTAAGGCCCTCTTCGGAGTAATGTCTATGTAGGCAGTGCCCATTGACAGAGGGGTCCTTGGGGTAGCTTGACAGTATAATCCCGCTAACCATTTTTCCCACAGTCATTCCAAATGTGAAGAAGCTAGGGATTGATTATTTGACAAAGAACGACAACCTGTCGATGAAATATGTATACATTAGAAGAAAGGTGACATAAAACCAGAAAGCTCCAAGGAGTCGCATTTAGATCCAGTCAATATTTTGTACAAGACACCTACAACAATGTTAGACATCTGCATTGATGCAACTATCCAGATCCGACACAAGTGTCTGAGGCCACATAAAAAAATATTTTCAGAATTTGACAACTATTCTAAGATCATCTTTCAGTCCACTTCTACCTTGTGTTTATCATACATGCATGAGCACAATAAACCAACTAAGTATCATTGTTCCCTATTCATTGCAATATATATCAATTATTTTACTTTACTATTTTTAGCAATCTAAACTGTATAAATTCATAATACTATTTGTCTTAGTTTTCTATTGATTAGTCTGTTTGTTAGGTTAGTTCACCATCCTTGTGTAAAATCTAATCTAATACCCCTTAACCCTAGATACCACACATATCTAAATTTAGGGTTAAACATATGTATTCCAAGGTGAAATTATAAGGCCTACTAAATTCTTGAGTGAAGTCACAATTTGGATTGGTGTTTCCCAGGTCACTATTTACAAGATGATTCTTGAGAAAGAATTGAAGAAGTTGCTAGCATCTAGTATCATCAAGAATAATAATAAATAAAAGGGGCAAGGAAAACTAGAAAAGAATCCATTGTGTACCAACCTTATTGATTTTCTTGGTGAAAAAAGTGTTCTAATATAAATTCAATTTGATAACAATGGTTGGATTATGGCTTGTAATGAGTATTGGGACCCCAAATTGAGTAAAGTATTTATAGTGATGGTTTGGAATACATCCAAAAACTTAGAGACAAAGATGATCAAGATAGTGTTAAGTTTCAATCGCAATGTAATTAGGGGAATGATCAAATTTGGATGCAACTGACCAAGTTAATTTTCAAGCAATTATGTATTGATATTGAAACATGTCAGTGCAATAACAGGAGTATTGAAGGTGGTAAAATGAATGGAAGTTTGGATCATCCCCCAAGATTTGCTAATAGAGGCCAACTAAACAATGATTTCATTTTTTGGACTGCACAAGTGGTATAAGATGCAACACATGTTGAAAAAAATCCATAACAATTGGTAATCATATTAGATAGTAACTCTCATGAGCTTACATGGAGTTTCCATTAAGAGTTATCTATTAGTTAAGGTTGAGTTTATGTTGGAAGAGTTTATCCATCACATATGATTGACATAAGTAGTAGTCGACGAACAAATCCATGTAGTCTAGGAAGTTTTTGATAATAAATGTAACCAAAAATAAGTGTTTTCAAAATTTAGGTGCAATGCAGATGCATAGGGTGGTGGATATGGTCATGTAGAGGTTGTGGGGTTGAACCTAGTCAAAGATTCAAAGCAACGAGCTTTGAAAAATTATCAAGTTGGAATTGATTTCTGTCAAGTTTAAGTGCGAATGTGCATGAGGTTTACGATCATCCATTGATGCCTCATATTGAACTGAATTACCATAATATGGATGCCATTTTGTGGAAGTCAGACCAATAGCCTCCTATCATTTCACTAGAGAAGGATCTACAGTTAAGTTAATGCATGCTAGGCTTAGGTGGTTGTTAAATTGAAGATTATATTCCTTTTTGTAATCTGGGGTTTGTGTGTGTACTACACGTGCATTGAAGAAACATTGGAAACAAGCTATTACTCCAAGTAATAATGATTTGATACAAGGATTTTAGAGTGCTGAAACAATTTCAAGAGATATACATTAGGGGTATCTAATTTGAGATAGTTAGGATTATTATTATTTTATTTTTTTTGAAGTTTTTTGTAAGGGGATTTTGTTGAATTTTCAAGCAGAGGGAAGGTCAAATAAGCAAACATACTCGTTTGCAATCAATCAAACATTATGTTATTAGGAGGACAACTTTTATTGTGGTATCATCCTCAATTGCATAAAGATCATAGTATATTAGGTTTATGTTATCATAGACCAAGCAAACCACAATGGGATTGATGTTTTAGATAAAGTTGGGCCTTGTAATATTTGAGTGTTGTTCAAGGAAGCGATGAAGGTGGTATCACTAGTTGTGCTCCTCCTATTACCCTCATGGATAAAGAATATTTTGTTGGTGAAAGAAGAAGACATGTCTAGTGTCTTTATTAGGCTTTTAAGTGTGACTTCTTGTTAAAGGCTTGCTTTTAGTAGTGTTAGTTGTTGAAGACTTGCTTTGAGTAGTGTTACTTGTAGAAAACTTGATATACATATAATTTTGAGGAGCTTCGAACTTGACATACATATAATTTTGAGGAGCTTGCATGGCCTCCACTCTCTGAGGTAATCTTTGAGCTATTGTTTTGGCTTTAGATGTTGGGTTGTTTGTTAATAGTTATTCATTCTATTGTTGGTAAGGGTATTTTGAGATTTTGGTACTTGTGTTGTTATACTTTTATTTAAGCCATACAAGCCATATTTAATAGCTCAATTTTCAATATAATATATTAAGAAAACTTTCAATTAAAGGTAATATATCTTAATACATAAAAATAATTTAAATTTAAAATCAATATATTTTATTCTATGGTATAATGCTAATTCAAAATGAAGATATATGTTATACGACATAAGTTCGCTAAGCTAGACCAAGATAGACTTCACATTAAGGCTTGAATTTGACAGTTCATGGAGTGTTTAAAATTGAAAAAAATCTTGAAAACCTTTTAAAATTATGAAAAAATCAAAGATAAAATAAACTACTTAATTATAAAAACATCAACCTTAAACTTGAACATGTGTCACACACTTATAAGATGGTCAGCTCTGAAACTAAAATTAATATTTGAAGTTTTTAATTTTTTTGTGGGATTTGACCCGTGATTTTAAGTCATCTCAAGATGACCTCTAGGAGTGGTCATTACATTAATGATATTTTTCCTTGTGTATATTAATAATAATTATAAGGTGGGGGGATCCACTTAACACACTTGTTAGTAGACGCAACAACAATTAATGTAATGCACCCTTTTGAGTTTTTTAATTTACTTTAAAATAATAATTATTGCAAAGCTAAGAAGTAATTAGTGAAATCATCCTTGGACACTCTCAAAAACACCTTTGAGAGAAATGTTAGGTCGTCTTTGTATTTGTGCACAACAACATGCCTTGGTTACTTGTGTGAAAAGTTTGTGGTGTTTGTGTGTTTGGTGGTGGACGATTTCAGAGCATTTCTACGTTACTACAATGATGATGTCGTTGTGGTTGTGGATAATTCTGGTTACATTATTACTAGCCAATTCATGTTATGATGCTGATGTAGTGTTTGTCTGGGGCTCGTACATGTGGAGGATCTTGGTGTACGGGCACAAATCCAGCCTAGAGTTTGGACTTCGGAAGCATGGTGGAATGTTATAACCCTGAGGTATGAATTTCACTATCACCTTGAGGTTTTGGTGTAACGGTTCGTTACAATTCATTTATCAAGGGTCTGTTCTATCATAATTCAAAAGATTCAGCAAGTTTCAGTGTTTAAACAAAATAAATTGATGGGTACAACATCCTTAAAATTCTTTTTGTATGAAACTCTTACATTTTTTTTAATTAATCTTTGAAAAGCCAAGGCTTATCATACTTTGATGTGTACAACATCCTTAAGATCCTTTTTGTATGAAACTCTTCCAATTTTTTTTGTTAATCTTTGAAACACCAAAACTTCTTATAACACAATGGGGTTTTAATGGTGTTAATGAAATATGTGTAAAATGAATGTCAAGATAGATTCCTATGAAACTGAATGGAAAATGCACCTTATTCTATCACAAGTTCCTTGCCTTGTTTTCAATGAAACAAAAAGAAATCTTAGGCATTTTCCAAGTTTTTGCCCCCTGTTGGAAGTGATAAACATATGAGGACAAAAGCTCCTCAATAACTCATAAATCTAACATACTTATCATATAACGATATTAATGGTGACTCCACATGTTTGCAATCATATTTTAGTTTATGAAATCCTAAATCAAGACAATCAAATAAAATTTGAAAAAAATTATTATGAATCTAAACATCATATGTAAACAAGTTAACATTTTACTTTGATTAACGAAGATTGATCCAATAAAATGTAAAGAATTATTTTTTCAATCCATTTTATCTTATTTTAAATGTATTTATAATCTTTCTTTTTTTTAATATGAAATACCTAAGAGGACCCCTTGACCCGGCACTCTTAACCAGAAAGGTGACCTGCCCCCTAATCCTCAGGGTTTACGCCTGCCCGTAAGTCAATTTTGTAATTCATTACTCATTTCTATGACAATCTGGCCACAGTAAAGGGGATAGATAGCAAAAGTTGGCAATAACAACTCCATGATCAAATTAGATGTAGGGAGCAGTGGTAAATTTATACTGTGAGCCGTAGTAATGGTTAACTGACCCCAATTTTGTACTTACGCAGCAATGGTGAACTCCTTCCAATTTATTGTTTGGCAGCAATATTAAACCCCAGCCAATTTACAGCATCGGCAACAATGGTAAACAACTGTTGATTTACTGCATGGGTAGCAATGGTAAACTCTTTATGGCTTGAACAAAAATGGTAAAATTTTTGCTTGGGAAGAAATTGTAAACTCCCACCCATTTACAGAGACGTTAAACTCCCACCAATTTACAGCCTTTGATAGCAATGTTAAAACTACTACGGCAATGGTAGCAATGGCAAACTCCTGGTAATTTACTGCTGTGGCAGGGATGGTAAATATTGGACGGCCAAGATGAACTCTTTTTGGCTTGGGTAGCAATGTTAAACTCCCTCCATTTCCAGATATCACAACCCAACCAACTTGAATCAAGCCTCTCCCCAACCAAACCAGATTGACACAAAACCCAACTGAAGTGTTATGATTTTAAGAGGTGTGTTTAGTTTCAATGAAGTTGTCAGCAAGCATGAACGAAGACATTTTGATTTTCTTTTACCTAACTGCTATAAATTTTGATATTTGAATTCTTTTTACTATTAAAACACATCAGTTATATTAATCAAAAATACCAATATACAAGACAGTCCGTAGATATTTGATATATTTTTCTGATTGAAAAACATTTTCTACTAATATAATACAACCATAAACATTACTAGTCTTACCAAAAAGAAAAAGAAAAAGATCACGAAGATAAAGAGAGTATTAAGCAACTGTAATTAACCAAAAATCACCCATATCAAATACAGACTACCACCCATCATTATCTTTTTCACATTTTATATTTAGCACATTCTAACCAAACTTTACATCAAAAGATGCAAAATTGAATATAGTCTAGACTCTAGAGTATTGTTATTACCACCCCCAGTGTTTTATCGTAGACCCAGATTAGATAAGGAGTCTTTGAGGTTGTGGTGCCCATGTTGTTGTTGGGCATAGTGCCTTGAGATATGTACATGAACATGCCAACTTCTTAGGGCTTTCACTATTGTTAGTCAGCAATAAATCTTCAAGCTAGGAGCTCCTGCGCCACCTTTGAAGAGATGCAAAATTGTGAGTGTATAGTCTTTGAGGATATAGTGCTCATGCTTTTTGTTGGGCCACGGGGCTTCGATAGATGTAGGTGAACATGTCAACTTGTGATAGTTTCACTATTGTTAGCCGACAACAAATCTTCAAACTTCATGTCATCGTTCTCCTTTTGAATTGCTAGGAGCTCCTGCGCCACCTCTTTCATGGTGGGTCGTGCATCCTTGTCATAAGCTAGACACCTAAATGCCAGCTCAGCAACCCTTTGCACTAGCGCTCGGACATGCGGTTGGCAAGCGACACGTAAAGAAGGGTCGATGATGTCATCCAGGGAGCCAGCTGTGATCTTGGCAACTGCCAATGTGGCAAGGTTGATTTCTTTTCTGCCTCTTGATAAGTCCACAGGCTTCATGCCAGTGATGACTTCAATCAACACAACGCCAAAGCTATACACATCGGACTTGTCGGTGAGACGGTACGTCTCATAATAATCTGGGTCGAGGTACCCAGGTGTTCCTTGGGGTGCAGTGGATATGTGAGTCCCACCATCAAAGGGCGCCAACCTGAAAATAAAATGAAATTAAATTATTAGATATTTCAAGCTTGCACACTCCAGAATGAAAAACAAATTTCTGTAAAAACTAATGCACAAACTGATAAATATTTGGTTAATCATGCTTGAGTGTCTCAGATCCCACTTCGAGTTGCTGATGCCCACATGTCCATTCAATTAATTTTGATTGGAAATAGAGATTCACATTGGATTGGGATGAATGATACCCACCTTTTTATTGAAATAAACATCAACATTTCTATTTAATTATTTTTTAGTAGAAGTACGCATCCATACATTGGAAATAGGCATCCATGTTTATATTAAATTATAAAAAATGAAAGTCCAGGAGACCCAAAGAATCTACCTAGAGAGGCCGAAGTCCCCAACCTTGCAGTTGAAGTTGAAGTCCAAAAGTATATTTGATGACTTGACGTCCCGGTGGTAAATCGGTGGGTTCAAGTTGTCATGCAAGTAGGCAAGGGCCCCAGCAGCATCGGCAGCAATGGCACACCTGGTTCGCCAGTCAAGCGAGAGTTTACCGTCCATCAGCTCGTGGTGGAGGTGTTTCGATAGGATTCCGTTGGGCACAAACTCATATACTAAAATGGGGTCCTTTGCCTCCAAACAACAACCCAATAGTTGAATGAGATTGGGGTGCTTTATGTTGGAAAGAAGGCTGATCTCATTCAGCAGCTGGCGAACCCCCTGTTGTGAAGAACTGTTGGAGGAGTTCATGCGCTTGATTGCCACATGGCGGCCATCTGCAAGGCAGCCAGCGTAGACGGTGCCACATGAGCCATAGCCGCACTTTTGTGCTTCACCAAAGCCCTTTGTAGCATGATATAAGGTTTTGTAGGTGAAGAGTTCGGTGTTGTATTCCTCGCCTTGGTTTCCCAACTGGGTCTTCTCACTCCGCCCCTGACCTGGTCCGTCTAAGGAATTTCTCCTCCTCCTCCGACGGATCAGTAGTACCTTGTAAAACATGATTCCTCCCACCAATGATGCTGCAGCCACAAACACTAGAAAAAAAAAAAAAAAATTATTGATATTTAAAATGCTTATTATTTAGTACCTTGTAAAACATGATTCCTCCCACCAATGATGCTGCAGCCACAAACACTGGAAAAAAAAAAAAAAAAATTATATTGATATTTAAAAAGCTTATTATTTTAATATTTGTGATGGTATCTGATATCTAATAAAAGAAAATTGTTGATATAAAAAAGAATAATTGATTTTATTTTAGTCCACCAAACCAAAATTGTCCATAGTCACATAGCACCAACAATTTTTTATTTATTTTTTCGTATTGATAAAATACAAATTACAAAAAATTAGCAGTCAAAAAACTGCCAAAAGAAAAAACCCAGACAAACTTCACCACACAAACAAACAACTAGACAGCCTGTCCAATGACCTCCAATCACTGCCAGAACAAAGGAGTCTACCAATAGCTTCTAGGAAGAAGCGTTAACAGCCAATAAAAGACATGAAGACTGTCCAAAATGCTGCTGACGATGACAACGGTGAGCTGCTCTAAGAAGAAGAATACTCCGTAAGGGATGAAGAGCAACAATGACAGCTGAAGCTTACAAACAATGGGCCTTCATGGAATAGTAAAACACTGAACCAAGCAGATAACAAACAATAAAAAACCCCTTTATATACCATCTTATGAAGTAGGAAGCCTATTAGACTTCATTGGCATCTTGTCCTTTTGCAGTTGTGTCATTTGGAGTTTAATATGTTGAAGTTGAGCACCTAATATCACATCTTTTTTGGCAATCAGCACCAACAAAATTTTGAATGGAGGTTTAACAGAAAAGTGTACACAAAAAATTGTACAGGGGCAGCAAAACTAACTTTGAGACAATGCTTTCTAATTTGTTTCACCAATGGCATAAATTGTTCGCCCATCGATATCGTATATGTTAACATCAACCAGATTAATATGATTATTTAATAAGACTTACATAGTTGTTGAGTGTATTTAGAAATAAATAAATTATTCCTTATACATCCTTTGATAAAAAAATATTTTGAATGGGGTGAGAGTCATATTCATATAAAGTTTTCATAATTTAATATTGTGATGTGTAGATTTCCATGATGAAAATCATTTAGAGTACATATTTTTGGATGCATCATGTTAATAGTATCAAATTCTCATTTGACACTAATATTCCTCTTAAGTCATTCTATGTCATGTCCCTCTTTTGATAGGGACATGATGGAAGACCTTTAGCCTTAAAACCCTTCCTCGCGGCTAAAAGACAATTTTAGAGGGAAGTAAGGATTGAAATATTTTTAAGTGAATATGTGTAAAAGTACTTTTTTTTAAAGTACTTTATGTTGTCAAATTCACTTAAAAGAGGGGCTTTTAAGAGTTTGGATGACTTGAGTGATTTTTCAAAAATAAAAGAAAAAAGGGAAAAAAGAAAAGATCATAAGGACCTATTAAGATCTTTTAAGTTACCCTCCCTGCTCAATCTTGGGCGCTACACTTGGGAGGACTATTTAAAGCAAAGAAATGGTTAATTGAATCATTCATGTTTTCATTTGATAACGATTTTCCTATAGTCTAAGCACGAAAAACAAAGACTTGAACTTGAAGGAAGGAAACTCTTTCAAAGGAGTTGAATTGAGAATGAAAACCCGAAAGTCAAACCTAAGGTAGCTTCATCTAGGAGTTAAATTGAGCATAATCGAGTTTAGAAGGGTGTTTTTAACACCAAAGATCATTTGGAGGTTAAGCGAACCAACAAAGGCACTGGACGCTTGCTTTAAAGGGCTGTCTAGGGCAGTGATCACCTTGGTTAGGGGCTGTGCTAGTCTGCAGGGGCAGCAAACCAATCTTGGAGGTGGGTGACCCACTTTGGGGTCCTTCTAAGGCTTTAGGAGGTGTGGAACAGCCACACAATATTTTCTACTATTTTATTTGATTTTTTCAGCCACTTGAATGTCCAAAAATTAGGGTTTTAGCTGATTATTTGGCCATTAATATTTATATAAATTCTGTTATTTTTTGGGAAGCTTGAATAATAATTTTGGAGCTGATTTCAAATCATTTACAGTAATATTTCATCAAATTTCAGATTGCTAGGATTTGTAGAAAATTCTAGAAATTAATGTCTAAATATTGAAGTGATTGAATATATCTTTTATTTATCTAATATCCTCTGGAAGGGACATTACAGTGGTATCAAAGCCAATTTCTTGGCCAACTGTGGGGTGTGAATGTCTTCGATAGAGTGGCAACCTAGGTTTTTGCCAAAAGAGGAATATAAAGATCTTATCTAAAAAGTGGGAATGAAGAAGAGGATAATGAATGAAATCTTGGATGATATGTTGCAAGCTACGCAGAATTATTAACCAAGGGCAATAGGTCCCAAGGCTTGGGCGAAGGCTATAGGGTCAAGCCCTAGGCATCAAGAGCCCCCCTTAGAAAAAAAATCAGAACTTTTAGGGCAGCAAGATGAGTGTTTCCAGCAAGTTGATGAACAACGAAAAGAGTTGCTAGTGGAAAACAAAGGGATGGTGGAACCAAGAGAGGTTATTTCGGGTGGCACCAAAGAAAAGAAATCAAGTGGGGCAGCCACTTGTAAAAAAGATCAAATCATGCACAATGAAGAAAAATCCATTTTGCATATTGGTGGAAAGAAAGTAATAGACAAGATCAAAATTCCAAGGGCTAATGTTCATTTTCAGTCTGTTGAGGTTTTCAGAACAACATATAAAGGTAAGCAATTTGATGACCTTCACGTCAAGGATTTGTTGCATCAACACCCTACTTTGTCTTTACAATATTTTGAACATCATGCTAGCATTGAAGTCAAGATAAAGGGCACTAAAGGGAGGAAGGAATTTTTCCAAGAGAACCTAAGGATGGGGAATTGCAAATTCCCGATTTGGATGTGGGATCCAGGAAGAAGCAATGATAAAATGAATGGGACCTTCCATGAAAGGGTGGTTGCTTGTGCAACAAGGAGGGTGAAGAAGGCTACAAATTCCGAATTTAAGCAATCACTACAAAGTACTCCTCCGATTTCACAACGGAAAAGCGTTATAAAATCTGAAAATAATTGTTTGGGACAGCCCCGTCACTGGGCAAAAACTTAGTATGTTGTTTGCATAAAAAGTTCTGAGTTTTTTGGAGAAGATTCAGCCCTATGAACATACCAATAAATCTGAAATATTGATGAGAAGCCAACTCCATTTATGCACAGGAAATTCTGAAGTTTTCCAGCTCTTTGCATGTATAAGAAATTATGAGTTTTTGGTAACAACTCAGCCACTCCAAAAGGAGAAAATTCTGAAATTTTAATGTCTACTCAGCTGGTTGTTTGTGCAGATAAATTATTGAAAAGTGTGTCAACTCAGCCACGTACATATACCATGAAGTCTGAAAATGATAAGACAACAGGTGTGCAGGACAATGAAAGAACAAATAGACCAATTCAGCTGATCATATGCACTCATGTTGAAGGTGGAAAGCTTGTTTGTAAAAAGGTGCAAAAGGAGAGGCAAGAGACACTCGTGGGGGCACTATGGCAAGGGTTTTTACATCTTCATGGTATGCACATGCAAGGTATGTCTTCAAGTTTATTCAAAGTTATTGGTTTCATGCAAGTTAATGAGTAACACATTTGGCATAAGAAAGAAGCTTTAAGGCACACAGAGAGCCCTAAGGAGCATTGGAATGCTTGCCAAGGAAGCACTCACTCCATAGTGCACATGCAAGGCAAAATGATCACGATGGACAGCCATAAGATAATTTTTAGTGATGCTGTTCACGAGGGATCCAGCCTCTCTAAGGAGATTTGTGGGCTAATGAAATATTCCTTAAGGGTGAGATGCATGAGGGAACTCCCAAGGGATAAGTTGAGAGTGAGTAACTTCATGTTTCTTGACAAATACAAGGCTGTAATCTCCAATTACAGTCCCATAAACATCAAGTACAGAATTACTTTTGGGGCATTCTTCTTCAAGGTAAGAGAACACATGAGTGTATGGGTGGAGGAATGGGTTGCAGCTGTATTAGGGGAGTTTCTAGCCCTCATAAGGGGAAAAATTCTCAGCTTAAAGACAGACTGGGAGTGTAGGAATGGCATGAGCAGCCCCCCTAGACCATCCAAGGCAGCCTTACACATACTTCCAGCCATTCAACATCTTTAAAAAAATTGATCAAATATGCAAGTTTAGGAAAAGAAAAAATTCAGTTTGGGGCAGCTAAGCAAACAGAATTTTCTTAGTTGGGACAGCCAACTATTGATGACACATGGAGTGAAGGTATGATGGGAAAAAGTTCCCAATATGGAAAATGGAATATAAGGAGTCTAAGGCAGCCTCTAAGGTATGAGAAAGGTTTCCCAAACTCTATGTACATCAGCTGGTTTTTTAAACACATTATAGTATGTATCATAATACATGGTAGTATGAGAGGTTTAATGGGAAAAACTAATGATGTTGAGGTTTTAGGATTTGGGATGAGTCATTCAGCTACCCCTTTCCTTTCCCATGTTGGGAAATTGTGTTTAACTTGGATATTTGGGGAGCTTAAAAATCCATGTTTTAAGAAAGACAAAAAATCTGAAAATGAATTGGGAAAGATTTCCCAAACACATTCAGAAAATTCTGAGTGTTTTTAGCAATTCCAGCCTATCATACAAATTGAAAACATGTTGCTTGAAGTGCCCATCCGGTGGAGAAAACATGCTCAAAAATCTGAAATCAAAGGGGCACTTCGTACAGTCATAAAGAAGGGAAAAAATCATCTACTTCAGCTGGGTTTGTATGCTTGGAAACAAGTTGAAAGAGGCAATAAACAGCCCACTACAAGGTCTGGTTTTGCAAAACAAGGTAAAGTTTTCTTTAAAGGCAAAGGACCAAATACTACTCCACCTTGTTTAAACAAGCAACATACACACTTGGGGAAACCAATTTGTGTTTCCAAAAATCCCAAGAACGGCAAGGTGGTAAAGAAACAGGGCAGTTATATGACAAAGGAGTGGGTTCACTCCAAGGCCACGGTGCAAGGAAAATGGTATGGTAAAAAAAGATTTAACAACCCTACAAATAAAATTTCAGTTTGTAGAGTGCATCAAGAGAGGAAATTGAAGATTTCTTTCAGCGATCATGTATTCCATACAGCAGGGTACACGTGGGGCAGCAAGAGGAAAAGGGGAAAAATCGGTGAAAATAAGATTAAGAGCGTTGAGAAGGGCTGCATACTTGGTGACATACAGAGAATTGCAGCCATGTTTCACAAGCCAACCCTGGTCAACAGCCCGCAAAAGGAAGGAAAAAGAGTTGTTTTGACTAACATGTTTGTTTCATGTGTAGATAAGAAGACAAGGGCAAACAAAGACTACCTAGCTGGGACATCAATTTCCAGCCACCCATATGATGAAAAATTCCAAGATTCTATTGCTTCTCACACCTTAGAAGCATATTTTGAATATATGGGGTCAAAAAGGAGAAATGACAACATAAGGTACTGCTGGTTTTGCATTATCAGTTTGCTTAAATCATACAAAAGCTTCATATACAGCTGTAACAAACATCACCAAGAGGGGTCTCTTCCTTGGAAATAGCCTAGATTCGAAAGTGGCACAAGGCCAACCATGGAGATAGCTTTTTGGTTGCTTCTATTGCTTGAGGACAAGCAATTTTGGCCAGGGAGGATTGTCATGTCCCTCTTTTGATAAGGACATGATGGAAGACCTTTAGCCTTAAAACCCTTTCCGAAAGTTAAAGGACAATTTTAGAGGGAAGTAAGGATTGAAATGTTTTTAAGTGAATATGTGTAAAAGTACTTTATGTTTTCAAATTCACTTAAAAGAGAGGCCTTTAAGGGTTTGGATGACTTAAGTGAGTTTATAAAAATAAAAGGAAAAAAAAAAAAAAAAAGATCATAAAAAATGGACCTATTAAGATCTTTTAAGTTACCCTTCCTTCCCAATCTTGGGCGCTACACTTGGGAGGACTATTTCAAGCAAAGAAAGGGTTAATTGAATCATTCACATTTTCATTTGATAACAATATTCCTAGGATCTAAACACTAAAAGCAAAGAGTTGCACTTGAAGGACAAAAACCCTTTCAAGGGAGCTGAATTGAGGACGAACACTCGAAATTCAGACTTGGGACAGCTTCATCTAGGAGTTGCATTGAACAAAATCGAGTTCGGAATGGTGTTTTTAACACCAAAGACCATTCAGAGATTGAGCGAACCAACAAAGGAGCAGGACACTTACTTTCAAGGGTTGTCTAGGGCAGTGATCACCTTGGTTAGGGGCTGTGCAGGTCTACAGGGGCAGCGAACAAGTCTTGGAGGTGGGTGACCCATTTTGGGTTCCTTCTAAGGCTTTTGGAGGTGTGGAACATCCACACAATATTTTCTACTATTTTATTTGATTTTTCCAGCCACTTGAATGTCCAAAAATCAGGGTTTTAGCTGATTATTTGGCCATTAATATTTATATAAATTCTGCTATTTTTGGGAGGCTTAAATAATAATTTTGGAGCTGATTTTAAATCATTTACAGCAGTATTTCATCAAATTTCAGATTGCTAGGGTTTGTAGAAAATTCTGGAAATTAATATCTAAATATTGAAGTGATTGAATATATCTTTTGTTTATCTAATATCCCTTGGAAGGGACATTACGTTCTACTTCTATGTTATGTCCAAGTTAGATTTTTATTGAGGCACATAAATGTTAAAGACCAAGACTTCATCCATTAGTAGTTCAAGTTCAAGTATTTATAAAATTTAATAACTTGCCATAGATATTATCTGATGATAACCTCAATTTATTATCGAATAAATCTATCAAAAGTAATTCAACAATCCAAGTTATTGTTTTATGTATAAGTAAATAAGTTGTAAGAGCCTTGCCAAGCACCCTAGTTCGGTGTTATGGTGAGGACTTACATTTACAAGTTCATCGGCCTGAGATATATTTCTGCATTGCCCCAAACAGATTCGAGAGCATTATAGTTGTAAAGAGTTTTCAAATATCTTATTACACAAATATTAATAAATATAAATTTATAAATATTATGCATTACATTACAAATATGGATAAATATAAAAATTCAATAACAAATATTAAATCCATTAACAAAAACCGAAAAAAACTTAAACATGGAAATTAAACATATGAGATCTGACTGTAGATATTCAATTAATTCAATGGTTATAAAAACACACTTTAAGACAATGGTGCACTTTTAATCTAGGTAGCCTTTGCATACTATTGAGGGAAATGTACGCTACATCAATGTTGCAGACTGGTTCCAGTCATGATGCTATGCAGGAATGTTTTAACAGACAGCATATGCCTAGTATGAAAAGGCTTTTTTCACTACATTAATGCTGCAAATTTTCTCTAGACATATGAGTATTGATTGGCACCCTTGCTGTGGTACAATTGTTATCTAGATAGCCTTTGCCTACTATCAATGGAAACTTTGCACAAACTTGCACTACATCAATGGTGTAGACATGGCCAAACTGATTGACCTCCTTGGTGTGGTGCAATTTCTTTCTGGATATTCTCTGCCTACTGCTAAGGGAAAATTCGCACTACATCAATGGTGATGACTTGCTCCATGGATGTGAGAATTGATTGACATCCTTTGATGTGGTACATTGTTTCCTGGATAGCCTAATGCCTAGCGTCAATGATGCATATTTACTCTAGATATGTGGGAATGGATTGGCAACCTTGACACAAGCCTCAACTATATAGATAAACATAAGAACAAATACACAAGTCTAGAGAAACCTGACATGGAGCTTGCTTCTTAACTTCATCCAGACAAATCAAATATACAGAAGACTGTTACATCAATTGCTACATCAGCCTCCTTACTGGCCATGTTTTTGTACAACCACATCCAAATGAAAGTAATTTGAAATTTCACTTGATACGACTTCCAAGTTTCATTTGTAATTTATTGCAATATCAATTCTGTTCTTCTTGTTAGCTTTATCTTCAAATGGTGTAACTATTTGTTCCTTGAAGTAAATATAAGATGCACTATTTTCATATATATATATTTCAGATTTCCTGAATTATATGTCATACCAGATGCAAGGATAGCTATCCTTCCTCTGTTCCACTTTTCTTCGCAGTCCCCCTCGTATAGGAGCTTGTTATCCTTCGTGCACACTGGACCAAAAAGGAAACACATAGTTATATCAGTCAGTGCAATCTGAAATCAAATTAACATAATTCATTGTCAGTCAGAATGATTAGAATTTCGGTGACATGGTAAAAATTGGCCACTGACCCCTCTTCAGATTCTAATTCATGGTATGTTTCTGCATGTCAAACTTCCCAATATTATAATCCTTTTGAGGTCCATTTTTCTTTCGATTTATGTCGCTTAGAGTTTACCACTTTCCTTCGATTTTCTGTCCTCTACTTTCCCAAACTCAATGGAGTTCATGACTGTTCTAAGGTAGCTTGAAAGATCAATTGATAGTATTAAAGCACACAATGAAGAATTTAAATAGTGTTTTCCAAACTAAGCTGGATGCAACTTCGCCACATGAGATTTAACAGTTTCCAGATTTCCAGCACAACTCAATAATTTACAGTATGCAAAGAACACTTCATTGCAGAATTTGAAAATCATTACGCGTATAGGTAAAACATGTCACCGTTACTTTGTATGGAAGAACTATTTCATTAAAATGCTTGCTTTTACATTCACTTGCACCTAGTTTAATGACAGGTTTTTTTCAGGGAATATGTGCTAGAAAGCCAGGGACTTCAATGTGTAGAGAGTCAGGAAGCGAAATAATTAGCATATTACATGTTAATTGTAATGATACATATACTGTTTAGAGTAATAATACATATGCTGTTATTGTAAAGTTTTCATTGATTCAATTCCTAAAACCAATATGGAAATATTATCAATATAAAACTCTCATTCATCCATGGCAATGACCACTCAAAATTGAGTTTGGAAACTATTAATACCGAATAATTGATTGTGCTAAATTGTGTTTGGTAGATACTAATATAGAATATTTGATTTTTCAAAATCATATCTACTCACTTATAATGAGGTCCTAATGAGGATAACATGGACTGCACCTATGCAATGCAAAATGAGAAGGCAGGGTGTAACAATGATACAATGCATCGACCTACAAGTCCCATAGCTGGGCAAGGTAAACATTGTTATTCCTTTACCAAATAGAGTTAGGTAAGGACACATCCTTTTTACCTTTACCAGGATATCTCTGATCTTCTTCTTCCGGATCAGCAAGCATTAGGAGCGGAAGCATGACATCCATGATTTGAAACTGCTAGAGGTTGTCCATGTTTTTTTCTTAAAAAGAAAGGAATTTCATTGATCATGTGTGGCTAGGCCCTAAAAATCAACAAGATTTGACTCTCCTTGTCATTAAACAACCTTTGTAGGATTGCAAAAATATGAAAACTTCCCTCTGGCCATTGCCCTGTTCTTTTCTGCACCCTGAATATATATAAAACTCAGGTTTTCCCTGACAGTAAAAGAAACTTCTAAGATTTCCAAACTATTAAAGCTTGGTTCTACTAATTGTCCATGTTTTTTTTCAGTTTAAAAAACAAAGTATGTTGCCGTAAAGCCTGAAACTTTACAAACCTCAATCTTTCATTGAGAGAGGAGCTTGTGAGATTTCTCTTCCTCAGAATTTCTGGTATGGGGGAACGTTAGGGACATATTTCCAGTACAGAAATATATTTTGCCCAGATTTTAGGGGAGTTATAGAGTGGGACAAGGGATAATATGAAAACTGTGTGTGTGAGAGAGAGAATTTCTTGAATAATACCAGAAAAATATACAAATTTTATTGGTTTTTATTTTGTATAGCTAAGCATCATTATACATTCTAACACGCTATAGTGCAAATATAAACATTATAAATCTAAAATTCTCATTCATCCATGACAATAAACATTCAAAATTGAGTTGGTAAATACTACCATAGAATATTTGACTGTTATATTATCAGGAAGATAACTGTAACAAGTGTCTCTCAAATGAGAAAATGAAAATTTAAAAAAATTAAAATCATATCCAAGCCATAGCAAAATGCTAAAGCTGCGAGCATGGAATAGCATACTCAATAATCAAAGCCATAATCATACATGTCTACCATTAGCCTTAGTAGTGCTCTCTAACTCTTAATCAGCAAGCTCCTTAAATGAGAGTCCAACCAACCTTGGTTGCCCCTTATGATCCTCATCTACTTGCCTCACCTCCTTGGGCTCTACATCCCATCGTGCAGTTGGACGCCCCTTGTACTTAGTCGCTCTTGCAATCCTAAAAGCTCAGAGTGTCTATGTAAAGAAGCTAGCTTCTCTGCTCTCCAAGAGGTAAACCTACTTGATAGAGTGGAATGAAGCTATAAGTGGACTAATTCCTCTCAACAACAAAGGAACTAGCAACCTCTGAAAGGAGGCAGATGGAAAGTTTATGTAACATCATAGTACCCCATGTAGTCACCACCATCTTTTGGGTTCCTCCTGTACTAGAGCAAATCTATCCTCTCTAGCTGCACTCATGTAACCTAAGACTAGGGGAAAGGTCCCAATAGTGGTACACCTACCAACAGTGGAACAGAGTTTTTGTTCAAGTGTGCTCCATTGATAGAACATATTGGTGTGTATATATATTAAAGTGCAACAGTAGTGGTGCATGTAGTATCTAATACTTGTTGAACATTAGTCTATAAAATTAGGAAAGTAACCAATCAAATCTTGACAAGTAAGATTCCAGTATTGATACTCTAATGCACAACTATTGGTACTCCAAAGGTTATGTTTTGGTCATAGGTTTAAAAAAGCATTTTATGACCTCTCGTGATAAAATCAGTTATATCGTAAAATGTCCAAATAATGAGTTAAACCTTGAAACCTTAGTTATAAACCTAGTTAAGACGACATATTAAAATGTTGTTAAAAAATTTAAAGTCTACTGTGATATTATGACACCTTAATTCGCTGTCCAAAGTTAGAGTGCACCACTACTGGAGCCTTTCCCCTAACAAATGCACTCCATTTAGCTCAAATTTTAACAGCATCCTCTCTAGTTTACCTTTTCTTAATGGCCTTAAAGAATCCCTTATTCACCTTCTCATCGCTAATAAGAGTTATTCTTCCATATCTCTCCAAAAAAACACTTCAGGATTATCTGCATATGCTGCCATGTGTAGTGAGGTGTCCAACTTCTCCCATCTCCGTAGAACAATGGGATGAGAGTTCTTGTCGTAAAATGGTGAGGGTGGGCCTCTCAATCATTCAAAGGTTAGGTGAGTTAGAATTGCCATGTCAAATGATGGTTAAAAAAGGTGCTACAAAGGACACAATGTGATCTAGATGGACTCTCTAAATACAATTCCAGCGATACTGCCAAGCCCATTCTCATGGCCTACAGCAATTCCAACTCAAGTTTGTTGAATGCACTCTAGAGGTCCGCAATACTTTCAAGATCATCGATTCATCTTCACCGGACACCACACACATGTTTCTAGTGGCACAGGCCATTCTAGGCAGATAGGACGTGGTGCCATCCAAGCGTGCACAAAACCTTACGCGGTCTTCATCATTGGCTTTGTAAAGGTTCTGGATACTTACAATCCAAAACAGTAGGTCCACTCACAGCACATGGTATTGTTGAGTGCCGACAGTGTTGTTCCCTTCGTCCTTAAAGGGGCGGAGCCCCCCCATGTGATTTTTGGGATTCACCTCGCAGGGTTGAGGGGAAATGTCCCACGGGTCAAATATGGCCATCACATTTTGATGTCATTCAACACCAACTAATAGAAGGTGAAGAGTCAATGTGGATGCACAACCATTTCAACTTCCATGATGTTTCTTTAGCCTTTGTGGGTTTGTAACATATTGTATACAATTCTATATAAGATAGTTATCATCAAAATTTGAGCACAGACATAGCTCATTTAAGCTAGATAACCATACATCTCTTTCAAGAGTATGCCAGTAAAGAATGCATTCGCAGTTCTATTATCTTTCGCATCAGTCTCCATCTGAAAATTAATTTTTAATAAAATTCAAATATTTCTTTAACATGTATATAACATATCTAGATTCTAACAATTTAGAGTGTCCATCCCCCAGATATCTCTTGGGATCGAGATTAGTGGTATAAAAGTGATTAATCGTGGTATTGTAAGTCCCATCAAACAAAGCCCAAGTATCTGAAACTTTGCATCAGATCATGCAACCCCTCATATTATTTTCCAAGCCATTTTAAGCGAAATAAAATGGCGAGAGAACACAAATCACAAGATACAATCCATGAGATGATTGACGACAGAATCACAAAGGCACTTCAACAGCAGAAAACATTTTTGTACAACCATTTCGTTGAAACCGTTGACCTGGTTGGTTCCATTGGCTCAATCCTTAGGTAAATATTTTAAGGTGGAGTTCCCCTAAGCTTCAAGTACATTTAGGCATTCCTGTGTTTGAGGGTAACATCAATGCTGACACAATAATAAATAGATCAGTTGAAATCATACTTTTCTACGAATGACTTCTCTGATGAAAAAAAGATTTAAGGTTGCTGAAAGTCCCTTCACCCATCAAGAGTTATTCCTGTACCAAAAAGAGTGAGGGAAGGACAGATCCTTCTTACCTTTACCGGCATGTATCTGATATTCTTCTCCGAGATCAGAAAGCATTGGTTCATTGTTTATCATCACAGGTGTCAAATGTTAGAAGATTGCAAGCTGAGGTATGACACCCAGGATTGAAACTTGCCAAAGGTTGTCCATGTTTTTATTTTTTCCCATAGAGAAAGGAATATCATTAAGCATGTGTGGCTAGGCCCTGAAAATTACCAAGATTTGACTCTCCTTGACAATAAGAAAGCTTTGTAGGATTGCGAAAATATGAAAACTTCCCTCTAGCCATTGCCCTGAATATATTCAAAACTCAGGTTTTTCCCTGACAGTAACAGAAGCTTCTAAATTTTTCAAACGATGAAAGCTTGGCCCTACGAATTGTCATTGCTTTCTTGTTTTTAAAAAAAGCCATACTGGTGTAAAGCCTGGAAATTTACAAGCCTCGATCTTTCACTGATAGAGAAATGGATAAATAAAACTGAAGAAGGTGGCATTCACTTGACCAATGTTGTAGTAAAACTACTTTTATATGCTGATGATCTTATTCTTATAGCAAAAACTGCCCATGGTTTGAGGGATCATTTCTTTAGAGCTATTTTGCCAAGATGTCGGGATGCAAGTGAACATTAGCAAGACTAAAGTCATGATTTTCTCTTTAAAAAGGAAACAACAACAAACTAATTTTATGTTCGAAGGTAGCCCATTGAAAATCGTCGAAGATACAAGTATCTTGGTATTGTTTTTCATAACAGACTCAGTTGGGAAACTTGCAGGGCAAAAAGGATTCAAGGAGGTTGGAGAGCTTCTTACCTTCTCCAGAACAGATGCAGGAAAGCAGAACTTTAGGAATGGAAAACCAAGAAAACCCTTTTTGGTTTGTTGGTCACACCGGTTGTCCTCTACGGTTGTGAGGTTTGGGGAAGCAGCATGTCAAATCACAGATGGAGACAATTGGAAAGAATTCAAAAACATCTTATCACCAGTAGTCTTAAAGTTAAAGCCAATGTTCCATATGAGATCCTCCTGGCGGAAGCCGGTACTTTCCCAATGGAAGCTATGGCAATTTCACGGGTACTAAGCTACATTAAAAAGGTTGAAAACATTTCACCGGTGGCCCAAAATGATGGTGAACGAGGTGCTAGATCGGAGGAAGAAGACGTGGATGAAGCAAAACAACAAGTGGCTGGGAAAATGGAACATTAAGTTACATGAGTGCCCTAACTCCAAAGAGGAAATAAAAAAGTTTGTATTAGAAAAATTCAAGACTGCCAAGTGGACAAATCAGATTGGACGTTAAAAAATGCATTATATCAAAGAGTTTAATCCCACTTGAGAGCACGGGGATAAAGCATACCTAAGTGCCGAACTTAAAGGTAATGCTAGGATCCTAATGGCAAAATTGAGGACCGGTTCACACCATCTTAGGTGTGAAACGGGAAGATGGATGGTTCCCAAGGAAAGATGGGAAGATAGGACTTGCATTTTTTGCAATGATAGAGTCGATTGAAACTGAACGACACTTCATTAGGGAGTGTGATGCGTACAAGGATATTCGTATGCAGCAGGATAACAGTGTGAATGTGGGCAGTTTTAGTGAATTATTTGAGGAGGAGAGGCTGAACAACACAGCCTGGCTGTTGGTAAAGATTCATAGGAGGCGAGAGGACTTCTAAAAGAATATGAAGAATCTCTAATGATCTTGACACTTGGTCCCATAGACTATTTGGTCTCATGGACATCATTAAAACTCATTTCATTTTATTTCAAAAGCTTGTTAGATTTCTCTTCCTCGGAATTTCTGAGACGGGGAAAACCACCAAAAAAAAAAAAAAAAATCAGATTTTGGGGATGCTAGAGAGTGGAACATGGGATATATGTATACATACATATAATTTTGAAAAATATTGTTTTTTATTTGCATAATTAAGTATCATTACACATTCTAAAGAGTTTAGTGTAAAATAAATATTAAAAATCTAAAAAATTTATTCGTCGATGACAATGAACATTCAAAATTGAGTTGGGTGAATATTAGTAAAAATCTAAAATTTTCACTCGTCCATGATAATGAACTTTCAATATCGAGTTTGGTAAATATTAATATAAAATATTTGATTGTTATATTATCATGAAGATAACTATAACAAGAATTTAAAGTTTCAATTGACAAAAGAAAAAGAAAATCATATCAAAGCCATGATAAAATGCTAAAGTTGCAAGCATGGAGTAGCAAAGTCACCATCATTCAAGTCTACTATTAGCCTAGTAGTCCTCACTAACTCTTAATCAACAAGCTCCTTAAATGAGAGTCCAACCAACCATGGTTGCCCCACATGATCCTCATCTACTTGCCTCGCCTCCTTGGGCTCTACATCCCATCATGCTACTCGATGCCACTTGTACTCAGTCGTCTTGAGATCCTAAAGGGCCAAGTCACTATGTAGCTTAACTAGCTTCCCCACTCTCTAAGAGGTAAACTTATAACTATAAGTGGACCAATTCCTCTAAACAATAGAGGACATAGAAATCTATGAAAGGAGGTAGATTCATAGTGTTTGTAGCATTGTAGTAACCCTCATGTAGCCACCACCATCCTTTGGGGTCGGAACAAATATATTCTCCCTATCTGCATTTGTGTAGCCTAAGACTAGCAAATCCACTCCATTTAGCTCAAATTTTCACACATCCTCTCTATTTTATCTTTTCTTAAGGTCCTTAAAGAAGCCCTTATTCACCTCCTCATCACCAATAAGAGTTATTCTCCAAGAACTCTTCACAAACCCTTTAGGATTATTTGCATACATTGTCATAGTAGTGGGGTGTCCAACTTCTCCCTTCTCCACAGCTCAAATTTTCACACATCCTCTCTATTTTATCTTTTATTAAGGTCCTTAAAGAAGCCCTTATTCACCTCCTCATCACCAATAAGAGTTATTCTCCAAGAACTCTTCACAAACCCTTTAGGATTATTTGCATACATTGTCATATGTAGTGGGGTGTCCAACTTCTCCCTTCTCCATAGAATGAGGGGATGAGATTTCTTCGAATAAAATGCTGAGTTAGGATCTCTCACAAATTACGACCTTTATCTAGACAAGCATACTATCAATAGTCTCATATCGCTCCATGATTAGGTGAGTTAGAATCACCAAGTTAAATGACAATTAACAAAAACGTATTACAAAGGACATATTGTGATCTAGGTGGACTCTCTAAATAGAAATCCAATGATACCACCAAGCACATTTTCATGACCTATGGTGATGCCAACTGGTTTTTTATGTTCTATAATATTGTTGAAAACTCTTCAGAGGTCTAAAGTACTTTTGAGATCATCAATCCATCTCCACCAAACACCGCACACATTTCTAATGGCATATAACACTGTAGTAAAATCAAATGTGGCATCATCCAAATAGACACCAAACCTTATGTGGTCTTCATCATTGGCTTTGTCAAGGTTCTACATACATATAATCCAAATTACTAAGGTCCACTCAACATGTGGTATCATTGAATGCCAATAGTGTTGTTTCATTTGTCCTTAAAGGGGCGAATCCCCCCATATGATTTGAGGGGTCCCCCTCACAAGATCAAGGGGTAATGTCCCACAAATGAAATATGACCTTTAAATTTTGACATCATTCAATCTCAACTGAAAAAAGGTGAAGAGTCACACATGGAAATGCAATTGTTTCAACTTCCATAACCTTTCTTTAGCCTTTTACGACTTTATAACATATTGTATAAATATCTATACAAGATAGTTATCATCAAATATCATAGCACAAACATAGCTAGTGAAAGCTAAACAACCATACATATTCCTCAAGTGCATGCCATGTAGAGAAAACAAATATTAATAGTTTGTTTTCCAATTCTATTATGTTTCATATGTGTCTCTATATGAATGTTTAGTTTTGAATAATTTTTTATTATTATTTTCGTACACATATAACACATCTATATTCTAACAATTTAGATACCCATCCCCTAGATATCTCCAAGGATTTGAATTAGTGGTATAAGAGCAACTCATCTTAGTATAATATCAATTCATCTTGGTATCTTAAACTCAACATCAAACCTCATATTATTTTTTGAACCATTTCAAACGAATTCAAAGGGCAAGAGAATATGAATCACAAGAAGCAATTTGTTAGATGATTGATGATGGAATTACAAAGGTGCTTCAATAGCAAAAGACATTTTTATACAAACATTTCACTGGAATCCTTGACCTAGTGGTTCCATTGGCTCAATCCTCAGGTAAAAGTTTTGGAGATTGAGACCCCTAAGTTTTACGTAAATTTATACATTTTTGTGTTTGAGGGTAAAATCAATGTTGATGCAATAAACAAATGGATAGATCAGTTAAAAGCATATTTTTCTATGAATTACTTCTTTGATAAAGAAAATATCAAGACTACACTTATGAAAGTCTTCACCCATCAAGAATTGGTGGCAAGCCCATATTTTATGGGAGAAAGATCAAACAAAAGACAAATCCAAATTGACTTGGGAAAAGTTCTTATAAGTATTAGAAGATTAAATTTACCCAAAAGATGTCTATGATGATCATTATATTTAGTAGAAAAAAAGTATCCAAGGACACGATCAATCCATCCAAGACTATACATATGCCTTTCATGGCTTGTATGTAAAACTAGGTCCATTCAATTAAGAGGAACATAAAGATCTCAAGCACCGCAATGGCTTACATCCATGCATTCATTCCAAACTAAAGTTGGCAAAGGTTAAGAAGTTGGGAGAAGCCCCAAAACATGTCTATGATGATCATTATATTTAGTAGATTTTTTTTTCCAAGGACATAATCCATCCATCGAAGACCATACATATACCTTTCATGCCTAGTATGTAAACTAGGCCCATTTGATTAAGAGGAACATAAAGATCTCAAGCATTGTAGTAGCCCACATCCATGCATTCATTCCAAACTAAATTTAATGAAGGTTAATAAGTTGGGAGAAGCTAATGTTATGTGAAAACATTTAAGGAAGTATCTAATATGAAAAGAAAGCAAAACACATCCTTTACATTGAATAAATCACCTTCTTTAGATAAGAAACCATGGTCATACAAGAAAATTAAATGGTGAAAGATACATAAAACTATCAACTATTCAGATGTGGATTGTTATGCTCAGAAGACACTGCTTATATGGATGTTTTAACTTATTTGGATTTAGTGATCTAAACAAGTATAAAACAATTGAATTTCAAATCGCATAAGATATACCATAAACTATGTAGATCTGAATGCTAATAAAGGATTTATTGCACTTATTATTTATATAAATGACAAAAGAGTAAGGTGCTTAGTCAATTTTTACTATGTTTTGACTGTTAAAATCTACTAGGAGGCTGACAGCAAATGCTCAAACAACAGTGGCAACCAGATATCTCCATTGTTTATTATAACTATCCTTTTGTGTTTTCTGATATGTTCCACCATAGGTCATTGTGCCTACCTATCAATATGTGTTTTTGAGTAATTTCCTACCCTTGATCCTATACTTAAATTTTGAATTTGTACTCCTTTGCCTCAAAACCCTAGCTCTACTTTCGACACTTGCTTGACCTAGAAAAAGGGGTTAGATGAGTTGGACAGCCTCAACCATGCCCTTTCGAGTGGTTGAACATTGCCTATGTTCCAATATTCCAAAGAAGTCTTAAATTGCACATAATTATCTCATTTATGTGTATGTGTCTTCAATAGTGTCCTAATAGAATGAATTATATAACTTTGGCTTTCGAATCTTGACAATATACAACTTTGACCTCCATTTAGGTGTTTAGACTTGGCTTAGGGATTGTTCATTTGAGGATTTTCATATTTATAAGCTTTAGGATAGTGCCTCAAGAATGTGCAAATACATCTCTCTTTGTGCAAGTAGTTTTCCAAGTAGTGACCAAGTGAGAGCTAGATAGTGTCGATGCGGGTTTGTGACCCACTCCAATAGGCTGATGGGTTTTCACTCTCTCATTCTAGGATTAAAAAATTAACCTAGAACACAAGTTACAGGTGTATGGTTTTATGAATAACCAAGTAATGGAAATAGTATGGTTAGAGCAATGTAATTGTTCCTTGATTGAGAGAGCTTTCTATGAGAAAATTAGTCTCCCAATTGATTGCCAAACTAATGTAAACACGAATATGCCCAGTGACTATATTACAAGAGATAATTTTAATAAAAAACATGAAATAAGAGAGAAAGGTAGGGCAATAAAGAGATATTTTTAGAGATTTCACACTTAAGATGATTTTGCTAAAGCAAACACTTTGTGAGATTCACTACGAGTTAGCCAATGTTTACTAAGTTTAATATCCACACAAACCTTTACTAACATGAAAGAGAATTTGAGGAATATTTAATTGTGAATAAATATTAATAGAATCACATTTTAGGATAAAGTACTACATTGAATTGTAAAACAATACATTCATCCACATCAATTAATTTCAAACAAGGCTAGTTATAAAGACGATCAAACTACTTAATCACTCAATCTAACCAATTCATAAAAAATCATGTAAAATTTAACAAAACTAAAACATCCACAATATTAATCTAAATAATAAAAAAATTGAAACTTAACAAAATCACATAACGTCCCAAAATATTTCTAAAGCATACCGATTCTCCAATAATCTTCATCTCTTGAAAGCACAATGAATGTAATCTAAATAATAAAAAAATTGAAACTTAACAAAATCACATAACATCCCAAAATATTTCTAAAGCATACCGATTCTCCAATAATCTTCATCTCTTGAAAGCATTTACAATGAATGTATTATAATAAAGATGGGCACTGCCTCATCAAAAAGCACCAATTAGAATGTCAAATAAAGGATCCTATTTTCCAAAACTAAATTAGAATTAAAGCATTAAATTTCACTACTTTAAAACAAATGGCTAAAAATAGCCTTTGATCTCCAAGTCATTTAGACTTGTCATTGGTTAATTTTTTTTTAGTGACCATTTGTTGATATTTGAAGTCCCTGTACACGTATATGATAATATTGATCAATCCATCAAATATTGATGATAAGCACTCCAAACAACTACTCTGACCAGGTGATCAATGTTGCCTAATTGATCAGGGGAGTCCCAAGATATAATCTAATTAAAAAGGCCCCCTCAAATTTCTCAATGCAATATTTTATTAAATCAATCACTACTTGACTTCCACGCATGTTTACTTTGATTAGTTTTTCCTTTAAACTTTTCATGAAATTGTTTAGATATTGTGAGAATGTTGGGTTAGAGATAAGCTTACTGTTTGATAGCAACATTGAGAGCATATGAGCTTCTATGAAAAATTTCAAGATCTTTTCTTTGAAATTATCAATAGGATACATTATAGTTTCCATATCCCGAGAACATTCTTCTAATGAAGATCTTATATGTATGGAAAAATTTTGATGCAATTTCACATCAAACATGTTCATTACTACAATACTTGGAAAGAGACCCCTTCTTAATACAAAAACAACATTCTTTAACTTGTTTTTCATTTGAGTAATTTCCCCTAAGTATTTATGGACCTCGTGTTCCAAGATATTGCTATTAAATTTGGCTTCATGGACCTCAACAAGTGATCTAAACAATTAACTAAGATAATTTCAACATTATCAACATTGTTTTCATGCATAGAGGCTCTCATTTGAGTCTCAAGTCTTCTCACTTTATGCTTCATTCCTTTAATTGCCTTCTTTGCAATTTGATGTGAAGATTTGCCACATACTCTAGATCTTTAACAATCTCCTCACCACTACTTGAATAGCCCATAGTTCTGACTACTGGTTTAATTTTTATTGTCAAAGAGAATAGTTTTTATTTAATTTCACATAAGGTAGGGGTACCATCTTATGTGACTTTATTTGTAGTTATTATCTTGATTTTACTCGTTGCCCTTCTCAAACTTGAATTTAATATTTGGCTCATCATGAATAATCATCCCAGGCCTTTCAGCCTTGGCTATTTGTAGGTTGACAATCCATTCATTATAATCTCTACTTTGATCTATTTTTATTTGGTTTATGGGACATGGAGACGAGGCATGTGACATGGTGGGAGTGGCAATGACCAATGGTGATGTTGAAATAATGGCAATAAGAATACGTGAGGTGACCAAAGTGTATGTAGGGAATAAGACTTGAGCATTCATAGTGATCTCCAATGGTGAAGTGAGGACAGGGAATGAAATGAATGAATAAACTTGTTTTCTATAAATATGAATGGATCGTCTGATGACACTTGGAAGTTTAGGTATAACAATGAAAGTCAATGTTAGCCCAATGTTGCAACCAATCATAGTGGGAATTGAGACAAGTGAAGAAGAACTCATTGTATCACTTGAGAGGGTTAAGGTTACTACAACACTAGACATATGTTGGTGAAAATAATCACATCAGGAATCCCATTTACTCTTTTAATTGCTTTAGAACTATACCCTTAGTTGGGATATTGGGGTTAGTCTGTGTCATGGCTGCCTATCTACTATATACATGATTGAATCTTAGGGGATTAGATAAATTAGGAGAATAACTAAAAGGCATCAATAACATTGTTTTAATGGGAAGAAAGGTATCTAAAGGGGAGGTCACCATTATAGGAGATGAACGATAATCAATAACAATTACACTAACAAATATAAGAGATGCAAATGAAGATCCCATTACCAATGTTGTCATTATTGCTTTGGGTGGAGTTGATGGTGATGTTGGAGACAATCATCACAACACTTTCCTCTTAAGATTGGTATTTATCTTTGGTGACTTATCAAGAGGAAATTGGGAATCAAATCTCTCTTCTACTTCTTGTTGAGATTGTCTTCTAAACCTTAGGCTTCAATAACCTTACAACTTCTAATTTTGATGCCACTTCCTCATCGTTCTTAGGGTTCAAGTAATACTCATCAATAGGGTGAGAGTTGTGATTTTAGATAAAATTGAGCTTTGCCCTAGATATATGGACATATTTTTACTGTTAATTGTGGATCCTATTGCCTCAAATCATGATCATTGAGATTAAAGGAAGACCTATGTGTAGACAGAGTTTGAATCGAAGACCAATTATTATAATAATTTCTCCCTATTTTGAGAGGTATGTTGGGCCATGGATTTTATTGCCTCCTCTTTCTGTGATCGTCTACTCATTCAACAAAATGGTAAGTACTTTCTTCTTTTGATAGTTTATCTGGTACATAGTAGGAAAATTTGAGGGGAGCCACTAGAATACCATCACTTCTAATCACAATGAAATCATAACAATACCATTATGCACTTATCTCCATGATTTACATCCTTATTTATTTAGATATTTGTGGCATGTTTGTCTCATTTATGGCCATTTAGAAAGATGGATAAAAGAAGTTTCAACCTTAATACATTGTAAATATTTATGCTCATACAACTTGCAATATTGTAAATGAATTGGATAAAGAGAAGAAGGAAACCACCTAGGGAAATATGGATGTGAAAAAATTACCATTGCACAACAATCATCAACCAAATAGGGCATCATATAAAATTTGTGACCTTGTCACACTCCCATTATTTAAAATTTAAAATTATTAGAAATGATTTTTGTTAAGGCAATTTTTTCTTTTCGTCAATGATCATTGCCAACAAAGGGACCCATAGCTTGTTTATATGTACAATGTCAGATGCCCCATATAATTTATTCATGAGAAGCATCCCAAATATGAACCTTGGTCTGAATAATTTGATAGGGTATGTGTCTATGTATTCTCTATTGACCCAAAGTTCATAATCTTATGTTGAGTCTCTGAGTAATTCCATGACATCATGGGTATTAAGCCATTGTTGGGCTAGTGTTTGGTTGTATACAATAGTAGGGTTTGGCAACTTGTAGTATTTTTCAAATGCCACTTGAACTATGAAAGCTATTTTGATCTTCTAATTCGGAAAATAAATTATATCATCTTTGCAAGCAAACATAGTGAATAACTTATAGAAAAGGTATATGCAAGAAAAGAAAAGGTATATGCAAGGAAATGCCTCAAGTTCCATTGTTGCCTTATGTATCCCTGCATTCTGAATGGCGACCATGTCTTCATTGTCTACGATCACTCAAACCTCTTCTAATATGTGAAATAAAAAATAATAGTGATTACAATCCATGACCTTAGGGGTGAAAACAATATATCTGTACTCCTGAGTAGGGCCTACAAAATAAGAAGATGCAACCATTGTGGTTTTTATGTGCTTGAAAAAATTAGAGAGAAAAGGTAGTGGTACTACACCTATGCAAATCGATTTGTAGTGATTTATGTGTTTTTGAGAAGTTGAAGCTCTCTCTATGTAGATGATATTTTATGATTATACAACACCTCAGTCTTATACACTTGGAAAACTCAAACCTTGGTTGTTCTTATCAGTTATATGCCTTTCACACTTCTACAAGTCTCACATTTGCTCTACCTTGTACCCTTTGGCCTATATCTCTTAGTCTAACCAGTCTTATGTTGATGACCTAGGTCTTCTATCTTGACTAGAATGCTTAAAATGTACTTATCTTCCATCTCTGCAAGTTTAGAACTTGTACCAACTCTCTTATTCCTTGGACACTAACATTTGAGATAGACAATAACATCGATGTTATTTTCATATCCTAGCACAAGTGTCTAGTGCCCTAAAGTCATTCAATTTTAAAATAAAATGTATCATAATGGTCATCCTAAGTGCTTTAATGTGAGTTATTACTCCAAAGGGACTGATATAAATTCAAGATCAACCCTCATTCAATTCCTCACCTATGAATACCTAGCTACACCCAACAAAAATACCAAAGAGCATTCAATTGAACAAAGCTTCCCTATTTGTTCCAATTTCCATACTATTCATAATGATTGCACATCTATAGGTTTGAATTACTAAATAAGTATCCCAAGAGCCCGATTTTCTAAGTTACAAGCTAGGTCATTATTGTACTTACATTGCATATATTATATGATTCAAGCACAAGCTAACACGTAGGGGAGAACTACATCATTACGAGTCCCTCTTAGAAGTATTGGCTATGTATGCAACATCCTTTGATAGTGATGTCATTAGGGTCAACTCAAATCTATGTGCCCACTAACTTATTTTTCCCCAAGGTCACATTGAAGATGGAAAGCTAGGGTTTTGCCATTTCACAAGAAGTGATTGTCCATGACATAGATCTGAATGCATTAGAGCAAAGGTGAAGCAAAAACCAAAAGTATCCAAGTGGTCACATCCTATTTCAATATGTATTCCATACAAGACACTAGCACTGAAACCAAACAATAGAGTCAACACAACCATCCCAGGTTAACGTTATAATCTAGAGAGCTAGAGGTGTTAAATCCAGATTTTGATGATTATTCTAGAATCTCCTTCCTACCTATTTTTAGCTTGTTCCAAATCCAATAATGCATTAACATCATAAAAATCTAAGTACTTCACTTCTTTTTCATTTTTGTACTAAGCATAGTTGTAGTTTTCATATTTATTTATCTTAGCATAATAAATTTAGTGTATGCTTATATCTAAATTTAACATCTAATTGCCCTGTTATTTATCTAATTATCACTTTTGTGCCATTTCATTTCTATATACCCATTTACTAATCTAGATAACCTCAATCTAGATCCATTTTAGGGTTAAAAATTTGGTGAACCTGATCTTTGAACATCAAACCCTAGGACAAAATAGGTTTTTTCTAATTTTTATGTTGTTGATTCTTGATTGTCATAAAATATGTGCAACATGGATGCAGATCTTACCCATTTTGTTTTTTAATATGTCATATTTGTTATGGTTTTCTACATTACTTACCTTATCAAATCTTATAACCAAACCCATGCCAATAATGAGAGGATTTTAAAGTGAACACAACAATCAATCTCTTTTCAAAATTCATATTGCAATGTTATAAAGCCAATATCTAGAGACCAACGTGCATTCTCTTAACCATCTGTCCTACCTATATCTTATTTGAATGATAACTACCATCCCGCACCCATTATTTGCCCATGGCTTATATTGGATTTTATGGTCCATGTTGTTACTACTCAAAGAAGTAAGGTTGCTCGACCCATCCTGCCACCTGTTAATATACAATAGGTGCCACCAAAACCTAGGCTTGTAATAAAATCTAAGGCATATGACATTGTTGACCAATTGAGCAATACACATCCTAATATTTCAATACTTGAGATCCTAAATCAATCTACTATTTATAATAATATCTTATATGATGCATTATATGAGACACAAGTTCTAAGTGATATTGAGCCTGCATATTTTGTGGATATTATGAAAAATATTAATAATAATAACAAACTCATCACCTTTGATACGAAAAATTTACCATACAAAGATATTATTGACCGAAATTTCCATTTATTCATACAAGTAACAATGCAAACTAAAGGTATCAAAAGAGTGCTTGTGGATAATGGATCAAGCCTAAACATTTGTAGCATGCAATTCCTAACCACCATGGGTATCAACACAAACCTTATTTAAAACATTGTCATGCACATCAAATGATTTTATAATTCACATAGCCCTCCAGTTGGACAAATTACATTGATTGTGACCTTAGGACAAAAGACAATTTCAATTACTTTTCAGGTCATGTCTCAATCCTTACATTATAATTTAATTTTGTGTAGACCTTGGGAACCTTCTTATCCAGGCCTGCTAATGATGAACCTTTCAATTTTTTTAAAATGGTACATTAAAAAATTGAAGTCATCCTTACAATAGTACTACCTAAACAATCCATTCCTATTGAACATATACATATGTATGAAATATGTGAGTCAAGTACAATGGCTCCTTTATCTCCAGATACAAATAAGGCATTAAGATCTAAGGTACACATATATATGCATGTGGAGAAAGAACCATCCAAAAAGGAGCCAAAAAAACTTCAAAAACCCCCAACATTTGAGCTTCCTTTACTAGTCAATACTGAGCAAAATGATGGCCATGGGATACAACTTGTGGGACTACTTTTGTTCCATGAGTGGGACATATTATAAATGAGATAATATATTTTCCCTTAGATCCTGAATATCAAGGATACATTCACTTACCTATTTATTTCGGCCCACATGTTGAAGCTTAAACTATATGGATATCAACAAATGAACCACATTTAAAACTAAAGTTTGGATGAACTTGGCTAGTTGAGTGGAATGTTAAGTTAAACACTACAAACATGTGTGTAAAATTTCCTCATATGAGTATAGAGATTTGCATACAACATGATGGACATAATTGTTTTCTTGCACCATTAGATTCAAGAAAACCATTACAAAGAAACATTGAAATATTGGCACTAAATTGATATAAACAAAGCTTAAAATAATTTGCAGGTGGCCCTTCACCTTTTGAAGATGAGGACTTACTTTATTAAACCTATGTCAAAAATTCCAAAAAAAATAAAAAAATATACGAAACTCCAAAAACACACCTACATGTTCTATTGGCTCCTTGGCATCTATATGTAAGCTCCTTGATGATGGATTGCATATTTAGTGACACTCCTACATACTCATTTGTGTCACACTTCTACTGGAGTGTGATACAAGCATACACAGATACATGATACATTCCTATTTTAGATGTTTGCTTTCCCTCTACTCATGTCATATGGATGTTGAGGGCATTTGTTTATTTAAGTTTGATACACACATGTTATATGGTTTGGTGATCACTCTATGTTATCATGCTTGAGCTTACATATGTACTTACACATGCCTATTATATGTGATTATATCTTAAACAGGGTACTCGATATGTTATATACTTGACATGTTTTTCCTAACACATTGAATTCATGGGCTAATATGCCATGTCTATGATGGTTACTTATGCTTTTTTTTTATGCACTTCCTTGAGTGTCTTGTATTCCCTTTTCAAGCATTTGAATATGCTCCTTTGCTTGAGGCCCCCGTGCCTATGTATGTTTTCATTGACATTTGCATATGTCACTATTTATTATATGTACATTTAAATATGTAATTATTTCTTTTTATAAACATTTAACTAAGTCATGTCCCTTTAATTATGCAGCATTTGAACATGCCCCTTATTTGCAGTCTCCTTAGACCATTGCCTTTTGACTTGTTCTTTACTGCTCTTGTGTGTGTGTTTGTTTTCTGGTTGAGTTCGTACTATTACTATCTAGATGTTGCCATGATATTTATCATGCATCTTAGGCCTACATATGATCACATTGGTAGAATGTGTTTCACTAATACATTTACCTTGACATGTTCCTTTTATATACTACATGGTTACATTCATAGATTATATAATTGTCTTATCTTTTGATGTGAGGTAACTAACATTTCAAATCTTTACCTCACCTCAAAGGGGGGAATATTAGTGGGGGCATGTCATAGAGACATGTTCTCTACACTTGGCACAATTTACATATTATAGTGGGGGCATGCTTGGTAAGCATGTTCTCCATACTCATTCAATATGTGGTACTTATATTAGTTTTTAGATATAGTGGGGGCATGCCATATGGGCATGGCTTACACACATTCACAGTTTTCAGATTTAGTGGGGGAATGTTTTGGAAGCATGTTCTCCACACTAATTCAGTATTCAACATCTCTATATTATAGTGAGGGCATGTTTTAGAAACATGTCCTCCACATTGGTATTTATATCAGTTTTCAAATTTATCCATACACAGTGGGAGCATGCTTTGGAAGCATGTTCTCCACACTTACATAGTTATCTGAATTGGCTAAAGTACACAATTATATGATTTAGATTCACATTTGTGGCATTATTCTATACATTGGTACTATTTTTATACATAGTTTCAACATGATACATATATGAGGTACATATTCTATGCAAAATGTGCCTAATATTAAAAAATACAAATCAATTTCAGATTCTAAAACTCTTTTATGGACTATTTCCATATCATAGACTTATTCGTACTCATACATTGTGGACTTTTACAGACTTTTATTGAGCCAATATACTACAATATTTGGTTTAACTTTTGGTATAGTTGAGGTGATAAAATTACTCAATCATGCCAAGTTTTTAGGTTGGACTTGATCATCCAGCCTCACTAGGTTATAATTATCATTGAGTTCCATGGTTGAGCTAATCTCAACTACCAGGGGGCAACTCAATTTTGCACCAAAGTTGGGGGCATGTGCCTTCCAATCTTTCTCTTTCTCTCTCTCTCTATCTATCTCCTCTCTCTCTCTCCTTGGATATATACACTTTAAATATTTATCTGTATTTATTCTAACATCAATTTTAGAGCCTTACAATCATACATCTTTTTCAAAATAACCATCAATATTTTGTATATATCATGGCTCGATAGAGAACCAACCTAATGCATGATCTCATGATGCTCATAGAGTTATGTCTAGTGTAAAGTATAGTGGAAAATCCTAGGAGTAAGTGTGGGAATTGCCTATAACCTCTCTAAAAATAAAATCTTGGTGAACCTTTATTTTAGAAAATAATATGTACCAATGTGTGTATGCCTTCTCTATTTGAGTTGTAAATAGGAGGAGTCATCAATGCCAAGATGAACCAAATCCATTCTACCTAGAATGAGACTGAAGGGTTGGGATGTTATGGTATAATAACACAAAAAGAGGAATGTTGTTTCATTGGTTTGTTTACATGTGTGTGTGAATTGATTATGTCAAATGGGTGATTATAAATTACACTACTAATAGTGGGATGAGAGAAGGGTGTAATCAACTAGACAAGTCTAGGTGTCCCTTGTAAGGATATATATCTGAGAATAACAATGTCTCAAAGAAAAATGGCCAAGTACTTTTGATCAAGATTCTAGGAAAAAGGGAGATAAAGAACCTGTTAGTGTAGGTTTTTATTTTTTCCTATTATTTAATTAGGAAATATTATATATTTGTGCATACATGGAGTTTTCCTACATTCGTGGGATAGGCTAGCTTATGTGGAGATGTGTGTCATAGATGTGGCATAGGTGTCATAAGAATGTCATAAGTAGCTCCTTTGATCAGCTATTCCGGGTATGGGAGTTACTTCTCTATTCTTAGCACCTTGTCACCACTTTTCATGGAGGAGTTACAATATATTCTTGGGGTGCTTTGACCACCTTTTGTGGAGGAGTTACTTACGTGCTCTCCTATATGTATTCTTCATTATGGCCATCTCATGTTAATAGAATATTGGCTTTTTTCCAAATTGTCTATGCAATTGTCTCTTGTTTGATTTCATTTACTTTAGCATTTTGTGGTATTCACTTGCTTCGTCCCGTGCAACCACGACTCGTGCATCCTTGTTATTCGGACCTTGGCGAATCCTCTGATATGGTATCAAAGCCACCCTGGTAACTGGTTGTCTATTTTGCTATTGTTTTCATTGAAATCTAGAGCTTTGTTAAGGCATTTTTTTTTGTGAAATTTGAAAATTTCCGGGAGATATTGCTAGTTCTTTGTGCTATTGTTCCTTCTATGGCTTGTTTGGTCTCTCTATATACATGCAGGCCTGTGATCATGATCCTCTTAGCACGGTGTTGAAAGTCTCACGGTATCGAAGTTGTTGCCAGGTTTTGTAAGGTTAGATTCTTTGTAGAGATCTTGAAAAATCCCGTATGCTCTTCTCTTATGTTTTTTGAATGATCTGGAGAATCAGAAAGGATTTATGAAGATCCAATAATCTTGTTTCTGTCAATCGGCTTGCATATTTTGTGTTTTAATCAGAATTGCAAGTTGTCACATGCCTTTGCAATCTCTTGGTAGCTGATTCTACCTTTGCATGCCATTTTTTGGTTGCTGGGGTCATTTTTTTTGATTAAAGGCATCTATTTTACACTATATCTGCATCTTCTGTACATTAGCAAGAAAAATGCCTTCTGGGTTTTGTTCGCAACCTAGAAAAACCATCTGGGTCATTTTTGGTATTTTGCATGTAGACTGTATATTTGTCAGAAATGAACTTGAAAAGATACAACAGACCCCCTCTCCGTTGACAGTTGCAGATTTGAATGCAGTTTTCAAATGCTCTGTTCTTGCTCATACGAACTCCGTTTCTCACAATTTTTTTTTTGATCTTGGCTATTTTTTCATGATCTATGCACTTGTGCAGTCATTTTTTGATTTTAGTGTAGATATTTTTCATAAATTTCAAATTCTCAATTGTGACACTACGCAGTCCTCATTTTGGGAACTCCGAAGAGGCATAACTTTTGCATAAAACCTCAGATCGAGGCGATTATTTTTTTGAAAGTGGATGTTTTTTTTGTGTAATTTGTAGTGGTGCTATTTATTCTACTAGGGATTGGCCTTAAGTATTATTTTTAGCATATGCTCTTTTTGAGGATCTGTAATAGCATTAAGATCAAGTCCACTCAGTATTTTTTGCTGGTGGAAATTGTCAAAAACACACTACTTTATAAAGTGCCAAAATTTGGATCTCTCAGGATGCATTTTCGACTGGGTCCGACGTCCTATTTGTTTGGGTTATTAACTTGACTTGCACAAATTGCTCTGAGACGCATTTTCGACTGAGTCTGACGTCTTTTGAGTGTGCACTTGCATATTTGGGGGGGCTCAACATTTCGGGGGGGTGTGATTGTCTTTCAGCACTTTGTTTACTTCTATTATCTTTCTCCTTTTTGCATACTTTCACAAACTTGCAATCAACACAACTTCACCTAAATTCAGCTTAAAAATGGATTTTTTTCAACTTAAACCCCTAACACCCTTCAACTATCATGAATGGAAGGTTAAAATGTCAATCATTCTTAGAAGCAAAGGGTTGTATAGGATCACCATGGGTACTGAAGTAAAACCCAGCACTGATGCTGAAAAGGTCAAGTGGCACAACTGTAGTGATGAAGCCTATGGATTACTGAGCTTGTCCATGTCTCCAAAACTTCTCTTCCATTTAGAAACCTCCAAGACTCCCAAAGACATATGGGACACCCTAAAAACCTTATTTGAGAAGCTTGATGAGATGAAACGTCATAAGCTCAAAAACGAACTCATCAGTCTAAGTCCTAGCAACTTTGACACCCTACAGGACTTCTTCACTAAGTTTAAGGCCCTTAAATTGTAATTGAAAGAATGCGGGATAGAGAAAAAAGATGATCAACTCATCCTTTATATTCTTGCTAAGTTAGGTCCAAGCTATTCAGTCTTTGTCTCCACTTTCCACGCCACAAAAAGTGCCCTTGGCACTACATGGAAAATGCCTTCTTTGAATTCATTCATTGCCGACTTGACTAGGGAGCAAGATAAACTAATCCAAATGGGCACAATGAAGTCTACTCAACCCCAAGCTTTAATAGCTGGAAATGGTAAGGATAAGACTTCAACAAAGGAGAAGAAGAAAAAGAACAAGGACTAGGAGAAGAAGAAAGAAAACAACAATCCTGCCAAAAACAACACTGAGTCTTCCTCCTCCAATGCTAAACCTAAGAAGGAGAAGGTTAAGTGTGCCTATTGTAAGAAGACAGGGCATGATGAACACAAATGCATGAAGAAACAAATAGATCACCTAACTCATCTTCTAGAGAAGCACAACATAGGTGTTCCTGAGTCCATCAAGCAGAATTCATCTACCCAAGATTCTACTAAGGCAAAAGGCAAGGGTAAGGAAAAAGAAAAGATCAAGGCCCTTGTAGTTACAACAGCTTCTACATCTTCATGGGTCATCGAATCGGGTGCTTCTCACCACATGGGCTCTTCCCTAGTTGAATTTTCATCTTTAGAGCCTTGTAGCATGACTTCAATTAGTTTGGGTGATGACACATCAGTTTTCGTTGTAGGGAGAGGGTCAGTTGGAATGGAAGGAGGAACATTCAATAATGTTCTAAGTGTTCCTTCTTTTTCAACCAATCTCCTATCAGTGTACCAAATCACTCACATTGGTCGGGGCATGAGAGTTGAGTTTTTGCCAGATTCAGTGGCTATCAGGGAGTTGCATAGTGATACTATAGTGGCAGTGGGTAGGGCAGATCACCAAGCAAGGTTATACACATTCTCACATTTTGAACCTGATTCTTCTCCAACAACATTGCTGACTCATTCAGATGGAGTTAGCAAATTATGGCATGAGCGGTTTGGCTACCTTAACTACCGCTACCTTGAGCAACTTTGCAAACATGACATGGTCATTGGCTTGCCTCGTGTCCAATTCTCAAAAGGACTTTGCGAGGGGTGCTCCCTTGGGAAGCATCTCGAAGCAAAATTTGACAAAGGCAAAGCTTGGAGGGCTTCACAACCTTTGGAGTTAGTCCACAGTGATGTATCGGGACCCTTTCCCAAACCATCTTTCACAAGGGCCAAGTACATCCTCACTTTCATTGATGATTTCTCTAGGTACACTTAGATATATTTTCTCAAACAAAAGTCTGAAGTGTTTGAAAATTTTCTAGACTTCAAGGCTCTTGTTGAGAAACAGAGTGAGAAATCCATCAAGGTTCTTCAAACTGATAACGGAGGGGAGTATGTCAACATCAGGTTTGAGCAGTTTTGCACTACAGAGGGGATTGATTTGCAGTGCACAGTCACTTACATTCCTTCAAAGAATGGGGTTGCAGAACACAAAAATAGGTTCTTGAAAGAGATGGGTAGCTGTATGATTCACTTCAAATCCTTAGCACCACAGTACTGGGCCGAAGCCATCAATTGTGCCTACTACATTCAAAACAGGGTTCCTCACAAAGCTTTAAAAGGGATAACACCTTTTGAAGCTTGGCATAAAAGGAAACCTGATGTTGAGCACCTTAGGGTTTTTGGATCCCCAGCCATGGCCCGCATACCGAAGAAAAAATGCAAAGCTATGAAACGTCAGTCCAAGCCTTACATCTTTGTAGGATATCCAGATGGTGTTAAGGGGTATCGCCTTCTAGATCTGACCACTCGTGAGTTGTTCATTGAGAGAAGTGTCCACTTTCAGGAGAGTCTTAAAGACTCAACACTTGGCACTTCTTCTCCCTCATCAAATCTACTTCTTCATGATGATTTTTCAGATTCAGATCAGCCATAGCAGGTTCCTGAGCTAGAAACATCTTCTTCTTCTTTGAGTTTAGACAACGAGGATAGTGATGCAGAGTCATCCACCTCTAGTCAGTCAGAGGATGAGGAGTTAGCACCTGACTCGCCCACTTTTGGGCCACTTTGGGCCAGACAGACACTTGAGAGTGCTGGCACTTAGGCAGGAGATCCTACAGACGACAGATGCACTAGGGGGGATTTTCAAAGAGATCCACATGCCTTTTTTGCCTCAATTTCAGATCCACAAATTTTTTGAAAGGCATCGGGAGTACCTGAGTGGGATAGTGCTATGGAGGAAGAATATTCTTCTTTAATCAAAAATCACACTTGGGACTTGACTTCACTTCCTAAGGGAAGGAAGATGGTTCGATGTAGGTGGATATATTGGACCAAGTTTGCGGCAGATGGGTCAATTGATAAGTACAAGGCACGATTAGTCACCAAGGGTTTCTCACAGGTGGCAGGTGTTGGTTGAATATTTTGTCGATCAACGTACTGATAAATAAAATATGTCTGATCAGCCAAAGTAGGAAGATTAGTCGTCCAAATGTGTAGGTTTACCACATCAGAAGGGGACTGATCTCTTCTCTCATCAAGGGGAGGTTCCCTATAGATAAGCTATATATATAAACAGAAAATAATACTCAAGGGTAGGACAAACCATCCATCTCTCTTTTTTCAGAGATGATGCGTGCGGATCAAAGGAAAAACTCAAGGGAAATGACAGACATCACTCCTCTTCTTTCAGAAGTACTATTCAACAAACAACAAGAATACTCCTAGTAGTAACAACAAAATGTAGCAAAGGATGTATAACCAGCAAATTGAGATACATCACAAAGTCTTCACCTGGATTGCTCAAGAGTAAGATACGAAGGAAAATGAGGGCACAAAGTCACCCCAAGGTCCTTTACACAGAAATGAAAAGAAAACACACTAAAGGCAATTATGGGGGCACAAAGTCTCTCCACACTTGACTCTTCAAGACACCTTCTTGACTGTTGTCACTAATTCTGCTTATTGAATTAAAGGACCAGAAAATATATTGAAGAAAAAGACATAAGAACAGTTTCCTCAACAACAAAGATATTATAGCACAAAGTCTGAAAAGTCACTTGCTTTCTTATTCCAGTAACAAAATATGATCAACAATCTGAGCTCAAAGTCTCAGTAATGCCTTACAATTTGGGCAGAGTTTCGATCTAATTGTCAAAAAAGAGATCTTTATTACAATAGAAGAGAGTCCCTTATATAGCCTCTTCAAGAAGGACTCGGGAACAGTAATACATCATGTTGCATTGGAATTTGTTAAGAAGATAGACTGGAACTTAGGGGCATTTTACCCATTTGATTTTATCAATGCAGGGAAACAAGTCACGCTTATTGAAAGTTTGCAACTTTCAATGTCCACTTGGCGATCTGATCTTATCTTCATCATTCCTCCTTTTCTGGTTAATTGAATCGGGTCTTGGATTCAGTTTGCTGTTCTGTTCCTTCCCCACTTTTTGTTCATCTTGGCCTTGAAATCTATGAATGTATTCTGGGTTGTATGTTCAAAGGATCAACAGTTATTTTGTTGTCTTCGATTTGACGTTCGCGCACCCGTCACTATGTTTCCAATAGCTAGTCGGCTGTGTTGAATTTGACGTCTTCGAGCGCATCACCCCTTGGTCTTCTTTCGGCTTTCCGCTTGGTGCTTTTCCAAATTGGGCTTGCCCTTTTGGGCCTTGAGAAATAACCCATTTTGAGTCGAAATAGCCTCCCGCAAGGGTATCTGTATTTTGGGCAGTCTTTAAATGGCCTTCGGGCTTCTTCAAGCAACCCTTCGGCTTCAGGAAGTGTCTTCAAATTGGTAGTCGAGAGTCCCCCGCAAGGGCACCTGCCCTTCGGGGTCCTTCGGTGGCCCTTCATAAATTCCCCCCGGGCTTTTCCCTGGGCTATTCCCTGTGGACGTTTCCCACAGACATTTTCCCCAGGGAAAATTCCCGCAGACAAAAAGTCTGGGGAAAATTCCCGCAGACGAAAAGTCCGCGGAAATTTGTTCCACCAAGTCTTTGAACAAGTCTTCGAATTTTTTGCCCACATTCACTTCTTTGATTTCTTTCGGACTTTTTGTCCGAAGGAATTCCTTCGGACAAAAATCTGAAAGAATTATGTCTTAGCCAATTTTAAATGCCTTAAACAAATCTGAAAGAATTACCTTTCTGCTTCCTTGAAAATGACCCTTCTGAAGGGTGCTTTTGTCGATTAAGTGTCCTCCACAAGGGCACTTGTCCTTCACGAAGCTTCCTTTTGCATTGAATCGCCCCTTTGAACTTTGGCGATGACCCATTATGTTGAACAAATCGGTTGAACCAAAAATGGTTCAAGTCGATGGTTCAAGCTGATGGTTCAATTGAATGAACCAAGCCGATGAACTAAGTATTGAACCAAACATTGAACTTGCCTTTGAACCAAAATGTTGAACCTTTTCGTTGAACCAAGACGTTGAACCAATCGGTTGAACCTTGAACCTGTTGAACCTACTGCTGGTGTTTGCCGATGGAGATTTCTATTTGAACCAAGGCACTGAAATAGTCCCAAAAAATGACTAAGTGTTGAAAAACTTATTATTTTGACTGAAACCACCTGCAAAAGCCTTTGAACTTGTAAAAATGAATCTACCTGCAGAGTTTGTAGATTTTCCTTTTCCTGCACAGTTGTAGATTTTTCTTCCTGCTGAGTCCGTAGATTCAAGCCTGAAGAGTCCGTAGATTTAAGAAAAGCTTGAAAACTGAAGAATTTGAATGCCCAAGACAAGTTTTGAAAAGAGGAGATAATTTTGGTCTGTAAGACCAAAATAGTTCAAATGTTGTCCCAAAAATGAGCTGATATTTTTGGGGGACAACAACTGGCTCCAGTTGGGGAACTTATGTCAATTTCAAAAGGAATTGAAAGGAGTAGAATCCAAAATCTCCAGTGTCTTCATGTGTACCATTGGGTTACAGAGTCATGCTACCCAGAAATGGAAGGCATAAAAAATGGAAATAGACAAAACAAAATAGAATTAAAAACTATACAAATATACATATATACATATGCAATGATCTGATACTTCAAGAATTGAAGTATTTCAGATGTTGCTTCTTGAGAGATAGTGAAAATAGTGCGCCATCTTGGTAAACTAGTAAGAAGACATTTTGTCCCCGAAAATGGTGACGGGCGAATGGAGCTCTCCACCAGGAAACCAATTTTTTGCGTCTTCCTCTTGGTCTTTCCTTCTTTTTGCTTTGTGGCAGGACGTGGTCTTCAAACTGAAAACCATAACTCCTTGCTCTCCCTGCGAAGGGTTCCTTTGCCTAATTTTGATTTGCAGTAGCATGGTCCACCATCATAACTTGTTGTTCTACTGGTCCAGTCCAGCACATGCTTTGATTGTCAGCATCAAACCCCTGACAAAACATCAGTTCAACATCTCCTTTGATGTGAAGGAGTTTGACCTCTTCACCCTGAGCAGTGTTCAATCTGAGCAACAGAGATTTGTATCCAACTGTGGAAGAAATGCTGCCATCGGATTCCAAGATCCAAGCATCATCAGAAGTTGATCTTCTATCAAATTTCTCTTCATTAGAGATGGAAGTTTTTTCTTGATTTGTACTGCACCCTACTAATTCTTCTGATGCCTTGTTTGAATCGAATCCTAGATTGCCAGCTATAGGACTTTTATCAGCTGAGACAGGAGCATCACCCATGGTCAAGAAGTAATTACCCCTGCCTGAAGGCTTACATAGAATTTGAGCTATAGGGGCCAACATTTGGGTGACCACAATTTTTGCCTCAAATAGGTCTATACTTGGTTCTCCATCAATGTACAATTGCTCAGGATTGACTTGCAGGGATTCAAACTCAGTCATTTGAATTTTGGATTCTTTGACATGATCAATCATGTTAAATGACTGGAATGGACTTGGAAGAGAGGATGGGAGTTCATCCTTTTGATTTTTGGGAGGGAGAGGACTGATCTGCGAAGTTGAAGTAGACGGTGCAGAGATGTTCGATGTACTTACTTCTTTGGTAATCACCGGGTCCTTTGACTGAAAAGAAAGAGGGGTTCTCTACTCAGTAATTGAAATTACTGGTTGGGGTTGCTCGTCTGTCTTTTCTTTGTCAGCTTGCTATATTGACTGATTCTCAGACTTGGTGAATACGGTGTAAGATCCTTTGACTGCTTCACCTTCACTTCTAGGTTCATCCTGGTAATTCAGGAAACCAGTGTGGGAGTCACCAGCTGATTCTTCTAGATCCTCCCTAAAGAGATCAGTGCCATTTTCTTGCTCTAACTCAGGTTGGAAATAGGAAACATGCTCTATTTCCAGATATCCAACTACCGAGTTTGTTGGAGGTGCTTCAAGGGCAGGATTCCTTTGTGGAGGAAAAAGATGATTTGGTTGCCCTTGACTTCTGGTAGCGTTGCCTTGATATGGCTGATTAGGGAATGTCCTCCTTGGTATATCTTTATATAGAGGAGCAGAAGACATACTTTGTGCCATTTGCCTTTTCAAGGCTAGCAATTTATTTGCCAATTTTTGCACCATTGGATCAGTGGTGCTTGTAGATGAATATTCAGAAGACGATGAAGCTCTATTTCTGTTAGGATCTCTTCTTATCTTTCCTACCAAGATAAGGTTATCTTCTAGCTCAGTAGCCAAGTCTTGAGCAGCCTCAAGGTCTATGTGTCTAGCATGTCTCAATAAAAAACTCACTTCAGGCCGCTGTGAGTTGATGAAGAAACACATGAGATTCTGAGGTGTCGGCTGGGCAACCATGGGAATCCTGTGCCTCAGCTTGTTGAACCTGGCAATGAAGTCCCTCATAGGTTCATGGGGCTCTTTCTTCATCTGAGCGAGTTGGGCTAGAAAGGCATGCGCATCTTCTGCAGGATTGAACCTAGCTTCAAACTTAGCTTTGAGAGTATCCCAGTCAGTCACTGATCCAGCTTGTAGATGGTAGAACCAATTTGCAGCAGCACCTTGTAGGGTCTCCACAAAAAGCCTGACTGCCACATCTTCAAATTCCACCCCTATCACACCACATGCTATGGTGAAGGCTGTAATGTGTTCATCAGGGTGGACTCTTCCATCACCAAAACATTTGGGGAAATTCTTCCTTGAACTGAGTGGTAGCTCATGCAGGGGTGGAGTTAGATTAAGTGGACCAAAAGAGTTACCCCAGGGGGCTCGAACTGCCATGATCGGATTATGAACAATAGGGATAACACATCTGAGTGGAGTTGCCAGATTATAGGACAAAAATGGAAAAGAAACTGGCCCTGCTTCAGCTTAAAGCTTGAGGCTTCGAACTGTGCTTTGTTTCCTAGCAGTGCTGATTTTGCAGACCAGATAATATAATGGAGATGGATGAAAATGGTAAGGCTATAAATGGATAATGGGTAAGACATGAAACGGAGTCGCCAGAGTCTGTAATGGATAAGGTTATAATGATAATGGGTTATATAGGTGATGTTTCAATCTGAAACTTGAGGTTCTAAATTGCATAATATTATGTATATCCCCAGCAGAGTCACCAAAAACTGTTGGTTGAATATTTTGTCGATCAGCGTACTGATAAACAAAATAGGTCTGATTAGCCAAAGTAGGAAGATTAATCGTCCAAATGTGTAGGTTTACCACATCAGAAGGGGACTGATCTCTCCTCTCATCAAGGGGAGGTTCCCTATAGATAAGCTATATATATATATATATATATATATATATATATATATATATATATATATATATATAAATAGAAAATAATACTCAGGGGTAGGACAAACCATCCATCTCTATTTTTTCAGAGATGATGCGTGCGGATCAAAGGAAAAACTCAAGGGAAATGATAGACAACACTCCTCTTCTTTCAGAAGTACTATTCATCAAACCACAAGAATACTCCTGGTAGTAACAACAAAATGTAGCAAAGGATGTAATAACCAACAAATTGAGATGCAACACAAAGTCTTCACCTGGATTGCTCAAGAGTAAGATGCGAAGGAAAATGAGGGCACAAAGTCGCCCCAAGGTCCTTTACATAGAAATGAAAAGAAAACACATTAAAGGCAATTATGGGAGCACAAAGTCTCTCCACACTTGACTCTTCAAGACACCTTCCTGACTGCTGTCACTAATTCTGCTTGTTGAATTAAAGGAACAGAAAATATATTGAAGAAAAAGACATAAGAACAGTTTCCTCAAAAACAAAGATATTACAGCACAAAGTCTGAAAAGTCACTTGCTTTCTTATTCTAGTAACAAAATATGATCAACAATATAAGCTCAAAGTCTCAGTAATGCCTTATAATTTGGGCAGAGTTTCGTTCTAATTGTCAAAAAAGAGATCTTTATTACAATAGAAGAGAGTCCCTTATATAGCCTCTTCAAGAAGGACTCGGGAACAATAATACATCATGTTGCATTGGAATCTGTTAAGAAGATAGGCTGGAACTTAGGGGCATTTTACCCATTTGATTTTATCAATGTAGGGAAACAAGTCACGCTTATTGAAAGTTTGCAACTTTCAATGTCCACTTGGCGATCTGATCTTATCTTCATCATTCCTCCTTTTCTGGTTAATTGCATCGGGTCCTGGATTCAGTTTGCTATTTTGTTCCTTCCCCACTTTTTGCTGGTCTTGGCCTTGAAATCTGTGAATGTATTCTGGTCTGTATTTTCAAAGGATCAATAGTTATTTTGTTGTCTTCAATTTGATGTTTGCGCGCCCGTCACTATGTTTCCAACGGCTAGTCGGTTGTGTTGAATTTGACATCTTCGGGTGTGTCACCCCTTGGTCATCTTTGGGCCTTCTGCTTGGCACTTTTCCAGATTGGGCTTGCCCTTTTGATCCTTGAGAAATAACCCGTTTGGAGTCAAAATAGCCTCCTGCAAGGGTATCTATCTTTTGGGCAGTCTTTAAATGACCTTCAGGCTTCTTCGGGCGACCCTTCGGCTTCAAGAAGTGTCTTCAAATTGGCAGTTGAGAGTTCCCCACAAGGGCACCTGCCCTTCGGGGTCCTTCGGTGGCCCTTCACAAATTCCCCCCATGCTTTTCCCCAGGCTATTCCCCGTGGACGTTTCCCGCAGACATTTTCCTCGGGGAAAATTCCTGCGGACAAAAAGTCCGGGGAAAATTCCCGTGGACGAAAAGTCCGCAGAAATTTGTTCCACCAAGTCTTTGAACAAGTCTTCAGATTTTTTGCTCGCATTCACTTCTTTGATTTCTTTCAGACTTTTTTTCAAAAGGAATTCCTTCGGACAAAAATCCGAAAGAATTATGTCTTAGCCAATTTTAAATGCCTTAAACAAATCTGAAAGAATTACCTTTCGGCTTCCTTGAAAATGACCCTTTCGAAGGGTGCTTTTGTCGATTAAGTGTCCTCCGCAAGGGCACTTGTCCTTCAGGAAGCTTCCTTTTGCATTTAATCGCCCCTTTGAACTTTGGCGATGAACCATTATGTTGAACCAAGACATTGAACCAATCGGTTGAACCAAAAAAAATTCAAGCCGATGGTTCAATTGAATGAACCAAGCCGATGAACTAAGTATTGAACCAAACATTGAACTTGCCTTTGAACCATGTATTTGAACCAAAATGTTGAACCTTTTCGTTGAACCAAGACATTGAACCAATCAGTTGAACCTTGAACCCGTTGAACCTGCTGCTGGTGTTTGCTGATGGAGATTTCTGTTTGAACCAAGGCACTGAAATAGTCCTGAAAAATGTCTAAGTGTTGAAAAACTGATTCTTTTGACTAAAACCACCTGCAGAAGCCTTTGAACCTATAAAAATGAACCTGCTTGCAGAGTCCATAGATTTTCCTTTTCCTGCACAGTCCGTAGATTTTTCTTCTTGTTGAGTCCATAGATTCAAGCTTGCAGAGTCCGTAGATTCAAGCCTGCAGAGTCCGTAGATTTAAGAAAAGCTTGAAAGCTGAAGAATTTGAATGCCCAAGACAAATTTTGAAAAGAGAAGAGATAATTTTGGTCTGTAAGACCAAAATAGTTCAAATGTTGTCCCAAAAATGAGCTGATATTTTTGGGGGACAACAACAGGCATTGACTACTCAAAGACCTTTGCACCCATTGCAAAGATGACTTCTATCTGACTCACCTTAGCTATTGCTGCAACACATGGTTGGGATGTGCACCAGATGGATGTGAAGAGTGCCTTTCTTCACGGAGACCTAGAGGAGGAGATCTACATGGAGCAGCCGCCAAGATTTGTTCAGGATTCTTCCTTAGTATGCAGACTTAGGAAATCTATTTATGGCCTCAAACAGGCCCCTTAGACATGGTACGCCAAGATGGATTCCTTCCTTCTCATAATGGGTTTCACTAGGTGCCATTCTGATCTTAATGTCTACTTTTTGTGGCAGGATGACTCGCTCTTGATTCTGGTTCTTTATGTTGATGACCTTTTGATCACCGGGAGTTCTTCATCGGCTATTGCAGCGGTGAAGGCATCTCTCCAGGATAGATTTGACATGACAGACTTGGGTTTGTTGTACTACTTCCTTGGCATCAAGATTTCACAGTCAGATTCAGAGATGTCTCTTGCACAGCCTAAGTATGCTCTTGACTTATTGGCTCAGTTTCACATGGCTGATTGCAAGCCATCTCCGACTCCATTTCTATCAGGAGTCAAGCTTGACGCTGACTGTTCTTCACCATTGGTTGATGCCACTCAGTATTGACAACTTGTTGGCAGTCTCATCTACTTGACTCACACCAGGCCCGGCATATCATATGCAGTGGGACTTGTCTCCAGATTTATGCAGAAACCTCATGAGCTGCATTGGAAAGTAGCTAAGAGGATATTGCATTACATACAGGGTTCACATAGATACGGGATTCATTACAGATTTGGCATAGAGGTTGACTTGGTTGGATATACAGATTCAGACTGGGCTGGTGATTCACAGACTCGCAAGTCCACTTTTGGTTATAGTTTCTCTCTAGGTTTTGGTCCTATCAGTTGGTCTAGCAAGAAGCAAAATGCTATTGCTATATCATCCACATAGGTAGAGTACATGGGAGCTGTTAATGCAGATATTGAGGCTATTTGGCTTCAGGGGATACTTTTTGAGTTTGGCATTCCTATCAGGCAGCCCACCATCATTTATTGTGACAGCCAGAGTACCATTCAGATTTGTAAGAATCTAGTTCAGCACCAGCAGACCAAGCACATATAGATTCACATGCATTTCATTCGGGAGCTTATTCATAGTCAGGTCATGGACTTGATATTTTGCCAGTCTTCAGAGCAAGTTGCAGACATCTTCACCAAACCTTTCACTGAGATCAAGTTCATTCATCTACGAGCTCTTCTTGGGGTGCGGTCCACATATGCAACAACATCATCTTTGGGGGGGGCACTAGCCTCTTCATTTCTTTTATGTCTCTCTTTTGGGGGGGAGTTTTTTCCTATGGGTTTTCTCCTTTTCTCTATCTTATGGGAGATTGCATTTATACATGGGTACCTCATCAGGCCTAGTTGCCGGGACCCATTTTATATTTCCACACTGCCCATCTAAGCTGTGCTTATGGGGGGGTGTTAGTGTAGGTTTTTATTTTTCCCTATTATTTAATTAGGGAATATTATATATATGTGCATACATGGAGTTTTCCTACATTCGTGGGATAGGCTAGCTTATGTGGAGATGTGTGTCATAGATGTGGCATAGGTGTCATAAGAATGTCATAAGTAACTCCTTTGACCGGCTATTCCGGGTATGGGAGTTACTTCTCTATTCTTAGCACCTTGTCACCACCTTTCATGGAGGAGTTACAATCTATTCTTGGGGTGTTTTGACCACCTTTTGTGGAGGAGTTACTTACGTGCTCTCCTATATGTATTCTTCATTATGGCCATCTCATGTTAATGGAATATTGGATTTTCTCCAAATTGTCTATGCAATTATCTCTTGTTTGATTTCATTTACTTTAGCATTTTGTGGTATTCACTTGCTTCATCCCGTGCAACCACGACTCGTGCATCCTCGTTATTCAGACCTTGGTGAATCCTCTGATAGAACCACTTGAGTGTATACAAGCAATGTTATGTCCCTCAGATCTCAATGTAGGCATGACATCTAAAAATAAAGAGTTCCTCTATCTCCATCTCATGGAGGGGACAAAAATGATGAATGTTATCCTCTCATGGAATATGGTAAGGGCACACCCTCCATTTTCCAAGTATAATCCTTAAGTCATGCAACCAATGATGTTATAGGTGGTCTAAATAAATGATGATTCCATCTAAAATATATAATAAATGCTTAAAATAAAAACCCAACTTGGGGTTAGGTGGTTTTGGAGGAGATGTCCATTTGGCATGAATGCATTTTTGATATATCCTCGAGATCCTTGTTGATGACCTTCTTAGAATCTAGAAAGCTAATGAATAAAGATGTCAATCGATTGAAGGAGAAAACTATTTTCAAGATACTAACAACCATAGTTTGAACACTTGTATTCAGAAATCACTCGATAACCTAAAAGTTTGACCCATACTTGGGACTCAACAACTTTATCACTACTTTTAAAAATATATAAATTCATAAAATAAACTGAAATAACATGTAAAACACAAAAAATGAAATGAATGTTGAGAACACATAAGCATATTTTTTTGTTAGTTTTCAACCAAATAAGAGTATAATGCTCAATTTTAGATTAAAAAAATTGTACAATGCTCATGGATAAGTCATCAATGCACCATAAATTTGTCTTTAGCTCCTCTGATGCAGCCTAGAAGTGTAAGATAAAGATTCCCCCTATGGAACATCATCTACAAACATATCATCCATATCCTCACCAACTCTTCTCAAGTTTGTCCCTCATCGTTGTCTCTTCATCTACTTCCCACTCTAAATTTATGACCTCATCCTTGGTAAACATGGGTTGTATTTGTGCATCTTCAAGCTTAACAATCCAATCTACATATGGATCAATATCATCCAATTCAATTGCCTCGTGACTATCTTGCCCTTCTACTTGTCTCATACAAGGATGAAGATTGTATCGCACAACATAAATGTCATTGAGGCATTACATTGTTAGCCTATTGCACTTATTTGTGTGAATGGAATCAAGTATGCTACAATTACTTTCACACCTAGAAATGCTACATGGCTAGGACAAAATGCAAATGGATAACATCTAAAGATTTGGTGTTTTTGCACCATAATATTCCCAATAAAAATATTTATATAGGACATTTATAAATTTATAACTCATCTAGGCTTGTATTTATTAAAGAAGTAATGAAACTACAATCAAAGGACTCAATTTGAATTTTTTTTACTTAGATGATGGGTCATTATCCTTTGAACACATAGAGGCAAAGAAAAGAGACTCCCCTTTGCAATCTTGTAAATATGCAACTCATTAACAATTATGTCTCTAGTGGCTTTATCAAGGATCATCCTATCTATGCACGTGTTTAGGTAATCCATGACATCCTCATCAACCCTAAATGAACTGAATTAAAAAAAACTTGAAGTTGAAGTAGTCGGTTGTTGCACGTATATGTGGATGGAGTCTAATGTTCCATCATTGATCAATTAGGTACCAAATGGGATCATATATTTTTCATTTTTCCCATTATAATTTGTTATGGCCTCCTTGGCCATATCCATGACCTCATACTAATAACCCATTTGATTTTCCCCCCATCTACCATATAACTCTAACCAAAGGCTTTGACACCTAAAATAAAATAATGTACAATTTTAAAATTAAAATTAAGAGAAATTTGAGCCCAAAAGTTATTAAAAACTTTGATAAATAAAAAATAGTTAAGTTCAAAGTTACTTTGATAATCTCTTCTATGGTCTTCAAAAAACATCATAAAAAAAGGTCTTCATGGCCCTTTTATTTAGCATTAATGCTATAGGGAAACTCCAACTACCATGTGATCAAAAACATATGCTTAAGTTATGTTAGTGATGTTGTAATGCTTTGTAATGTGATGAAATTTGTGCCAAGTCATGCGGCTCCCAATTACACAAACTCCAATCTGTTGGTATGTTCTCTCATCAAGCTTAACACACAACGATGATTGTAGATGTATTTTGTGATATTTCTTGCCTCTTTATACACATTATGTGTCTCTCCTTAATAAGTCTCCCCATTGCTACATATGTTATTGCATTGCCAGTCACAACTTAAATGACATTATCCACACCCACTTCCATGACAACCTCATCCAACATATCATAAAAAGTGTTTGAATTTTTCACTTAGTGGGAGGCATCAATTGACTTAAAGACCACCAACTACCCATTTGAATCCACTAAAAATTTAATCAAGGTGCATTTCCTTCCATACGTCCACCCATCAGAAAAATATTATAACCCTTTTTGTACCATATTATTTTTTGGTCATCTACAATAATTTGTGTATTTTTATGGCATCCAACAATAATGGGCCTCTAAAATCATGATGAGTAGGGCATTGGACCCCTTCTAAACAATGATTGATGTAGTTACCAAATTCTCCTAGTACGTGATTTTTGTATGCATTGAATGGAATGTTATAATACCATAATTTTGTCACAACCACCCTTGATTTATTATACCATTTATTTTTCCAAGTCATATGTTTGAGTGAAGGTTGTGCCTGAGGAGTATTCAGAGGAACCAAAAAAACATGTCCAATTGAACTCAAATTATCTCTAGTGGATAAGCCTCATCTTTAAACTACCCATGGGGAAATAGAAGAGCCAAGGGCTCCTAAGTCATCAGAATAATCTCTCATTATCCCCTATTCATCATGGCTATAAGTGATTCAACATACCTCCTTTTTTCCTCCTCATAAGTATCTATGAAAACAACCATCTCTCTTTGAGCCTCAAGTGGCACATTGTTGCACATTCACACATCATTACTTGAAATTCATGCTATGTGGTATTTGAGGTTATTGACGCATGCACTTATATTAAACCACAATAATTTCAAATGAATGAGTTTTTATATGGGCCATCTTCACAGTGCTTCCATGTAGGGTCTTAAGACTTCTTAGGCCTATGGGTATCTCAACTTGAACTAGATGCCAATTTTGAAATTGAAAACTTGAAAGTTAAAACCCTATAAAAAACATAAAAAAATTAAAACTTTAGTAGTCAAAATCTTAGACGAAGTATAAATTAAACAAGAAAAAAATTAAACCCTAGACGTAGCCACTCTTCTTATCAAATTTGCACTTCAACCCATTCAATACAACGAATCTTAGTAGTTAGTAACTTAGCAGTGAGAATTAATGGAAAATGTGCAATCAAGAAAATAAATATGTTATTTTTCTATCAATCCCAATTTTCAAATTATGTTGGTATTTCTTGTATAGATTAACTATTTTCCTTTGGAAACTATAGGAAAATGAAAATAATGATATTGTCTATGACTCTATTGATGTTATGAAGCCTTTATAGTTAGTGTAACTTGTAAGGGTGTAAGCTAGCTGACATGTTATTGAAGCCTTTTTTTTATAATCCATGGGCACCCTTGGCACTAAAAGTCAAAGAATTAAACTCAAATCACAACCACAATGATGAAAACTTCTTGTAGGTTGTGATTCTTCATGTTATCAAATGATAATAATAAAATCTCAGGTGGAAAGTTTAGAGCATAAAATCATGGCATGAAATAGAAGAATGGTATATTTTAAAACCTTGATTGATATATTCATTTAATTTTTGGGTCGATCCTCATTAACCACAAGTTTTTATGACTAACCACAGTTAGTTACTAGCAAAAAACTATGGTTAACAGGGATTGATTCATACCGTGGTAGGTTAAGCAGTTTCTTGTTTGAAAATTTTCAGCCAAGTATCTGCATATTCTAAAATAGAGATAACACATCGATGCCTAATAGGACCTAAAAGAAATCATCTTAGAAGAACAAAAGGCCATAATATAAGTACTTTTCTTAGCCATAGGCCTACATCACCCAAGAATCTATTTGTGCATATATAAATAAAGTATGCCTAAATATACTCTTAGGGAGAAGGGTTTGGAAACAAACTCATATTGGATGATGCATTGATGAATTGTTTGTTTGAAATGATTTATATTTGAATCATGAATGTTTAGATATTTTCAATGTGAGCAAAGTCAATAGATCAAAAACTAGTGCCCTAAATCTTAGAACCATGAATATGAGTGGGCTTAATAACTAAATTTAAGAGGTGCATATTTGATGAGATTTCCTTGATATGCACTTGAAAATGTTGGTAATTCAATATAGAAAATGAGGCATATACTCATGGAGCCAACTTCAAATTAACATATGGTCCAAAAACTTAGACTCAATAGGTTATCCTTTGTAGAAAAATAAAAACCAAAAAAGTGCATCCTTGTATTTAAATTGAAAATTAATCATGATAAACATCCCTTCACATAGATATTTAAAAAAAAAATTTATCTCAAATAACATTTAAAGATATTCCATGATTATGAACATGTCTAGAACTTTAAGATAAGCTAAATGGAAGGAAACAACATAAACAAATGGCATGCTACATATTGATTGATCTAGTAGGTTATGTTAGGTTCAAATATTAATATACCCATACTCAAAATGATATTCCCCCCAAAGGTAATGAAATGTACCATGATATACAGATGGAGGGGAGAAATATTGATAGGTATGCATGACCTACCATCATTAGTAAATGGAGGATACTTGTTTGATCTGCACAATTTGATTTACATTCCCCTATGGTCATTGTAAATTATTTATTAGCTATGTTTAGTGGCAAGAAATAATAATAACTTATTTAAATGCAAAGCCATAAACATTGACAAGAAATATGACTAAGATAAAGAATTACAAACTATAACCAGGATGAATCCATAAAAGATAAATCTCATTCAGTTAATGGCATGCTTTCACTTTCTCTGTACAATTTATATTATATTATTTTCCTCTTCCTCACTTGTCTCTTCCTCTCCTTATGATTATTTGACTCGTTGACACCTAATATATTTATTTTCTCTTTTATTACAATTAATAATAAGTCCATATACACTTGCTAACACTCACCTATATATAAATAGGTGTCTTGTCACAAGACACACAAATGCCTTAATAAATCAAGTTTTACAATTGTGTGTTATTAAAAATGCTTTTGAATTAGAACACCAAATTAATCCTACCTATTCTCCATGGCCTCTTGCTAGAGCCCCATTCCCTTCTATAACTAACTACTCTAAACAACCTCAATTTCATTTATAATTTTACAAGCTTAAAAACACTTTTTTCTTGTTCAAACCTATTTCACTATATATCTAGATTGATCCTCCAGGTAAGAATGATCCCAAACATAATCAAATATTGTCAATCAGAAAATAAAATAATTATTTTGAAAGGGTCGGATGAAGAAAGCACTTTAATCCAAGTGACCTACCATATGTCTTATAGCCGTTACTATGCATTACCTCAACATCTTGGAAAGAATACAATAAATTTTAACTTATGCACAGTTGTAACTTCTCCTCCAAGATAGGGAATATCTTACGAACTAACTGAATGTTATCTATCTTACTATCCATGTTTCCTTCCTCCCTATCAGATTTGTTGTACTAGATAAAATTTGTGAACCCAGACCTGTATTTTGCATAAAAAAAAAATCAACCTACAAACTCTAATCATATTATCCATTCAACTGATAATATACGAGGCTAATCTTTCATATAAGATAAACTTTGCAAGGAGTAACAAGATTGTTTCCAACTTGAAATCCAGGTATGACCATGAATTGTATAGATTTATTCTTTTAATCTCTGCTTTCATGAACATCTTCTCATAGAGAATCCATCTCTTATCAAACATAGCTCCTTATAGTAGATATAGTATTACAACACCAAAAATGAAAAAAAATGGCTATGACCACAATTCCAGCTACAAAAGCCCCTTCCGGCATAAACTTTCATGTTATATCTCTATGTCTATCCATGCACAATTGGATAGAGAAGGCCAATAGTGTGACATAGAAATATATTTACAACATTATCGTCATCCACCTTGATTTTCAAATACCACTTCCTACAATTTGTTTCAACTACTCAACTCAATTCTAGATGATTTAAAAACATGCCGATTACATGTATTCTATATAAGAACATTTCTAGGAGCTGAGAGATGGAGGCAAAAATTGAGGGTGTTGATAAAGTAAGCTAGAGTACAAGAAATAAAGAACATACCTTGAACATGGTACATTAATCTTAGTCGAGAATGTGTCTTGAAAGATTTCTTGAATTTTATTTTATTTTATATTTAATGTGTGTAAGATTATTGATTGCTAGCTCATTGTGAGGATGAGATGCCAACAAGATGAAAGTATCACAAGAAGTTATTAAAGTTAAGGAGGAATAAGGGTGGGCATTGTAAGATGCCCCCAAAGTGTGCATGAGACAAGCATGGGCATCAAAAGATGCCACAAAGTGAAATATAGGAGAAAGATGAATATCATAAAATTCCCCAACATGTGAATAAAGAGAAGGATGGGCATATCAAGATGCCCCAACATGTGAGGTTTGTTAGTAGTGGATTTGATATTAACCTTGAGATTGATAGATTTATTGCTTTTGATTCATATTCTATGTAAATATATCTTACAACAAGATTTTTTTGTATCTAAGGTAATTTATGGATCTTTGGGAGGTGTTTTGGGAAGTTTCTAAATAGAATAGGCCATGCTGGTTTCATTCTATTTTTTGGACGGTTTTGAACTAAATCAACCATGTTTGTATGTATGTAATTTTTTTTTCAATTGAATGAGGTTTTGGAACTAAAATGACCATCTTTGTGTCTCTGTTGATTTCATTTTAACTAGTATAACAAATGTTTTAAAACTAGATTGACCACTACAATATGTTTGATGATTTTTTTTATAATTAAAAGACTGAATGAGATCGGCCATTTCAATAGCATGGCCAATTTTTTTGTGCTTGGTATAATGCACTAGATCGACCATTTAGGTAACATAGTTGATTTCATTATTTTTGTCATAAAAATGATTTTGAACTAGATTGACACTTTCAATTTTGTTGAAATTTAAGGAAATTTGATATTCTATTTTTTTGGAGGGGACTGAGACTATAATTGGCAATGTAGGATAGGCTTAAACAATTATATAAGTGTTGGAAATGGTTTTGGGTTGAATTTTAATGTTAGGATAAGAATCAACATGACCGATAGTGCATTTTGTGTTAGGCATGTAAATTAATAGCTCTTCATGAGTTGAGGAGTTGACAAAAGTTGGTTGAAGAGGGTAGGTTTGGATGTGAGATGGAGTTTGATGACTCATCCACCTAGAACCTTCCAAGGGTGGAGTAGCAGGATGGTAAAAATTGATGAATTCATCCTCATCATTGCCTGACTCAAAGCAAAGATTAATAAAAATGGGAAAATTGTCATAAATACTTTTGTTCATGTCATCAGAAATGAGAAAACCATCCATGGGGTCTTCAAACATGCTAGACTCATCAAAAATGGGCAAATTGTTATAGTTATTTTTGACCATGTGAGAAGTGTAAGGAATGGGAAAAACATCTAAAGGATTTTTTTCCATGCTTTAAATGTCGAAAATGGGAGGGTCATCATCTTTGCCCATGCTATAAGGATCATCAAAGATGGGAAAATATTTATAATGGTTTTCGACCATGTCAAAAGTGTAAGGAATGGAAAAATTGTCTAAAGGATTTTAGTCAATGATATGTGTCTTATGTATGATCCTCTATCATGTTAGGGACATCATAAATGAGAAGATCATCATAGGGATCTTTGGCCATTATAAATGGAATGATTGATGTTGGTTGAGAAAATCGCATCATGAGGAATTGCCTTCAATGGTGGACATGGAAGGGAGAAAGGAGCAACCCATGAAAAATTTGTATGGGTTGAGTCTCACTAGAAAAAACCTAAGAAGAGACATCATTGAAAAAATATGGAATAAATAGAAAATTAAAAAAAACATGAAAATGATCCAACCAATTGTGGGATAAGATTCACACTAGGTTCACCAAAATGTATGTTAGGAAAATATGGTCAACAACATAGATATCCTTTATTATAGAAAAGATTGAATACCATATTAGGACCAACTACATATAATTGGTTGTGCCACAAAGCGGGGCAGAGGCTGAAAGCAAAAACTATTTTATAAATAGAGATATCAAAGATATAGTAAGGAAATTGAATTCAAGAAACTAATGAACAATGTTAACCTAGATCCAAGATGGTAAGAATTTATACTAACAGGATATAAATTACAAATAGATATAAGGGTTGTAACTACATACAAAGGTAATAGAAACTAAACTAAGAATTGATAACTGAAATCTAGCTATGGTTGTATTTGTAGGCCTAAGTAACCTATACTAGTATAAGCATAAGGATAATCTAAGCGATGAGAGAAGTAACTGCAAACATACTAGTCTAATAATATGCACAATATCTCTCTACTAAAGTAAATTAAAGAAAGATATTAATGATAGGGATACTTGCCTTGAGTAAACTTGTCGTCACATCAATATCCTCCTTGGCTCTAGTGGCACTTTACAAGAGATTTTGTAGGTGAAGACCTAAGTGTCTTTAATTAGGGACTCTAAATACTAAGGGACACAAACTTCCATCTATTGAGATTCAAAAACCTTGAGCAAGACTAAACCTACATAAGAATAAGCACCTATCTCCTAACTCCTCTTATATACTTAGAGCAAAATTTTCTTGCGTAAGTAGAGAAAATGAATGTTGTTATCCTATAAAATTGATATTTAAGAACCTTATAAATATTGGTCAAAGTCCTAAAAGTGACCTAGCTCAAATGACAATAGAATCGATCTAGATCAATTTAGTATAATGAATTAGGAACAAGTAAATCAATCACAATCAATTTAGTCAAAAGCAGAAAAATAACTAGATTGACCATATCGATTTAATAGGAAAACGACACATATAGGAAACATAATAGATAAACCATGTCAATTTAGTAGGAAATACAAATAATGATGTACAAAACTATATTGATCAGGATTTATTTAGTTGGAAAATGTCAAGATACAAATAAAATAAGAGGAATGAATGAAAAAGAGATCTGGAGGAGGCTAAATAGAGTTGAATCCATGATAGTGATGATAAGTGTAGTGGGATATCATGTGAACATCTCTCATAAAGTACCATGAGCCAACCCACCCCTTTCCTAGTGCACTCCTAAGAATATGCACACTAAGAGATTGATGTGCTCATGAGTTCTACAAGATAAATCATTAACTACTGAAAAATTAGGTGTATACACCTTCAATATGCTTCCACGTTTTGTATACATGTCTAGCATGGCATTCACAAATAAATGTGGTCTCATTGACTACTATTATTGTTGGATATGCGCATGATGGGAATGTTGAAAAATCCTTGGAGAATTTTAATAAAATTCAATTCAAAAGTATAAAGCCAAACTTAGTTTCCTTTATTAACATTTTCCCAACATGCACTAAAATGGGAGTTTTGGAGCAGGGTATGGAGCTCCATCAAAAAATAATTGAAAGTGTATTATTGTCAGATGTTGTACTTTTGTACAAGTTCTACATGTTGGATTTTTTTAGAATGCCTATAGGTATGTCTCGATAGGCTTGGGGATGAACCTGGTTGTACTTTAACCTATTAGGATAGACTTGTAAGGGTTTACAAAAATATAAGTACACAAGTACAACATCTAACAAAAATATGCTTTCAATTAATATTCGATGGAACGCCATATGGTGCTCCAAAACTCCTAGTTAGCTAAGTGTAGCTAACCCTATCGGGACATACCTTGACAATATCCGAAATGAATCCATAAGGGAAAATAAATCTTTTATTATTATGAAAAATGTGAAAGCATACAGAAGGCAAGTGATTTGTTTGAAGAAATGCCTTAATTAGATGTGATTTCATGTACAATCATCATTGTTGGACATGAAAGAAATGAGTTTTTTGGAAAAGCCATGGAGATTTTTAAGCAAATGTAATTGCTAGATAAAAACCCAAGCTCATCAACCTTTACTAGCATCATCCCATTTTGTGCCAAACTTGGAGCTTTGGAATAGGGTATGAAGATCCATGAAAAAATAATTGAAATAAATTTTTGTTAGAGGTTGTAGTAGCGACTGCCTTGATAGACATGTATGTAAAATGTGGGAGTATATAGTAGGGACATGATTTTTTTGAGAAAATGCCTAAACAAAATGTTGTTTCATGGAATGCGATGACTACGAGATATACACAAAATGGTGTTCTTCATGAAGCTTGAAGGCTTTTCAAAGAAATGCTTGAACCAAATGTGGTCTCATAGACATAAATTATTGGTGGATATGCACAAAATAGGCTCGTTGAAAAAGCTTTGGAGATTTTTAAGAAAATAAAATTGACAGGGGTAAGGCCACACTCGTCAGCCTTTAATAACGCCCTCCTTGCTTGGGCAAAACTTAGATCTTTGTTACGAGGTATAGAGATCTGTCAAAAACTAATTGAAGGCGTATTTTTGTTCAATGTTGTAATCATGATTGCCTTGATAGACATGTATTCAAAGTGTCAATGCATATTATGTGGTTAATTTTGATTATTTGGTTATATAGTTTTGTATTCTACTTTTTTGTATAGACTTATCCAATCCATACCCGAGAAAAATAAATTATTCGCATTGGTGCACTCGAACCCCATACCACTACCAAGATCAGCTACTTATCATGTAATTCATGCTATGATATGCCCAATCACAAGACCCAAATAAGCAAAAATCTAAATTCCTAAATATACTCCTTGTAATGCAGGATGTTGCTTTTTTTTCACACTACTTAGAAAACACTGAAAATGAAAGCATTGATTAGTTGCCACCCAAAAATGCAGGTGGCACTATTTGTTTTGTCTTTCTCCCCCAAAAAAGGTAGCATCCATGGTAAGGACTAGTAAGAACAAATTATCCTTGAAAACTTTGCATTGTCTATAATTTAGGCATATGGAGAATAGCTAGGAAATTGGTAAGAACATAGATTTTCCACAACTCTCAAAACTGAAGAGAGAACATGACAAAGATTTCAAAGAACAAATTAATGGGGATGATAAAAATAAGCATATGAAAATTGGCATATAAGAGAAATTAAGCAATTATAAAAGTGTTGAGACTATAATTGGTCATGTAGGATAAGCCTGAACAATTATAGAAGTGTTGCAAGTGGTTTTGGGTTGAATTTAAAAGATAGGATAAGAATAGACATGACCTATAGCGCATTTTGTTTTAGGCATGTGATTTAAAAACTCTTCATGAGTTAAGGAGTTGACCAAATTTGGTTGAAGAGGGTAGGTTTGAATGTGAGATGGAGTTTGATGACTCATCCACCTAGGACCGTCCAAGAGTGGAGAAGCTGGATGGTAAAAATTGATGAAGTCATCCTCATCATTGCTTGACTCAAAGCAAAGGTTACTAAAAATGGGAAAATTGTCATAAAGATTTCCATTAATGTCATCAGAAATGAGAAAACCATCCATGGGGTCTTCGAGCGTGCTAGAATCATCAAAGATTGGAAAATCGTTATGGTGATTTTGACCATGTGAGAAGTGTAAAGAATGGGGAAAACATCTAAAGGATTTTTGTCCATGCTATAAATGTCAAAAATGGGAGGGTCATCATCTTCGCCCATGCTATAAGGATCATCAAAGGTGGGAAATTATTTATAATGGTTTTCGACCATGTCAAAAGTGTAAGGAATGGGAAAATCATCTAAAGGATTTTCGTCCTTGCTATGTGTCTTTTGTAGGATCCTCTATCATGCTAGGGTCATCATAAATGAGAAGATCAACATAGGGATCTTAGGCCATTAGAAATGGAATGATTGATGTTGGTTGAAAAAATTGTACCATGAGGAATTGCCTTCAATGGTGGACATGGAAGGGAGAAATGAGTGACCCATGCAAAATTTGAATGGGTTGAGGCTCACTAGAAAAACCCTAAGAGGAGACATCATTGAAAAAATATGAAACAACTAGAAAATTAAAAAACATGAAAATGATCCAATCAACGATGGGATAAGATCCACATTAGCTTCACCAGAATATATGTTAGGAAAATATGGTCAACAACATAAATATCCTCTAATATAGGAAAGAAAGAAGACCATATTAGGACCAACTACATATAATTGGTTGTGCCACAAAATAGGGAAGAGGCCGAAAGCAAGAACTATTTTGTAAAGAGAGATATTAAGGATACAATAAGGAAATTGCATTCAAGAAATTGAGGAACAATGGTAACCTAGATCCAAGATGGTAAGAATTTAAACTAACAAGATATAAATTCCAAACAACTATAAGGGTTGTAACTACATACAAAGGTAATATAAACTAAAATAAGAATTGATAAAGAAAATCTAGCTATGGTTGTATTTGTAGGCCTAAGTAACCTACACTAGTATAAGCATAAGGATAATCTAAGCGAGGAGAGAAATAACTACAAACATACTACTCTAACAATATGCATAATATCTCTCTACTAAAGTAATTAAAATAAAAATTTTAGGGATAAGGATACTTATCTTGAGTAAAATTATTAGCACATCAATCTCCTCCTTGGCTCTAGTGGCACTTTGCATGAGATTTTTTAGGTGAAGACCTAAAATGGCAAGGATGAGGACCTAAGTGTCTTTAATTGGGGACTCCAAAGTCTATGTGACACCTCCTTGGTTCAACTTCCATCTATTGAGTTTCAAAGACCTTGAGTAAGACCAAACCTCCACAAGAATAAACCCCAACTCCTAACTCCTCTTATATACTTAGAGCAGATTTTTCGTGCACAAGTAGAGAAAATGAGTCTCACTCTCCTATAAAAATGATATTTAGGAATCCTATAAATATTGGTCAAAGTCCTGAAATTGACCTCTTTCAAATGCCGATAAAATTGATCCAGATCGATTTTGTACAATGAATCAGGAACAACTAAATCAATCATAATCAATTTAGTTAGAAGAAGGAAAACAACTAGATTGACCATATTGATTTAGTAGGAAAAGGGCACATATAGGCAACATACTAGATCAACCATGTCAATTAAGTAGGAAATACAAAGAATGATGTACAAAACTAGATTGATCAGGATCAATTTAGTAGAGAAAAAACAAGATACTAAATAAAATAAGAGGAATGAAGGGAAAAGAGACCTTGAGGAGGCTAAATAGAGTTGAATCCATGATGGTGATGATAAGAAAGTCTAGTTAGATATCATGTGAATATCTCTCATAAATTACCACGAGCCAATGCCACCCCTTTCCTAGTGCACTCCTTAGAATGTGCACTCTAGGATATTGATGCGCTCATGAGTCCTACAAGAGAGATCAACAACTAAAAAAGTAGGTGTATACACCTTCAATATGCTTCCACATTTTGCATACACGTCTAGCATGGCATTCACAACTAATTGTGGTCTCATTGACTACTATCATTGTTGGATATGCACATGATGGGCTTGTTGAAAAAGCCTTGGAGAGTATTAAGAAAATGCAATTGGAAAGTATAAAGCCAAACTTAGCTGCGTTTATCAACATTTTCCCAACATGCACTAAAATGGGAGTTTTGGAGTAGGGTATGGAGCTCCATCGAATAATAATTGAAAGTGTGTTATTGTCAGATGTTGTACTTTTGTACAAGTTATACTTGTTGGATTTTTTTGAATTGCTTACAGGTATGTCTCAACAGGCTCAGGGATAAACCTGGTTGTACCCAACCCTGCAAAGATAGACTTGCAGGTGTTTAAAATAAATCCAACAAGTATAAGTACATGAGTACAACATCTAACATAAATATGCTTTCAATTAATATTCAATGAAGCTCCATATTGTGTTTGAAAACTCCTAGTTACCTGAGTGTAGCTAACCCTATCAGGACATACCCCGACAATATCCGCAATGAACCCATAGGGAAAAACAAATCTTTTATTATGTATGAAAAATGTGGAAGCATACAGAAAGCAAGCGATTTGTTTAAAAAAATGCCTTAATTAGATGTGATCTCATGTACAATCATCATTGTTGGAAATGCACAAAATGAGTTTGTTGGAAAAGCCATGGAGGTTTTTAAGCAAATGCAATTGCTAGATAAAAACCCAAACTCATCAATCTTTACCAGCATCATCCCATTTTGTGCCAAACTTGGAGCTTTGGAATAGGATATGAAGATCCATGAAAAAATAATTGAAATAAGATTTTTGTTAGAGGTTGTAGTAGCGATTGTCCTGATAGACATGTATGCAAAATGTGGGAGTATACAGAGGGGACATGATTTTTTTGAGAAATTGCCTAAACAAAATGTTGTTTCATGGAATGCGATGACTCTGGGATATGCACAAAATGGTGTTCTTCATGAAGCTTGAAGGATTTTCAAAGAAATACTTGAACCAAATGTGGTCTCGTGGACATAAATCATTTGTGGATATGCACAAAACAGGCTCGCTAAAAAAGCATTGGAGATTTTTAAGAAAATACAATTGACAGGGGTAAAGCCAAACTCATCTACCTTTGCCAACATCCTCCTAGCTTGGGCGAAACTTAGATCTTTGGAACAAGGTATAGAGATCCGTCAAAAACTAATTGAAGGCATATTTTTGTTCAATGTTGTAGTCATGATTGCCTTGATAAACATGTATTCAAAGTGTTGACGCATATTATGTAGTTAATTTTGATTATTTGGTTATATAATTTTGTATTCTACTTTTTTGTACAGAGTTATCCAAACCGTACCCGGGCAAAACAAATTCTTCGCATTGGTGCACTCGAACCCCATACCACTACCAAGATCAGCTACTTAGAATGTAATTCATGCTATGATATGCCCAATCACAAGACCCAAATAAGCAAAAATCTAAATTCCTAAATATACTCCTTGTACTGCAGGATGTTGCTTTTTTTTCACACTACCTAGAAAACACTGAAAATGAAAGCATTGATTAGTTGCCACCCACAAATGCAGGTGGCACTATTTGTTTTGTCTTTCTCCTAAAAAAAAAAAGGCAGCATCCATGGTAAGGACTAGCAAGATCAAGTTTTCCTTCAAAACTTTACATTGTCTATAATATAGGCATATGGAGAACAGCTAGGAAATTGGTAAGAACATAGATTTTCCACAACTCTTAAAAGTGAAGTGAGAACAGGACATAGATTGCAAAGAACAGGTCAATGGGGATGATAAAAACAAGCATATGATAGTTGGCATATAAGAGAAATTGCTCAGGATTTCAAATATGGAACCAGAAAGAAAACATGAAGGCCGAGAGAATTACCTTTGATGCATCCACTGCCTTCAACATATCCATCTCCTACAAAACCACTGTTACAAGTGCACCTCACACCACCTTTTATGTCTGTAGCTGCATTACAATATGCATTTGGATGACATTGAAATTTGTTGCAGTCCCCTGGAATGCCCCACTCCAGTTTTAGCCCAACCGATGTACTGTAATATTTTCCCCTTGCAATTGCCCAGCTAGTGAATGCTGAGCATTGCAGCTCAGAGAATCGGTCAAAGTTAGACTGTCCGGGTGGCCATACTGTGTCATACCTCAGAGAGTAGCAGCAGGGATTTGTAATCTCGCATGGTACAAAGCTTTTGTAATTCATATAAGGAATGTTGCAATTCCGAACCCTGCAATGTGTTCTATTCTTGCAATTGTAAAGCTGGATATAGTTATCCCTGGAAATCGCGTAGTTCTGCAGGTTTTGCATGTTGAAACTTTCTAGATTTGGAGAACAAGTATACTGGAGGACATCAAGAACAATACCACTTGTGTCAACGGAGGTCACATTGTAGAGAATATTGTTCAATTCAATACTCAGAGTAGAATTTTTGTAGCATTGAAGCCTGAACCCATCTCTACCACAAGCACTGGACTTGATGTAAAATGGATATTGAAGACAGGTTTTCCCACAAAACTCATTGCATTGCCCTTTGCTATAACATATTTTAGAGACGGTGTTACTGTCAGGTGAGGAACCCAGAGTTAAGCCTGAACCCACAGAGGCCAAAATAACAACAAAAACAAGACCGACTGTCATTTGTCTTGAATGTTTCCACATGGTATCCAGGCCTGTTTATATTTTTCAGCTTGGTGGTGTTTGCCCCTTTTATTAATCTTAGAGAGAGTAACAGAAGATATAAGGTATGGCAAACTTGATTTTGTCTAAATCCTAAACCCTTAAAGTCTACTCCGATACTATCAAATTTTCACATAAATTTACTTTCATATTTCTAGGACAAAGCCACAATTCTTTTATATGTTCTCATATAGATTTTAGCTCTGTTACTATACATCTGACTTTTTCACTCAACACCAATCTTTTCTTACTTTCAAGGCCTGATTGGACTGTATATACTTCAAAGAATATTTTGACCTACCAAGACAATCTTACTTAACCCAATGACTGGAAAAGGTACTCGCTTCAATGGCCTAGTGTCAAGGGCCTTCTTCACTTAGTGCCGAGAACATGGCTATTTCAAAATATCTCCTGAGATTTATATCTTAATACACGGTGTAACAATTGTGACATCCATCATCCTAAATAATCAAAAAACAACCTCCTAATCCATCAATCTCTTCAATTTCATATCAAGCACAAGCTTGTTTTTAACCTCCACAAGACTAAAAATACACTGTAAGCATCAAATCTCTGTCTGAATCTTGCTTAAAATCTCATCTGCAATTTCAATCAAACATTCTGAAATGCCCTTTTAGCTTCACTGCTTTTTTGAATCAAACTATTCAAAATTGCCACGGTGAAATCACATACAAATGTGAGAGACACTTATAGGTGATATATACATGCATGTGTATATATATACATAAAAGTTTTCTTGTATTTCAATTGTGAACGCTTCAATATAGGTTCACATCCATAATTTTCTTACACAGTATATACGCATTACAGTTTATTTCCAAGTGCTGGAAAGAAGAGTTGTTTCTCTTATTTTTTGGAGCGTAGGTTCAGTTTTTTTATACACACTGTATATACATCCCAATTCCTTATATACAGTATATACTTATACACTAAATATGTGCTGGAAATGAGATTGTTTTTTGCTCGTGGCTTGAAGTGTCTTCCATCCGACCCGGGTAACAGCGAGGTCAGCCCAAACAGTCTCCACGAATATACACATTGTGTATATCCCAAATCTAAAATGAAGTTTGCCGGATTTGGCCTGTGATTACATCCCATGAAACTAGAGGACAACACAACCAATTCTAGATAAGTTATCACACCCAAATTCTAGATAAGTTTGCCGGATTTGGCCTGTGATTACAGCTAATTCGACCCATTTTAAACTTAACCAATTGTGCAAGCCCGAAACTTCAGAAATATAATTCTAATCATTATTTAGCATAGTTATCAAATACAGTTGGATCTGGACAAAATTTGATCGGATCTGGACAAAATTTGATCCGATCTGGACTTTTTTCCCCGTCTAGATAAGTTTGTCTCGTGGGTCTTGATTTTTTTATTATTTATTTATTTTTTAATGTATTTTTTCCTTAAAAAAGATTAAAAATAATAAATATATATTATATTAACATATACATAATTTTATTTATCAATTTTATATATTTATAAAATTATGTTTTTATATATGTTTTGGATGGAATTTTTCTGAACTTTTTCAAGAATTCAAGCCACAGGGAAGTATTTTGTCGAATTTCATTTTTTTTCCTCAAGAATAAATTTGAATTTATGAACTTGTTAATTATGTTATTTAGGATTCAATATTGAAAGAATCTATTGAATATTGCAAATGTTCCCACCAACAATTGTCTTCTTTTTTCAATCTTCTTGAGAGCATATATATAAATTTATTTTATTGCAACTCTGTTTTTTAATACGGATTAGGTGTACAAAATACTTCTTCGGCTTAGTACCAAACACTGAGGGGTATCCATTCCACCAAATTCACCCAGGGCATGATCCCAACGTCATCCCTTTTTTGTATCTCCTAGGATTTGTAGTTGGGTGGATAGCTAGGCAATACCTTTTACACCAACATCCTCACCGTTGGACTACATCTCACTTGATATATGTATAAATTTTGAAATCGCCTCATCCTCACCATTAGACTACAACCTACTTGATATATGTATAAATTTTGAAATCGCCTCTTCGCTAAAAATAACAACTAGAGCTCATCACTAGAGGGTTACATTTTAAAACATTCACAATACAATTTATACTTTCATAGAAGAGTTATATTTTAATACAATGTAAATAAATGAATTATAGTTAATTAGGAGCAATAAATTATATAATAAATAATGCTTAATTAATATCTCTATGTTAATCAAAAAGATAAATATATAGGGTTTAAACATGTTTCTTGAAATAATAATTATTATAAAATTGTGCTCTTCATTTAAACTTAAAAATGTATTGTTAACAATTTTGTTTAGAAATTTGGATCCAATAAAGATCTTGAGTTAAGAGTATCAAGGGCACTTCAAATAAAACATTAACGGGTGGTAGACAACATTGTAATCAATCGATAATTGGGTTCTCTTATGTCTAATATTTTGTTTCCTTGCTTTGTTCAACATATTACAACGCTTATATACTTGCAATACCTAATTTCTTTCTTGCCCTAAAATAACTCCAATATACTAGTGATATATGAAGACTTTGAAGATAACAAAGTGACCTCAAGGGCCTACGTTTACAATTAATGAATGGCATGAACTAACTTATTGTTTGTCATGTCTTAAAGGGTGGGAATTGTGATGTCAAAAAATATTAAACTGCATTAAAAAATCAACTTCATAACTGTAAAGTGCATACCATAGATAGAACCCTAGTTATATGTCAGAAGTGTTTTAAAGTGAAATGCTAACTTAAAACAATGATGAGTGCTTTAATAATTGCTTGATGACTCTTGTATGCTTTTTTTATTTCTTTGTGTATGATTATAACTTCCTGTGAATGCTTAATGTTACTTCTTGCTAAATGAATTATAACAATTGTGTGTTTATAGACAATTAAACTCAAATTAGGACCTTATTTATGTATGAACTGACATTAAATGACTACAAGAAAAAAAGATGAGATGAAAGGGATAAGTGCACCTTAACTTAGAGAGGAGGAAAAACATGGACATGAAGTGTCAGAGGTGCTTTTGAAATGTGTCAATATTGTCATGGTGCTTTTAGCACAAAGCCCAAGAAGTAAGATAAGAGAGAAAATTTTAAGGTTGAGAAAAAAGGGGAAAAACATCAAAAGTTAAAACACACACCAATAATGCCTAGTTTGAACTAATAATTGACAAATAGACAAGCACACTAAAAGCATATGAAATAACACTTCATAAATGTCTCGAGAATTTTTTTATAAAAAGGATATCACTACACATATCTCCATAACTAAAAATTGATGTACTTTGGAACTTACAAAACCACTTTTATTTTTTTGCATACACATGGGTAAGTGCAAAATAATCATAATTGTTGAAATCTAAAATATTGAAGGAAGCAAGAGCTTTGGGCTAATTTTCATGTAAATCTTGCCCTAGGGTTTTTTCCAGCTACCATACTACCACTACTCTATTAACTGTATGAGATATTTTACTATTTTTATTATCATTTATTAGCCTCTAGCATGGGAATATACCTTTTGGGTGGTTGTTTTTTATTGAAATGGATCCACATAAGAGCTTGCATTATTGAATGCAACATACTTTGGTGTAAGTATCCATGACACCTAAGAAATCTTGCAAGTTTGTACCCAAGGTCTTCTACGAGGTAATGCACCCCATCCTTAGAATAATCATCCTGATGTTTTTCTTGACTTGCCTAAATTTATAAAAGCATGTCAATGTCTTGAATCTCATACCCTTATTAGTTAATTTTTGGGATGCCTCCCTATTAAATCCATGATCAAGATGTTGTCACTTGTATTTTCACCCTTTGAGGAGATGACAAAGCTCTCCTTATTCAAGTGGCACAATGGAATCACCTCTAGACTTGTGGGAAGCCTAAGGAATGAGGTGAATCTCTAGATAGGACTAGCTCCTTTGATGTATCACTTTGGATTGCAACCAATACTAACTTGGAGGTGAAAAGGGATAAGGATAACTGACAAAAAAACTAATTTAAGGGAGATGATACACTAAATGGACTGATGACATCTAACTATTTGCATATTACACTTGAAATCAAAGGATAAACTAAACATACACTTCTCCAATCTTCATCTTCTAACACCAATACTACACTGTGAGTTTATGGATGAATGTGCAAAGCTAGGAGGAATAGACAAGAGGCATATGAGGGAACTAATGAATACATTAACTCACTTACCATGAACATCTCCTAAAACACTTCGCATGCCCTACAAGAAGAAGCTTTCCAACTGCCAATAAGGTAAAAGAATGAGATCACATGCTAGGAATCCATAGTCTTCACTAAACAAGATTCATCATCCAAGTAGAAAACATTTAGAATATTCATAGAGGAGGTAACAATCAGTTGTCTTATTGATCAAAAGCTATACATTTGAGCAGGGCTTCTCCATACTCAAGTGGAACATCCATACAATGGCCAAAATGGCTAGTTCTTATAGAACTTGTGTGAGAGAGAAGAAGATAAGTCCAAGGGTCACAAAGACACTTGTCAAGCTAGAAGAAGAAGTTAATTGTGCATGAGAGAAGGATATGGGACAAACCATGCAAGGTATGGAAGCAGAAGTGTCGATTCAAGTCACAAACTTCATGAAAAGTGGCAAGAAAACTCCTCAACTGGCTCAAAAAATTGTCTTCATGATTTGAGCTATTTGAACATCCTATATATGATGAGGAGTATTCCAAATGATTTTAATGAAATTTAAGGGCATCAGACATGCCTCTCCATGCATTATTTTCATGCTTGGTCCTTTAGAAACTTATAAAAGTGAACCATCATCATTTGTTGTCCAAAAAAACACTCCTTTCATGCACCCTACACACTTGGCTTCCAAAAATGCATAATTTTTCCATGAAAATACATAAAAGGCAATGGGTGACATGTTTCAAGGCCCTCCATGGCCTTAGAAGCATCAGGGACACCTTAAAAATTCATCCACTTGAAGTTTTCACACTTCTCCCTAACTTGTCCATTAGGCCAGTTTTGACTGAAGTTAAAGCTATTTTTTCAGACACTTAGGAGTTTATATAGAGTATATAATTGATATTAAGTGTTATCCCAAGTCTATATATTCCTCTCAAAGTTGGTTTTATGCTCAGACTCAATATAAAACCTATAAAACACATAAAATAGTGGCAAAAACCTTGTTTTTGTTGCATCAATACAAGTTTGTACAACCAAAGAGTATGGGGAATATATTAAAGGAGTCCTATACAAGTTATAATCATCATAATATCTAAAATGGCTCATTATATTGCATCTCCAACTCCATTTTTCCAAACTGGTCGTAGTTGAGGGTTTAGTAGGGTTTTAGGCCTGTTTGACCTCTTAAGGATTGTTTATAAAAACCAGACATCCAACCTAAAAAAAATTACATAAATATGGCCTTCAAGACCCCTAATAACCTCCCCTAAATCCTTTTCCATCCATGCAATGCCTCATGAAAGATATGAGCATTGAAACTTCTCCTATCGAGCTTATTTTTCTCCTTCTGCACAAGTCTGAGTGGTTTCAAGGTCCAAAATGGATTTCCTTGGTTTTATCTACACACAAATAGCTTGAGAACCTCTATATCAACCCAAAAAACATTATCTAATTCATAGTGAATGGTTATTCCATACTAGAAATGAAAGTTGCTCTTCATTTGGCCTTTAGGCCTTGATTTTGTCCATTAGGTCTGACTGCAAACTTAGGAGTATGGAGTACCATGTTTGGTTTCATTATTCCTTTCAAGGTTATTAATGTTTTATTAGATGTATTAAATATTTCCAAACCACTTTTAAAAGTCCTTACCTCCTCTGGCTCCATATCTTTATCTTATTCTCCTAACCCTATCAGTTTTGTATGAAGGGAAGTACCCCCTGTTCTGAGACAAAATAGGGGGTAATTATCCTATTATCTCAAGAAATATAGGTATTATAAGGATTTATTAAAGTTATAAGGACATCCCATACAAAAATTCAACCCTTGATCATGTGATTTGGCCTCAAAAATCTCTAAGACCCAAAACGTACTATTAGTCAAAAGACTACCTACAAGGTTTACACTTTGTGAGCTGTGTATGCCTAATTTGGGATCCTTATTCACTTGGTTCCTAATCTAAATAGATCATAAAAAAATACCATTATCCTTATGAATAATTCCCAATATCCATTCCTTACTTCAACCTTCCATGCATACTTCATACTGCCCAAGACTCCATCTCATTATTTAGACTGTAGACTGACTATTGTAGGTTCATACAAGGTTGTAAGTGGTCTGAGTAGGTTTGTTTTACCTTGTTTATAGCTCATTGAGTTCATAATGATATTCATATAGGTTATCATGACTTATCTCAATACATTAACCTCCCTCTAACTCTTCATATGCATTTTTATCCCAAAACTGAGTCCTCTCTTTTGCCTGAAAAACCCTACCTATATGACCCCTGTAGGTGTTCATGTATAGTTTTAGGTCTAAAATAAACATTAAATACCTTATTGATCATTTTTAGGTCTATTTAAAATCATATGTGTCACCTCACATCAAACCCATACCCTTATAGCACCAATAATGCCATGCTCTTAACTCATTTCTTGTCTCAGTCAAACAATGTTGGTTGTAGGTGTGTGTGCAAGGTTTTTAGAGACTTAGTAACCTCATTTATCCTTCATGGTAATATATGGAGTCACTATAATTTTATTTGGAGTGATCATGCATTACATCACCAGGTTTGAGCTTCTATTTGGCCTTATTTACAGTTTAGACTCACCAAACTGTGCACTTTTTCCCATAGGACTGAGAAATCTTGTCTTTTAACCCCTGTAGGTGCTTATAGCCTCAGTTGAGATGCTCATAATGTGAAAGGGAATTCTTGAGACTAATTTTGGTTATAAAAACACACTTTACCCTACACTTAATTTGAGGGTTTTAAAACACCAATTGGACATCATAGCTGATGTAACTGTCCTATTGTTCTGCTGTAGGAGTGCATTTAAACCTGGTACAGACTGGAAAATCCATGAGAGCTAAACAACAATATGTATTCCTTATTCAAAGGTATTGGTGCCATGAATGTTCATTTGAATCATATGTAGTCCTTTAAACATTATTCTTAGCTAAACCCTACAATTTTGAGTAAAGAAAATTCTCTTTTGGATCAAGCCCTGTCGGTTTCACTATTTGTTTTTAGTGTCTAAATGGCAACTTTGGGCTTCTAAGAGACCATTCTCCATTTATTCTCTGCCCTTCAAATTTTATAGATATCTTGTCCTATAAAATGAATACTAACTAATATCACTATAAAGCATCCATATATCATGTGATCATGGTACATGCTATTCACAAAAACCTCAAGACCTTTGTTTCTTCATTTTAGGGATCAGGGGCCTCAAAATCATAGCCTTTGTCTTGGCAGTGACTTTTCACCCTACTTAGTCATCCTAAAAATTAAAAGACTCATGATAGGGTCTTTTATAACTTATGAGGTCTCCAAAAAGGATTTTATCATATGCCTTAACACTTTATTTAGTGCTTCAGTCCCTTGTAGTGTCACATGTAGGTGACCATTTTCTTATATAGGTAGCAAATGTAGTATTGTAGACAAGGCTCATTACCTCATATATTTTTATGAGTTTTAGTCATATCTTAATGTTTTAGAAATATCCTTTACACTATCAAGGACCTCTTGAGGGTTTCAGACTTGATTTTCAATAGCTTGTCTTGTGGGGCATCAAAAAGTGCATGAGGACTACAGGTAGGCAGTGGGCAGAGTTGGAGTACATGTGTACATGAATGATCTCAAGAACAACTCAAACTCACTATCAATCCTTCAAATACATTATTTTAATTTAGGAGTAATTATAGTACAATCTTCATAACATTTATTCCAATGTGAAAACCTCTTGAAAACATCTGGAACAAAGCAGGTAGGGGTGTTTAAAGACTGGTTGGTGTGATATATGAGCTTGCAAACCATGAGGATTACCTTGGAAATTTATGAGGTTACATGAGATAAAATTCAATTTTAAACATGATAAGGAACATGTCACAACTCCATATAGCCATTTATAAAGCATGAAATCTTGAATATGATGAAAAACTCCTTGTTGCACTTAAAAGAGACCAGTTTGCAAAAAAATTGGAAGACATATTGGGGAGATTCAAATTAATCTAGAAGCAACATTAAAAATTGGTTCATATGGAGTTTCTCAAACTAAGGGAAAACCAATAGGGTGCACAAATGGGCAGGTAGATTTACACAATTAACTTCAAATAGATGATTCATAAAGTAAACTTGATCATTATTCAAAATACTATTATGAAAATGAATTTATTTGAGTGTAAAAAAACCTCCCAAAATTATTTTTCCTGAAACATCTTTTGTTGTTCGTACTAAGCAAAAACTTGCAAGACACTTCTATATGTCTAGGAAAGCCACAATGAAGCAGAACGGTTTTGGGTAAGAAATGGAAGTTATAGATAAATTAAAGTGTGGATATGAGCATGGAGGAGCTTAAGATTCATATTTCAACCTTTTACAAGTGTCACACTTCCCAAGGAGGTCATACAAGTGCCATTTTCTTCTCCTTTCATAAGAAAACTACTTTTTCTTCTAAATAACCCACCACTTCTTAGTAATTTCAGTTAATTAAGACTTCTATGGACACATGGGTCATGACATCATCCTTTTAAACTTTCACATTTCCTAATAAACCTATACAAAGCATTAAATGCACCTTTTTTGACCCTTAAAATGACCCAAAATGATAAATGGACTTAACAACTAATTGACCAAAGACAATATAAAATTAATTGACCTCAATTAACCTATTAAACCCCTCATGAAAATATATTATAACCCTTAAAACATATATAAAACTAAGATTTTACTTAAGGGTGCCCCAATTTGACCTAAAAGTCAAATTTGGTCAACACAAGAGATGGGTACAAACTCAATGGAATCCCCATGGCATCAAGCTTCTTGGGGTGCAAAACTTGACTGAAGATTTCTTCCATTTTAGGTTCAAAAACCATGGATACTGCACTACCATACACAAACATGGCCTATGTTATGTTATAATTATTAGAGGTATAAACCATTAAAGGGGGTGGGGTGAATTAGTGGTAGAAAACAATCCAATTTAATTACCAAACCCTTCAAACACTTAAGCATTCAATACAACCATTCATGAAGCATTCAAGATGTTTATATCAATGAACAAATAGATAATGCAAGATTACACACATAACACAATATCTATATGGGAAACCCTTTTGGGGAATAAAACCCACTCTCAAACCTACAAACACATGGACTACTTATCCTATAAGAAGTATGCAAACATTAGACTTTAGTGAACGACCTGTTCCATAAGGAACACTTACCCTTAGGATGGTCAATTCCTTCTAACCATAATTTAATGAAACACTTGTTCCACAAGGAGCACCTACCCCTAGGATGGTCAAGTCCTTCTGACCTAGATGTTGAAGAACCTCCCAAAACCTATTATATGAACATGTCTTGAACACTGATTGTCTGGTAATTTGATGGGGATACAATGTATATCATCCCCCTTCATTTCTTCACATAGCCATAAACAGCCAAAACCACCTTTTGGATCACTCTCCACTTCTCAGCAACAACTCTATCACAACATCAACAAAATGAACAAATAGTCATACACATAGTCCATACTCTAATCTACCTCTCAAATCAACCACCAAGATTACACAAACATCATATATCCTTCGCTCACACTCAAGGCATCCAAAACATCCTTTTGGATCTCTCTAGAACTCTTCGCTCATCCTCAATCTTCAAACCTGCAAGAGAATTGTTCTAACATCAAAAATATGAACTACAAGTCATACACATATTCATAAACCTACTTTGATCTACAACCGATCCACTAGTCACCCACCCTTTCTTCTTTCCTTCACTCTACAACTCTCACACACCTCTTCTCTCAGGTCTCTCACATCAAGAAATCATCATCTTTGATTTCACCATTTATAGAGCCTTCACAATTATTATCTTTTTGGTCAGACTTTAGACTTGATTTAACCCTTAAGACATATTACATAGCTTAATACTATCCTCATATGTCAGCCATAGCAACTATGGGTCACACTTAAGCAGCTATACCTTTCAATTAGGCCTAAATAGCCCTTATAGGTCTCATGGAGACCTAGTCCCCCATTTATCACTCCATTGAAAAAATTAGAAACATATGACCACTTCCAAATGCATAAGTCCACTCCACATGACCCATTTGACATCCTAAAATGATCATAGTCATCACAACACACCTCTATATATGCTCAATCTACTCAAACATTGGCCTTGTACACAAGAACACTATGAATGAAAAAATAATCAACTTATAAGCATTTGTTCATACTGAAGATGGATTGGTCAAACCTCCAAAATCCATATAGATCATCCTTAGGGAGTCTAAAAAACTCTCCAATACTATGTCCCCTTGAAACATCTAAATACCATTAGAATAGCTCAAAATATCCTTCTCGGGTCACTTACAAAACATGGTCAAACACACAATCAACTTTGGAGCTTAATACCTGCAACTATACAGATAGTCAAACCTTCTAACCCAATTTTTTGGATGCATCTTGAAGTCCTATACAACTTTTATTTTTACTACACCTTTGAATTTGTACTATATGAAAATTTATGGCTCAAACTCTAAGTACTAGTTTTCCGTTGTTAATTTGAATGCCAACGGTCATGGTTAAACATCAAACACTTTGTCATCATCTTGTGCCCTCTTATAGCTTAAAAAAATATGCATCATCGATCTTCCTTTAAAGTATTTCAGTCTTTACCTTTGCTTACTTTTAAACATTGAGCACTTTTCATCATCTGGCTACTTCCTAATAATTTGGAACAAACACACTCCATCGATCTCCTTGGATCAGCCAGGTATTTATCTTACAATACTCACTATTAGATCTTGATTAGAATTCCCATAATTATGACACTTGACACCCTCATCTTCCTTCCAAACACTTTGCTATCATTCCATGTGCTTGTGCTAATTAGCAGTCATGCATGTTTTTTGACTCTTTAACTTATCCTACACCATTGATCTTCATAAGTATGAACCACTGCTCACCATTGATCTTTTGTCAAATTAGTGAGCTTGTGGCACTTGTCACTAGTGCATGAAACCTTTTATATGTTGAATTCATATGCACCATTTATTTTAATATGTTATTATAATTACTCACCATTGGATCTTCTATACTAATGACCTCAGACTTCAATGTGATTAAATTTGACGATCTCTGACCCATCACAGTCTGCTAGAGCAAATTTGAAGCTTTATAACTTGAGCTAAAAATCACCTCATGACTCCAAATTTTTAGGGTATTTTCTTGTCACTATAGACAAAATATTCATATAAACCTTTAACCATTATTTACTTTTTTTATTACCTACATTAAATGCATAAACTTGATGGTTCATTCACATCTGCATGATGTGCAATGAAGGTCTAGCTAAGTATAGAAACTTAGTGAACCTTTGTTTGAGAGGAAAATTTTTTACCCACATATATTTATCTAAAATAAACCTCATGACCTAAAATTTAGACCATATTAACTTGGGACTAATGTGGTCACACCCATATGACCAACCCTCTCGACTCATCTATATGTGGTAATGGTGATGTCATCAAACTACCTACTCATATTTTTCTGTCATAGAACCAACTATGCCAAGATAAACATAATGAAGAATCAGATGAACACTATGCACTTATATAATCTCTTCAATCATATTTAACCTCTGATAGGACCCCTCACACATGTTCAATACTTCAAACCCATTTCTAATCATGCCAAACTGAAGATCAACCAAACCTACTTCAAGCATAGTAGGACAAGCCCACTCTACACTTTGTCATTGATACTTAGACTGTCAAGACACTTCATCCACTCACTTGGACACCTCCATGAAATCACTAAAAAATCTCCAATAATCTACCCCTTTGTCATTGATGTCAACACCCATTATATAGCTCACCTTCCTTCTCTCTCTTTTAAGCACTCTCACAATAAGAACCTTCTCTCCCTTTGACACAATGATAAATTAAGAAAAAACTGATCTTGAGGACCTAAAAATACTACCAACAGGAGAGGACCACCTTAGAAAGATGATACAAACTCCCCCTTACCTTGAGCCTACCTCTTCATGCCTTGACAACTTCCTCTTGCTACATGCCAACACTCTTTTCAACCAAACACTGCAATCAATGATGAAAGAACACACAAAAGCACTAAAATTTGATGGAACTCACCAAGAAATATCTGAGAGGAACTCCTCCTAAGATCTCTGATCCATTGCACCTCTTGAACATCTTTAGATCTTCACACACCATGAAGAACCACCACAAATGCTTACTAGCCTTTTCTCTCAAGCCACTTGAAGGATCACCAATAGAACTTCATGCCACTCAAAAAATAGGAAACATGATCTAAACCAACCTAAGAACTCACCTTGAAACACTCATGCCTTGATCTTTTGGATAAACTGAGCAAAAACATAAAATATTCACACTAGGCCTGTCTAGACTCCTTGTAGCCATACCTAAAACTTGCAGAGCCCACAAATTTTAGTAAACTTACTTTGAAGACCTAAAAATTCATATCTATATCACTCTCATATGCCCCCTAAATCACACAAATTTTAATCACCTAGATCCTCCTATGTAACATACTTCCTTTACAAATTTACTAGCCAATTAGGCCTCCATTTTGACAAAAACTTGAATAGTTTGAAAAACACAAACCTTAAAATCTCTATTAAGGTTGATTTGAAACTCATTTGTTCCATTAAACCTATTAAGAATCCTCATACCTCAACTCATAAGGCAAACCACTTTTCTAGCATACCCCAAAACTCTAGAATCTCAAAACAAACAAGGTCAACAAACCTTCTTCTAGTCAGTGTCCACCTATGAAACTTATTTCACACCTAGAGATAACCATCACACACTTTTAGACCAAGATTTGAGCCTTCACACCTTTGGGAACCTTAAATTCCTATAAGATGGCTTTGATCTACAATAAGAAAGATAAACTTGGGAACACACAAAAACCTCCAAAAAGGCACAAACAGGATCATCAAAACACAAAACCACTTGGAACATATCAGAAATATGTGCAAAGACCTTTATGAACACCAAAATCTTCTTGAAATTCCATCAATCTCATTATGCCACCTAAAAACACCCATATTGATCCTGCAAACACTTCATACATTACAAAAATACCTTATGATATCACTCTAACCTCATCAAAGCACTTCTCCCATCTTGACAAACCAAATCTAACTGGAAACACTCATCTCTTGCCTTTTAGGACCTTATAAAAAATACCATAGAAACACTTGCTTCTTTAATTAAAGGATTTTCTTAAGAAGCATAGTCAGAAACACCCTACTTCACATGGTTCTTTAGAATAATGTGAAACTAGGAGTTACCCACAACTCCTCATATTCCTTCTCCTTCTTGGTCATCTGATACTGATAGTTATTATTCTTCTTCTTAGGATTAAGAGAAACAACTTGCTCATCCACTAAAACATTCTCCTTCTCTTCTAAGACTGTATTGATAACATGTGGGGATAACATAGATTCATGACATATATTTTTAGTTGAAGAATCTTCCTTTTAGTTCGAAACCTCATCACTAAGTATTGATGATTGTTGTTCTTTGCATGAAAATTTCTCAAAAATAGTAGGATATTCACTTGAATCCATACACACATCATAACTAGCCTCAACCAACACCTTGGTCTTCTCCTTGAGCTTGGTCTCTTCATTCACAACATGAGCAAACAATGAGAAATCTTGGCACTCTCCAACTTCTGTAGCATTCTCCACCATAGCAAATAGATTACTTAGACTTATACACTCATCATGACTCAAACTTACCACCTTTGGTTCCATGTGTTAGCTTTCCTTATTTATTGCATTCTAAGATCCTGATTAAACCTATTCTGTCTTGTAGATGTTTACTTGCATAATCTAGCAATGTGACCTCTCTATTGATAGTTGAAACACACTATACCTTTTACAAGAAGTTTATCCTACCTTTCTTGATTAGAACAAAATCTTGAAATATGTCCAATCTTTTGATAATTGAAACAAACTACTCTTTTTTAAGAAGACTCACCTTTTGACTGATGACCCCCATTATAATTCCATGCAAACTCATTTCTAACAGGTCTCTTGCATTTTCTAGCTTTATGCCCAAACTGATTACATGTGTAATAATAACCTTTGAAATGTGCTACCTCATGGCATTTGGTTGTCTGATCTGATTTATCTTCATTCTATTAGTATATTCATTCCTTGACTGATTGGTGACCTTAAAGTTTTGATTTTCATTAGTCTTCATCTTGTCTTGAGTTGCATTTTCTAGTTCTTCTTTATATCCAAGACCAGTTTTATGACTTCTGTGCTTTTGATTACTCATAATATTGTCTACTCACTTGAGATCTTTTCAAATCTCACAAATTACTTCATATTACTAGATATCTTTTCTAACTCAAATTTTAATGACTCATTTTCAATTACATACTTTGAACATTCACCTTCTTTAACTTTCAGGCTTGTAGATAGGATTTCCAATTGATAATTGAGATGCTTAACTATATCTTCATGTTCCTTGGTGTCTTCATTCATTCTTACCTTAAACACATTGAATTGTTCTTCATAGTCCTTGATTTGAGACTTCATCTTCTTGTTAATATTTTTCTCAATCTTTAGTTCTTTAAGAGCATTCATCAATTCAGACTCGTAGTCCACCTCATCTTTATCATCATTTGAATCACTCCAAGTAGACTCCTTTTGATATGAGCAACTTCCTTCCCCAGCTGTGAAGAGATATTTATCTTCAATAGGACCATCGTCTTCATGATCATACTCTGAGTCACTATCTTCACTCTCATCTGATGAGCTGCAATCTTTATTGGTGTAGAGACTCTTCTCGTTCTTAAAGGATTTTTTCTTGTTGTCATAATTTTTGAATCCTTTCTTCTTTTTATTAAATTTGTATGTCTTCTTGTCTTCATCTTGGTTATCACCATGCTCTTTATCATCATTATTCTTATGCTTATAAGGGCACATATTAGCAAAATGTCCTACCTCTCCACAATAGAAGCATTTGAAGGGTATTTTACCCTTATATTTACCTGACCCTATTTTCAATTTATTTGTAAATAAAATAATTAGTTCATCTTCATCAATATTAGATATGTCATCCTCCTTGAGTTTATTACCTTGGAAATTTTTCTTTAGCTTCATTTATATCTTGAATGTTGCTTCCTTCTTTGGTGGTATATCATCATTTACTCTCATCTCATAGGTAGTAAGGATGGCATACAATTAATCCATCTTCAAGTTAGTAAGATCATGACTTTCTTCTACAACAGATACTTTAGAATCAAACTTAAGAGAGAAACATTAATACCTTTTGAACTATAGTATCTTCTTCAAGATTCTCTTCAAGACCTTTGATGATGTTCACAATCTCATCAACTCTCTGTAAAAAGGATGCCATAGAATATTCTTCCTTCATCTTAAGACTCTCAAATTATCTTCGGTGAGTCTATAACTTCTCCAACTTAACCTTTGAATCTCTTTCATAAATAGTCTTCAATTTATCCCACATTTCCTTGACAGATATGCAATGGATTACTTTGGTGTATTCATTCTCTAAAATACTACAAGTGATAGCATTCATTGCCTTATAATTGTTCCCAAATAACTTCTTATTTGCAGCACTGGATGGAGGAATAGTAGGTGCAGAATAACCATCCACAATAGATTGTCAAGTGTTAAACCCTAGGGAGATGATATAGGTCCTCATCTTCACACTCCAAAAAGAATAATTAGATCCATTGAACATTTATGCTTACTTAGTGGAAAAAACTCCTTGCATTTGATGGCTACCCATATTGTAGCTTGGATCTCCTTCAAGCTATCAAGCCTTTACCAAAGGACCTACTCTGATACCAATTATTAGTAGTACAAACCACTGAGAGGGGGATGAATCAGTGGTGGAAAACAATCCAATTCAATTTCTAAGCCCTTCAAACACTTAAGCATTTAATACAACCCTTCATGAAGCATTCAAGATATTTATAGAAATGAACAAATAGATAATGCAAGATTACACACACAACACAATATTTATGTGGGAAACCCTCTTGGGGAATAAAACCTACTCTCAAGCCTACAAACACATGGAATACTTGTCCTATAAGAAGTATGCAAACATGAGACTTTAGTGAAACACTTTTTCTACAAGGAACACTTACCCCAAGGATGATCAAGTCCTTATAAATAGAATTTATTGAAACACCTACTCCATAAGGAGCACCTACCTCTAGGATGGTCAAGTCATTCTGACCTATATTTAGTGAAACACCTATTCCACAAGGAGCACTTACCCCTAGGATGGTCAAGTCCTTTTGACTTAGATGTTGAGCACCATCCCAACACCTATGATATGAACATCTCCTTAAAACTAATTTCCTACCAATCTGATGGAGACACAATGTATATCAGCTCCCTTCACTTCATCACACAACCACAAATATCCAAAACCACCCTTTGAATGACTCTACACTTCTTAGCAATACCTCTATCATAACCTCAAAAACATGACCAAATGGTCATACACACATTCCACACTCTGATCTACCTCTAAAATCAACCACCAAGCTTATAGAGAAATCATCTATCCTTTTCTCACACTCAAGGCATCCAAAGCATCATTTTGGATCACTCTAGACCTCTTCGCTCATCTTCAATATTCAAACCTGCAAGATCACTATTCTAACATCATAAATATTACCTATAGGTCATACACATAGTCATAAACCTGCTTTAATCTACAATCCATCCATTGAGAACCCACCCTTTCTTCTTTCCTTTATTATATAACTCTCACACACCTCTTCTCTCAGGTCTCTCACATCAAGAAATCATCATCTTTGATTTCACCATTTATAGAGCCTTCATGATTATTATATTCAAGGTCAGAATTTAGAATTGAATTAACCCTTAATACATCTTACATAGCTCAATACTATCCTCATAGGTCATCCATAACAACTATGGGTCACACTTAAGTAGCTACACCTTTCAATTAGGCCTAAGTAGCTCTTATAGGTCTCATGGAGACCTATTCCCCCATTTAGCATTCCATTGAGCAAATTAGAAACATAAGACCACTTAAAATTGCATAGGTCCACTCCACATGACCCTTAAACATCCTCAAATAATCACAGTCATCATAACACACCTCTGCATATGCTCAATCTACTCAAACATTAGCCTTGTACACAAGAACACCATGAATGAATAAATAGTCAACTTCTAAAAATTTGTTCATACTGAAGATGGATTGGTCAAACCTCCAAAATCCATATAGATCATCCTCAAGGAGTCTAAAACAGTCTCCAATATCTATGTCCCCTTGAAACATCCAAATACCATCAAAATAACTCAAAATATCCTTCTTGAGTCACTTATAGAACATGGTCAAACACACAGTCAACTTTAGAGCTTAACATCTATAAATGTATAGATAATCAAACCTTCTAACTAATATTTTTGGATGCACATTGAATTCATCTACAACTTTGATTTATACTACACCTTTAAATTTGTCTTAGAGTAAAATTTATGGTTAAAACATTAAACATTGGTTTTCTTTCATTAATTTGAATGCCAACGGTCACAATTAAACATCAAACACTTTATCATCACCTCATTCCCTCTCATAGCTCAAACAAATATGCATCATTGGTATTACTCAAAATTATCTTGGTCTTTGCCTTTGATTGCTATTAAAAATTGAGCACTTTTCATCATCTCGCTTCTTCTTGATAATTTTGAATAAATGCACTCAATTTATCTCCTCAGATCTGCCAAGTCTTTATCTTGCAATGCTCATTGTTAGATCTTAATCAAAACTCTCAAAATTACAACACTTAGCACCCTTGCATGCATTATTTAAAATTTTCTATCATTTCATAGATTGTGCCACTTGGTAATCCTGTATGCTTTGTTGAATCTTTGACTTGTCTCGCACCATTGATCTTCATAAGTACAAACCAACACTCACCATTGATCGTCTGTCAGATTAGTGAGTTTGTCACACTTGTCACCAGCGCATGCAAACTTTGACATGTTAAATTTATATTTACTATTGATATCAATATATATGATTAAGTGCTCACCATTGGATATTCTAGACCAATGACCTCAAACTTTAATGTGATTAAACTTGACGGTCTCTAGCCCATCGTAGTTTGCTAGAGCAACTTTGAAGCTTTATAACTTGAGCTAAAAATCTCTTCAAGACTCCAAATTTTTAGGGTAGCTTCTTGTAAATATAGAAAAAATATCCATGTAAATATTTAATGATTATTGACTTTTTTATTAGTTGCATTAAATACATGAACTTTTTGGTTCATTCATATCTGCATGATGTGTAGTCATAATCTGGCTAAGTATAGAAACTTAGTGAACTTCTATATGAAAGGCCAAATTTGCACCCACATATCTTTATCTATGCTCAAATTCATGACCTTAAATTTTGATCATAGTAACTTAGGACTAATCTGATCACACCCATATGACTAACTCCCCCTAACTCATCCATATGTGGCAATGGTGATGTCAGTAAACTACCTACTTGAATTTTTCTATCACAGAACGAACTATGCCAAGATGAACATAATGAAGAAATAAATGAATACCATGCACTTACACATGATCTTAAAACATCCTTGACCTCTGATAGGACTCCTCACACATACTCAATACTTTAGAACCATTCCTAATCATGCCAAAACTAAAGATCAACCAAGCCTACTTCAAGCATACTAAGACAAGCACACTGCACACTTTGTCATTGATACTAGACTATCAAGACACTTCACCACTCACTTAGACACCTCCATGATGTCAGTGACAACTCTTTAAAAATAATCTCTATTCTTGTGTTTTCTTCTTGGATCCATGACTATGATGTCATTGATAAGTCTAAACTCAAGGTCCTAATTAGGATGAAGTTTTCTAACTTACCTATGCCATTTTAGAATTTTATAAAACAATTGGTTAAAATTCTAGGTCACTTTATATGTTTCTAAACAAACATATTTTATGTTGCTAGACCTTGAAAACATATTTGTGTCAATATTGACCTCATATAATACCTCCATAAAACAATCAATATACAAATTGGAGGGAAATGTTTCACCCAATAGGTTATGTATATCAACCTCCCTAATACATGCTTTTAGTGTCAGGGTTCGAACCAAAATATCAAGGATTATTTGTTCATGGTAGAAATGAATTCATCAACCAAAGCCATAATTGATTCCACCCATCCACCTGTTGGATAAAATAATGGTTGGAAATTGTTAGACCATCTAAATAATCAAGCCATTTACAGTACCAAGACATCTATGTCTGTCTCTAAAATGATTGATCTACACCATGGGGCCCAGGACTGAGCATGCGAGGGATAATGAGTTTGATTATGAAAATTGAATGCATAAATATGTATTCAGATATAATAATCAAACACACCTTAAATGGAGTGAAAGTCTTGTTTATAGGAAATACAATTTCTATTCATAAATGAAAGAATAGAGAATATATAATACAATGTCTACAAGGAATTTATATAGAGTAGATGCATAGAGCAAGCTAATTATGTTGTGAATGTGTAAATGACATTGATATAGTTTTTTATATTAACTAGATACATATGTTACATCTATAACATGTATAATACAAGAGCAGTGATAATTATTGTGTGGTTATCGATGAGGATTTTGGTGGCATGTCAGTCCTATCAGATCTAGTAGTTGGTAATAGATAGAATAATTAATGTCTAGGTTGTCTCCAACCACTTCTAATCCCAAGATACTATTTTGGTAGTAATGGCTAGTTGGGTGATTTGAATTATCCACACAGTTAGGGATTGCTAACACATGGTTGTATTGCATTGAATCCCAAGGTAGTAATCAATTCATGAGGCAAGTAAGAGTATGAGTTGTGAGGTACATGGTGAGGTGCACAAGTTATGATATGATGAGATCAATGCATGAAAGTTTGTGAGTAGGTGTGGGACTTATGCATAAGGTTATCGATAAACTTTAGGAAAGAGATCATGCATGATTGCATGAGAGGTGTGATCTTTGCATAGTAGAACAAATGAGGAGTGTGTGTGGTTATGTAGTAGCTGCACATAGATCATTCACCCTTTCTTGATGAGCAATGGTCTACATTGCATTGGTGCATAGTTGAGGGAACTACACTTGAAGTTGCTAAGAAGTGTAACACTTAGCTTGATTAGCATATTTTGCAACCTTGAACACTCCAAAAAGTTTATGTGTGCCATGGTAGGTATGCGTATCTATCACTTTATTATCTCATCCTTCTCTACAATGTGAAATTGTTGATGATCCAAATCATAAATATGTTGTGCTACTATTGGCTCAAGAAGTGGTAGAGTGTAAGGTTTGAAAACTTCCACATTAAATATTGGGTGTATACCCAAGTACTAGAATAGATCAAGAATGAAGTCATTCTCACTAGCTACACATAGAATGTTGTAAGGACCATAGTGTACATGCTTTATATTTTAGTGTGGACCTTTGAAGCATTCCTTCTGAAGGTGCAACCAGACCTTATCGCCAACTTAGAATGCATGAGGTGTATGATTTAAATCATGGAACTCCTTTTACTTTTTTTGGGTGTGAGAGAGGATCTACTAAACTTATTGATGAATAAACTAGATGTGTAACATAAACTTCTCAGCTTTATCCACTTTTTATTCATGTGTGTATGACTCAGTGTCAGCTAGTGCACAGTAGGAGATGTTCAGAGGTGACAAAGGTTAAAACCCAAGACATGTCCAGAGTGGATTGTGACCCCTAGAGTTTTAGAGGGCTCTATTATAGGAATATTGAATGTATAAGAGATTATCATCCAAAGTGTGACTATGTACGTGGTTGTATATTCATAGAAGATGAACAAGTGTGAAATTGACCACTTCAATTTGTCCATATATCTATAGATGAAAGGATATCAACTAATCCAGCTATGTACCCATCAAGTCTCACAATGCTTACCAAAAATGACTCACAAATCATAGATATCGATCGGAGATGATGGATGTTGGCAGTGCAAATGAACCCAAAGATGGTTGAAGAAAGCTTTTGTAGTGCCAACTACATCAATGTATTTCTTTCATGTGACCACAATAGCCATCTTGGAAAACCTATCTAATACAACGAATGTAGTGTCATGTTTTTGTCTCATCATTAATAACCTAGTCATGAAATCTATGCTAATATATTCCCATGGTCTGGATGGAATTATTATAGGTGTGTAAAGTCATAGATTCTTATTCATGGGCTTGATAATGCAACAAAGAATGTAATACTTAATTTGGTGCTTTATGTCTGTGCACATTAAAAATTAGTAAAATTTGTTGAGCATGGTCATTTATGTCTTAGGTTGTCATTGATGTCAAAGAGAGCATGTGGTACTAGTGCATGAATGGCAAAAAAGTTGTGTTTTGATAGCTTAGAGAGATATGGCACATGTGCAGGTATGCAAGGACAAAGAATAAGTTGTGAGGTATACATAGTTGTCTTGGTGAAGTTTTGGTATGTCATTTGATTATTTGGAAAGAGAAACATGCATATCTTATTGTCCACATCATGTTCCTTGATCAGTTAGTGCTAGTCTAAATGTTGGATCTTCTAATTATAAGACTATACTCCATCTTTTAGGGTTTAGTGGGTTTTATCCCCCAAGAGGGTTTCCCACATATATCATGTGATTTGTGCTTGATCTTATTTTATCTTCCATGTTCATTGTTATGAATGATGTGTATGCTTCATGATTATATGTGTTGAATAGTTAAGGGTTTAGAATTGGATTGAATATATAGCATCACTGATTCACCAACCCTCTCAGTGATTATACCTCTAAAAATTGGTATCAGAGCAGAACCTTCTATGCAATTTTAGCCACTTGAATGTGATCCAAGGTATAAATATGGCTATGTAGTTGAGGAAATAAAATCTTGATTTGAGATCAATGGTCAAAAGTCTTGAAGAATAGATTAGTCATATTGAGACTGGGAAGAGTAATTCTAATTCCAAGGATGATGAACATGAGATGAGGCTTGAGAAGCTTAAAAAATAGGTCATGAAACATAAAGAAACAATAATTCATCTTCAAACCAAGTTTGAGAGATTAAGTGAAATAGTCAAAGAAGATAATGTGACCATGAAGGACCTTGAGGAATCAATTAAGGGTTACAAAGACAAATATGAGTTCAAAAGATAAAGAATGCAGACATCTCAAGACTCAACTAAAAGAGAAAAATGCCAAGTTAAGTTCAAATCAAGGTGAGCATGATGAGTTAAAGTCCAATCTTGATTATATAAATATTATTGAAGAGCAAGCATGTAGATTGAAGGATGACATGACTAAAGAAGCTAAGAGGGATAATGAGACCATCCAAGATCTTAGAATTTAGTTAGAGGCTACAAGTTTAAGTATGAGATTTAAAGAGGACAGGAGTATTCAATTGAAGACCAAGCTAGATTCATTGAAGGATGAGCATGATCAATTTATTGTCAAGGTAAACAAGACTGAGAAAGAGCAAGAGAGGTCAACTCAAGATAAGAAGGTGAAAATATTGATTAGGCAACTAAACACTATAAGGTATGAAAGTTCATTTCATGGTCATTGTTTTGCATGTAAGCTTTTTGGTCATAAGGAAAGAAACTATAGAAGGAAGAACAATTGGTCAGCTAGAGGTATGGATAATATAGTCTAATATAATTGTCATGACATGGGATATACTGCTAGATTCTACCCCAGAATGCATGAAAAAAGACTAACCCTAGGTATGGAGACCTAATAAATTTAAGCTTGAGCATAATGAATCTAAGAGATAAGATGGTATGTTTACTGAGATTCATAATATTCATCAAGTAGAAGGTATGAAAGATGTTATTTATTTTAGTTGTCATCAAGTTGGTCATATTGTAAGATATTGTAAAAGAAAGCTCTCAAGTCATAAGAAGGTGCATGGACATCCTAGAGTGCTCAAGAAAGGTTAATCCTTGGTATGGAAACCTAAGTGAAAATCAAGAAAAATAATTTAGTTGAGTTGAAAGATCAAGGTGGACTGCCTGCTAAAGAAAAAGAGGAATTAGATATGAAGAAGGTTTAGGAATTCCAAGAGAATGTGTCATCTATCCACATAGAAAAGGAGAATCTAAAGTTAGTTCAAGTTGAGCTCAAATAAAATACCAAGGTGCTAGTTGAGATTAGTTCTGAGGTGTGTATGGATACAAGTAAACATCTTGCTTTTGTTGAAGAAATTTCATATGAAGAACATCAGTTGTCAATGTCTAGTGATGAGGTATGTCATGAATATTTATTGTCTCCATATATTGTCAATTCATTCTTAAAAGAAAAGGAGAATATTATAGTGGATGAGCATGTTGCTTCTCTTAATCCTAAGAAGAAGAAGAAGAACTATCATTATCAGATGACCAAGGAGGAGAAGTAATATGAGGAGTTGTGGGAAACTCTTGGTTTCACATTGTTCTAGGACATTGTGGGTTAGGGTATCTCTATCTAGGCTTTAATGAGACACTTGATAAGTAAGAGGAATCATGGTTGATCATAGGTGAGCTTTGGCTGATTTTTTAGGACAAGAATATCATTTAAATATGTGTTTGGCTAAGGGGGAGCTAACTTAGTTAGCTTGAGTGGCTTGAAGAAGATGTGCATGATGTGAGGGGGAACATATGTGAGATGCCTTAGTCATGATAGAGATATGAAGATGTCTACTATAGTTGTGAATTCAAGAATATTGATATGATGACTTGATCAAACCAAGTCATGTGTTTTGAGAAGGTATTGAATCTTCATGCATGAGCAAAGAGAGCCTGTGATTTATGTAGGTAGATAGGTCCAAGGATTAGAGAAGTCTAAGTTCAGATTAGTGCATGTCAAAGGGGGAGCAATTGATTCATATGATTAAAAGTATGTAAGTATCTTGAGCATATTAAATATTATTTTAATGCATACATGATGTTAAGGAATGATTTTTGTCATGTTGAGGAAGAGACCCTTTGTCATTAATATCAAAGGGGGAGAAAGATCAGAATGAAGAAGTTTAAATGAGTAAGAAGTCATTCTGAGGGTGTTTTGCCATCAATGACAAAGGGGGAGATTGTTGATCATGGTCATTTATGTCAAAGATATCATGTGGTACTAATTCATGAATGACAAATAAGTTGTGTTTTGATAGCCTGGAGAGATATGGCACATGTGTAGGTCTTTAAGGATAAAGAAGAAGTTATGAGGCATCCATAGTTGTCTTGGTGAAGTTATAGTTTGTCATGTGATCATTTGGAATGAGAAACATGCATATTATATATTAAGATAATCCAGACCATCATTGAACATCATGAAGATATGAGTGATCTAGCAAGTTTGTGTATTTTGTGCAGGTAATCAAAAAGTCAACATTGGTCAAAGATTTTTATGGTGATGTTGTCTATAGTGCTAAGAAGGTAATTTGAAGATTTAGAGTCTTGAAGTGTTCTCTAGTTAAATATATAAACCTTTAAATTTTCTCTAGTAGACTGTGATGGACCAGAGACTGTCAAGTTTAACTCCATTGAAGTCTGGGGTCAAATAGTCAAGGAGATCTAATGGTGAGTGTTTAAAAGATCTAACGACAAGCATATAATATGACAGATGAAGATCCAATAGTGAACATATGATCATGAAAATAGAGATAAATGGTGTCCATTAATTTAATATTTCAAAGGATTCTTAGAAGGCAATGGGAATGCTAATTGGTGGAAGTTCATTGGTGACTGACTGCAGGGTATGCAGAGGGCACACGGGGCTGCCAAGTAGCTTGATATCAAAAGCGAGGATCTAGGATCAATGATGATAAATGTAAGGTAAATAATAGAATAATCTTGAGGATATAAATGGAGCACATTTTATCTAGATTTTAGGGAGCATGAGATATAGACACGTGTCTGTAATATTTGCATTTACTAATGACTGTTGGTATTTGAAATTAGTAAAGGTAAAAATAAGTCTACAATATTTTGATAATATATTTTTATCTAAGAGGAATTTATTGATGAAGTGAAAAATAAAAATTGAATATGAATTCAAGATGCATCCATCAAAGTTTATTAAAAATTTTGAATGTTTGTAAATTTTTAGATACTGAGCTCCAAAGTTGACTATGTGTTTGACCATGTTCTGTAAGTGACCAGAGAAGGATATTTGAGTTGTTCTTGATAGTATTTTGATGTTTCAAGATGAAATATATATTGAAGAGTGTTAAATACTCCATAAGGACCATTTTTATGTATTTTGGAGGTTTGACCAATCCATATTTAGTATGAAAAAAGTCTTACAAGTTGATTGTATTTATTGAATACACTGATAGTTTGAGTGACCATCTTGCAGAGGTAAGTTGAAGGTGTTATAAGTAGAGTTAAGGAATAAAATTAGTATGGAGATGTTATATAAGTATCTAAGGATTATGATAAAGTATTAGATGTCATGAAATGCCCCTGATCAGATATGGAAAGTCAAAATAGATTGATTGTATTTTGACTGTGTGTGACCAATCTGAGTGGTCATTTTGAGAGAGTTATTTTTAGTGATTAGAAATTGAGTTGAAGTGTCTAAGGCACATGGAGGTATTAAAAATTTATTTAAGGTTTCATCCATATGATATATATCATATATATATGTGTGTGTGTGTGTGTGTGTGTGTGAAATACTTGAGTGCTTGCTTTAGAAGTTTGAGACTATGTTTTTTGTGCATGAAGACCTAAAGAGCAAGGAGACCTAATTGGTAGGTTCAAGTGTTGAGTTGGCATTAAAAGTGTCATGGACCCATATAATAGTGATTAAAGGGATATTTTAGATAGGTTTTATGTGTTTAAAACATTGGTAAAGGATGAAGGTGGTCCAATTAGTCTCACATGTAATGTGTGAGTATGAAGGCCTAATTGTTTTAGATCTCACCAAGACCTAATGGTGGTTTGGGGCTAATGAAATAATGACCAAACTATGAAGAGTTTGGTTCTCACATGTAACATGTGTATATACCTGATGTTAATTACAATTCAACTTTTTAAATCATGTTGGCCAACCAAGATGGGTTAAAGGAAGAGAGTGGTATAAGTAGAAGGTCTAATAGGACTAATTATGTTGGTTATGGAAGTGTGGATTCAAATGAAGGAGAGATCCTTTGAAAAAGAAGGTAAAAGTCATCAAGGACCAATAAAGATTGAAAATAGGATTAGTCATGTTTTTTTTATCAATTTGAGGTAGGAGGACACATAGGTCATTGGACCTAATGAGCCTAGAAGAGGCACTTTGAGGGAGTTAGCCCTAGAGGTAGTTTGAGAGAAATTGGAGGTGAAGAGTGCAAATAAAGGTGGTCATCATTAGTTGAAGAGTAGAAATAGGTGTTCAAGATGATTTTTTCAAGGTATCTAAGTGGGTGCTTATTTACCTAGGGTTTTTTTTGCTCCTTGCAAGATAAAGCTTGCTAAAGGTCTAGTTGTTGTGTCTGCTTAGCTAGACAGGGGTAGTATCTCCTTACGGGATTGGTGTCTCACTAAACTAAGGGATGGTTGTTCTTTGATCAGTTAGTACTTGTCTAAATGTTAGATATTGTTATTATAGGACTGTATTCCATCTTTCAAGGTTTAATGGGTTTTATCCCCCAAGAGGGTTTCCCACACATATCATGTGTTTTATGCCTGATCTTGTTTTATTTTCCATGTTGTTTGTTATGAATGATGTGTATGCTTCATGATTGTATGTATTGAATGGTTAAGGGTTTAAAGGGTTTGGAATTTGATTGAATATATAACATCATTGATTCATCCCCCAATGATTACCTCTAACAAAATTATGACTACAATACGGCTAGAGTATTTGTCACACTGAAGTATCTCAAGGTCTTAACATAGTGCACCTCCTAGATGAGTCATTGACGAGGTGCATAATTAGGAATACATAGATGTCCAAGATTGAAGAGTAGTTGGTTAGACAAGTAGACACATTTAACTTATTTACCTTGCACTAGGTTAGTGTAAGTTATTACAAAGTCCTATTTAGTTGAGTAGAAAGGTCCCCAATCTTCAAATTTATGGCCATGCATGTCTAGCACTGTGATGAGTGCATGAACCAATGGGTGGATAAGGAAATTTTATACCTTGTTATCCTTTCATTTCTTATGCTTGATCATGATATGGAACTATTTTAGGTAGGTCATCCATTTCATGTGTCATGCATTCTCTAGCTTGTTCTGTGTATGTAAGAATTGAAGTGGCTTATGGTCTAAATGAACAACTATCTCCTTCCCTAGAATGTAGTGTTTCCATTTCTTGATTACTTATATAATAACATACAATTATTTCTCATTGGTGGATTACCTTTTCACTATGTCATTGAATATCTCTAAGTGGTATGTGATCAAATGTCCATGTTGCATGAACACTACATCGAGTGCATAGTCTAACATATTAGTGTGAATTTTGAAGGAATGTGTGATGTCAAGCATTGTGAGAATATGAAGTATGTAGAGGCATTAATTGAGTGTCTAAAAATAATGATATTATGCATGAACCTAATCAAACTTGTCTTTTTCATGTGTTATCTAGATGAAATCCTAAGAGATGTGCAATAAACCAAGGGCAAACATGCGATAGAAGTTAAAAAGTCTAGGAAAACTCCTTAATTATGTGAGATTATGTGGATTAGGACAATATTGGATTACTTTGATATTATATGAATATACATGAACACCTATGAAATTGATGATGTAGCCTAGGTACTAGATCTACATCATGCCAAATGTACACTTTGCTAATTTGGCTTGTAACTTATGTCGATGCATGATGTAGAAGATGTGTGAGATGTGTTTCATATGATCCTCCAAAATATTGTTGAAGATAAGTATTTCATCCAAGTAGATGATGATGAAAGAGTTGAGGAAAGGCCTGAGTAGATCATCCATCAAGTGCATGAATGTGGTTGGTGCATTGGTTAGGTTGAAAGGCATGACCAACCATTTGTACAATCTTTCTCATGTCTCAAATGTTGTTTTCTAGATGTCTTCAAGATGAATTAGAAGCTAATGGTAAGCTGAATTTAATTCAATCTCAATGAGGTGTTGAAAACCTTAAAGCTAGTCCAAAAGGTCATTAATGCATGGTAGAGGATACTGATTCTTCATCATTATCTTTTTGAGTAGATGATAGTTTATAAAAATTTACCAGGACCCATCCTTCTTGGGTGTGAGGACTATCAGACTCCTACAAGATGAAGTGTTAGGCCTGATCTTGCCCTGATCAAGGATCTCTTATATCTAACACCAAATTTTGTCATTATCATAAATTGATCTATGATATAGGGGTTATTCAGAAGAGGTGATCTAGGAACTGTTAGTGGTATCACTTGGTGATCCTAGCTTTGATACCAATTGTCAGGATCCCTATTCCTTAAGAGTACACATGATTACCTTTGTATAAGCAACTAAACACAGAATTTAACTAGAAGTAAAATGTAACTAGAATTCAGAAATAACACAGAATATGAGAGACAATACAATCTTGTATTAACACTCTTCCAGAAGGAAATACAATGAAGAAATCACACTATTCCCACACCTCTTGGGCATACTATTAATTCTCCCTCTCAATTACAAACAAATTCAACTCAAACACAGAGTTGTTGTTTCAACCAGTCAGTATCAATACTGCCAGTACCACCACCGAGTACACCACGTACTCCAAGTAGATCTCCCTGATCTTGCTACCTGTTGTGTTGCAGATCTCCTTTGACCTTGCTACCCCACATATCTCCTTTGACCTTGCACACACACACACACTTGCAGATCAATTTACCTTACTTACCATGTAGATCTTCTACCTGATCTTGCACAACTTGCAGATCAACTTGGTTTTGCACACCTACAAACCTAGATCTTACACTCGGGAAGAACCCTTGTCCTTGCCTTTCCAAGTCCTTATGATTCTCCCAATTTTACAATAAATCCCCATGGGTCTCTTAAATAGATCCCATACAAACAATAATTAGACTTTCCAATTACAATAATTAGAAACATAGACTCAAGACTAAAATTTGTCTTTACATGCAAATTGGCCATTCAACAAACTAACTATTCGTGTAACTAACAGTTCTAGAACGCACAGGTGACTGACATTGGTCCCTATCTATCTAAAGATGACCGATGTTAGCTGATATTTGATCGATGTCAGTAGCTTCCTGTCTACTCCTAACCGACATCGGTTGGCCTGACCGACGTCGGTTACTGTGACACTCAACAACCTCCTCCATGTTTGCATACCTATGAAGCTTTTAGCTCCACAACCTAACAGAAACCAAATCGATACATGTTTTACTATGTAGTATGTTGTAAATCCTTTAGGATCTGAAAAGACTTTGCTATGATACTTTGGTAACTTGTTGAGATGTTATTAAGATGTTATGGGAGTGTTGTGCATTTCTAGGGTGTGATTCATTTACTACATAGGTATGTCATGGTAGACCATGAGCAACAATTTTTTTTATGCATGTGAGACAAGTTTATGACATTGCTCGATAGAGACCAAGGTGAATTTGGTCATGGATGCTATCTCAAACAGGTAATAGAAGTGATCTTGTGCATAGATATTCTAATGTTGTAGCTTGGATTGATATATAGATTTTTGATCATAAAGGTATGGTCTTCCTAACAAGATGCCACAGACCTCTAGAGGTGTGATGTCATAAGTGATATTATCCTCCATAGGCTTGACTTTGTACTAAAAATTACACTATCATTGGACTCTATATATCTTTCCCCTATTGTATCCACCCTAGAGAATATGGCTTAGAGTACATATTTGTGTTAATACCATGACATTTAGCTATTGATTATGTAATGATGTTCTTTTGATTACCATTATTGATGATGACATGGAGAGGTTGATCCTTCACCTAGAACTTGGTGTATAAGAAATGTTCACACTATTTAGATATGTTGATCACAGTGGTATTGGTACTTAGAAAAGAGACATTTAGATCAATGTTATCCATCAATGTGGGTCTTGATGTAGATTATGTGAGTAAGAACTATTGTGCATGGCATTCAGAGTAATCATAAGTGGATGAGTGATGGTGATGGCACCACTTATCATCAGACTTATTCTTTCCTTTATTTGAATTAGAAGGTGAATGTGCCTTTGAGTGTTGTGTAGTATTCTAAGGTGGCTCAATTTTTCAAGAAGGGTAATGCTTTTGCACAAGGGACTATGATGTGGAGTTGTGCAAGCTTATACAATGTATTAGATGGAGAGGTCGTGCATTGTTTCATAGTTGCCTTGGATTTGATCTTTGGTAGTGTTTTGATATGCTTCCCCCAGAGTGTTATAAGTTAAGAACTCTAGATTTTCATGGATATGAGGTGAGAGTCTGATGATGTACTTTGACACCTTGTGTTGTTCACTTAGGTTCTCTTGTAGACACATAGAGTATTCATGGAATATGTTGTGTATTATTCCATGGATTGATCCTTACATTAACATAGTTGTTGGAAATTGATATATTCATCTTCAAAGTGTCAAAGAGGTCAATATTCCTCTTTCAACACATCAAAAAAAATACTCCATGATTTTATTGGAATGCACTAACGTGCATGCTACACACTAAAGGTCTCCTACCAGTTAACAATTAGGATGGACATATTTGATACTATGAAGGTGATATTTTTAGCATTAGTGAAATAATTGACTTAGAGGTATGACTCAAGCTGTCAAATATAGACATCCAATACTTTGGTGTCAATCTTGACTTTGAACAAAGGGATGCCAATATTAACTTGTAGTTTGAAGGGGGTTTGTTGTTGAAATTATTATGGAGCATGTTGATGAGATGAAGAGAAGGGCGTCGGGTTGAGTTTCATCATTAACTCATGAAAGTGACCAAAAATCTAGGTACATTGTGTTTTTAGTGCATCGACAGTGAGCCTTTAAATTTATGGGGTTGTCTTAGGTTAATTTTAAGCATCAACCATCTTGATTTTACTACGGTATTCTGTTAGAGTTTCTAAAATATAACTAATTTATAAACCTTCTATTTCTCATTATACTCATGTGGTTACACATGCATAGAAAGGATTAGGGGTTAAAGCTTTTAATACCAATCCACTAACTGAGCTTAACTAATCTAACATTAAAGCTATGAACCATGGGGCCCAAGATCAAGTGTGCAAGGGACAACCAAGTATGGCTGTGTAGAGTGAATACGTGGAGATGTATTCAGATAGAGTAACCAAATGCACATTCAAGGGAGTGAAATTCTTATTTTCAAGAAATATAACTTCTATTCATAAATTAAATAATAAGGAATATATAATACAATGTCTACAATGCATGTATATAGAGTAGATGTGTGAAACAAGATAACTGTGTTATGATTGTGTAAATTGAATTGATCTAGTTTTATATCTTAACCATATGTGTATGTTACAGATATAACATGCACAATACAAGAGCAATGATTATTGTTGTTTGGTTACTGATGAGGATGTTGGTGGCACCCTAGCCTTCTCAGATGTGGTATTTGGTAATGAACATAATAGTTAATGTCTAGGTTATCTCCAACCATTTCCATCTCAATATCCTCTTTTATAAGTGAATTCTAATTGGGATATTTGAATTCACTATGTGTTCAGGGCTTGCTGACACATGGTTGTGCTATAGTGGGGCCCAATGGAGCAAGCAATCTATGAGGTGAGAAATACTATGAATTATGAGGTGTGCAAGATGTGATATGAGGAGATCAATGCATGAAAGTCTTTGAGTAGTCGTGATACTTGTGTGTAGGGTTGTCAACAAAATTTAGACAAGGGAGTGCACATGATTACATGAAACGTTTGAGCTCTACATAATGAAATAAACAAGGAGTGTGCTTATTTTCAAAATAGCTACGCATAAATCATTGACCATGGTTACCATGGTATCTCAACCACAAGCCATCATCCAACCTTCAATTATCCAATCTCCTTGAGCAAACCCTAGTTCTGTTATGATAAGTATTCTAAAAGCCACTAATGGGGTTTGTAAGTCCCAAGAGTATTTGACTCCTAGTTTTATTTACTTTAACCATTGGGTTCTTCATCACATAAGGCCCTTATCATGGATTTAAAGCCTATGGAAACTCCCCTCTCCCCTAGTCACTAGGTTACACATTGCTCATGAATCCCTTCCCTTGTTAGACACAAGGTTGATTTCATGAAGAATGAGTGGTAGCCTATTGTACTCATATAATTTCATGCCAAAGGTCAACAAATTATGTTATCAATAACCAATTTGTGATGCTTCAATAGAAACTTGAATCTTGAATAAGATCTAGGTCAATATTTAGACTTTTCTAGATTTGCATATTATTTGTCTACATGAGGTGATGATTAATAGTTTTGTTCTACATATGTTAGCTAAGCCAATGACATGGGATGTGGTGGAGTCATCATTTTGATAACACCCATTTTCACCTCATTTGTAATGGGTTTGGGAATGTACCCTATTATCATGAATTTTTATACCTTAGAGAAAAACTAAAATTCTTAAAGTTCATTTTTAAAATATCTATTATACCACACTAAGTTCATTGTACATAGCAGGGGCCAACTTTATTTACAAACACTTATTTTTCACTATATTTGGTTGATTGTATGTTGATTATTGATCTTGATTATTTTAATGTAATATCATTATGAATCATATCCTATGCAATTTTAATGATGTCAATTGTAGACAGATAAATTAACACTTATTCATAAAATAATGCACATGTAACAATCCTTTTATACACACTTAGCTTATGCCCAAGTCCACGGTCCTAAACCATTATTCATATACTTTTATGTGGATGACCCTTAATCTTAAGTAATTATCATACATGATGTTCCTATTCTCCATTTCAAGCATCTTAAACTCACTATTAGACTGATCAACACTTCTCGTTTAGTTTTCTCTACTCTTTAGACAAGGTCATGCCTCTAGGATAATCCCACTTATCGATTGTGTTTGAATCCACCGGTCGCATCCTCCCACCAAATAATGACTAATTTCTCAAATTTAAACCCACCTAATGGGTCATACTAACTATTTCATAAGTATCATTTGAGTAATTTATATAAATATCATTATAAAGCCACATTTTCTAACCATTGTTCTTTAGAGGCTTGTATGATTGAAAGCATTGGAATATCTAATTACACATTGAGTGGAAATCACTTATTCTTTCCAATTCTAAGTTCACATAAGACCAACAAGATAAATTGAATCGATATATTTTTACACATAAAGCTAAAATCTTAATGAAACTTAGCGTGCCCTATAGATGCCAACATAGGCTAGCCATGCCCAAATAATATAATCTTGTCCTAGGCAAATGTGAAGCCATGTTCATGATTCATAATGACCTCATACAAACATACAATAAATTTCATAGTCATAGTCACAATCCTACATATATGATTTCTAGTTAAGTTATTCATCTTTGGTATTTTCTCATTTTAGTATATTTCAAAATTTATCAAAGTTCTAAATCAATTTGTGTTATTTATTCCATATTTTATACAATCTGATTATACATAGTAGTTTATCATAATTAGGATTTAATATGTATTTATCCTAGTTTTTATAAATCATTGACATATAATTCTCATTTTAACAAATGGTTTTTAGTCAAAAAATATATAAATGTATTAAAATTTGGTTCCATGTAATATTCATATCAATATGACTTCAATTTCTCAACTAGTAATCAATCACAAGTAACAGTGCTAACGATAAACCTTGAAAGCAAACTTGCACAAAGGTCACATTTGGCTGAAATAATATTCTTAATAACTATGAATTTTATTTTCATATAAGTTTGCATATTAATTATAAAAGTAATGTTTCCATTCATCAAAAAATTTGAGTTTAAATACCTTTTGCACTGATGGGTTTCTACATCATGATCACTTTTGATTGCATTGTGAAAACTTAAAAATTGGAATTGTGGACTTCAATCTTCATTTTTACTCTTTGCATAAGTTTTGAAAGCCCCAATTTTTTATAACTTGAATCTTATTTTAATTTGCTAAGACAAAACATATGATACATTTTTAAAACATATATCCTATGCTAAGTTGTCTAATTCGTAAGACCTAGGAAAGCATGATTTTGCTTTTAACAAGTTTAATATAGTCTTTTAACTATGGACATGTTTCAATCAACATATTCTTTATAATATCACCAACTTGGATATGTCTAACATTATGAACACCATTATTTCAAATTACAAGCATGGTCTTTGGTTTTGTCAGCATATACACTTAAATTTATTAAGGTTGCTTTTTATCTAGATTAGTTTCATTCTCAAATATATATTTAAGTATTTTCAAATTAAGACACATACTTTTCTAGTAGATTTTTGGTAAATGAGATAGTTTTTGCTAAGTTTGTTGAACATTTGAGAAGGAAAGACAATAGAGTGTTTTGAATTCGGAAGTCACCACCATTTATATACAATCATAGAGTGTGATAAAAGGTTAATATGAAATTTAACACCTTTTCGTACATTCAATGCATTATGGAGTTGGGAAACTTGGTTTTTGTGATTCATTTGGTCATTTTATTCACATTGGTTCAAGCTCCCTATAGAATCCACATTCTACTATTCATTACTCTAAAAGTCATTGTGTGTGGGCACATAAATCTAGTCACAATACTTGATAATGTCAATTCTTGACACATCCTAAACCACATGATGTGTGCCCAATTACATGGCTCTTATTTACCATTCCTCTAAGCCTTTTATCCATATTTCATCTCATATCAGATCTCTTTTATGACTATTGTTACTTTCATGTACTTTTTTTCAATTTGATTTTATAATTTGATATTACATTGAGACCTTGAGACATTGATATATGATTTTGTCACATTGTGAGTATTTATTATGTTATGATAGACAAGTTATTAATTGTTGTACATAAAAAATTATATTTGATTTTGTTATATTATATCAAATTAGTACTGTTGATATCATGATTATGATTGCTAGTGAAAATCAATTATGGGCTAGGTTCTGGCCAAGAGTATTTTGATCAGATGAATGCTTTAATTCATACATGTCAATGAGGTTAGAGAGAAAAGAAAAGAATGAGATCGAATATGTCTGTTATTTTTGTTTCTACTTTGTTTTAAGATTTATCAGTACTGTGCTTATTATGTGCATCATGTGAATCTATCATTACAACTTGGCCAATTATTCTTATAGATTTTCACTATTTTATATTTTTAGTACTCTCTTTTATTGGAAATGTAATTTACATCATTATCATGATTATATGCATTGGTATAGCTTATTGTGCATGGTTGTGACTTGGCAAGTCTAGGGACTTAGCCTTATTTATATTAATCATTATGCCTTGGAAACATGGGAATTGAGAAATATCATAAGTTAGTATTAACATTACTTAAGGTTTGACTTACCAGTATGATGGGTTTTGATAAATTCATTGAGGACCTTTAAAACATAATAATAATGTTGTATGCATTGTGTGCATGAAAAATGAGAATGAAGTCTTTTTGTGGACTTTTTTAGAACATTATATTGAATAGTAATCAATCTACATATAATAACCTATTAATTTTAATTAGGGTTTCATGCTTGTCATGTGTAAATAATACAAAAATATGGCAAAAAGGGACAAACATTCTATTTTGAAGGCTTCGAACTCATGCATAATTAAGTTTTGTTGGTTATGGACTGAGTGGAATGTGGAGAAAATGATGGAATATTGTGTGTTTAATCGTGCATCCCTCAAATCATAGCCTTGAATGCATCTTACAATTGGAATGAACAAAAAAATGGGGAAAGTAGTGTTAAAAACCCATACTAGAAAAATATGAAGGGTTGGTTGTTGTCGGTGTTATGTTGGTGGATGACATTGGGTTTTGGACAAGAAGTTGTAAAGAAAATACATAGAGGAAAATAAGAAAGAAATAGAAGGGACTTAGTATTGATAATCTGGATTAAAAAATTAAGTTTGTATATGTTTAATTATACAAAATTATATCTATAAAATGTTTTAGTGACCTTGAGAGGAAAATATGTTGCAGGATGGGCATGTTCCCTCTCATAACTCTTTTTTCATTTAAACTTCTAGTTATTTCATGCATGGTTGTGTTCATTACTTGTTTTATGGTGAATATGAAAAAGCAGCTAGTTTTTAAGGAACCCCTTGGTTGGTTTAGTTGTATGAGTTCATCTCACCCATTTGATGACATGAAGATGATTCTTCATAAAATTTTAGTTCGAGAAAACCTACCATTTTTTATAAAAGTGTTGAGTGTTATTTTATCTATGTGTATGCACACTTTTGGTGGTGTATTACGTGTTTCTCATTTTGTTAGTGAGTTATACCTTGCTTTCCTGTGTGTTTGATGCTAATTTTTGTTTTGGTCTTTTGAGTTTGGATCTCATTATTTTATATGTTTTTTATTCATTTATGTTTATGATTGGAAACTCCATGTGGTGTTTTATTTCAATGTTGAATCGATGGTTGGGGTGGTTAGGATACAACTAATGGATGGGCTCATATTTATCATTACTTGATTTGCTTACAAACCAATGTTTTTGGTTATAGTTGGACATGTTTGATTGGTGTGAGAAAGTTACTTGGGAGTCATAGTGATATTAAGGCTCTTGATCTATTTCAGTTATAAGTTATTGCATTCCATAATCTTTTGGATGTTGTATTATATCTATTTAGGAGGTTGCATTATATGTATTTAGTAGTTATATCATTTGGAAATGACTTATGGGTGGGTAATTTTACATTGTTGTATTATGTTAATAAACTACTCAGACTACATTCATTTAATTACTAGTTATTATCTCATTTTGGCTTGATGTATAATATAAGTGTTGACCATTTTTTGCCCAACAAGCCAAAAATTGGTCCCCTTCTTCCCCTACTGTTCTAGGCCAGTTCATTTTTTAATTTTGCACAAGTCTAGGAATTTCTACGGACTCTACAGGTCTATTTCTATGAACTCTACAGGTCTATTTCTATGGACTCTGCAGGTCTATTTCTACGAACTCTATAGGTGAAGTTTCTACGGACTCTGCAGGTTAGTCTTTTGGCACATGAAGAATCAGTTCAAAGAGTGTTAAGTTTTACAAGGCTTCTTCGAGCTCTTGTCTGAATAAATTCACAAGGAAGGTTGGCATCATTGAACCATTGAACCATTGAATTGGTTCAATGCCTTGGTTCAACACCTTGGTTCAATCGACAAGTTCAACGCTAAGTTCAAAGGCTCGGCTCAACAAATGTTTGAACCGTTGAACCGGTTCAATGAATTGGTTCAACGGTTGGTTCAAAGGAGAAGTTCAACACAAAGTTCAATGCAAAGTTCATCGACATGTTCAATCAAATGGTTCGATGCCTTGGTTCAACAAATGTTTGAACCATTAAATTGGTTCAACGGATTGGTTCAACAGTTGGTTCAAGCGAACGGTTCAAAGGCTTGGTTCAATAAGGAGTGGCACGCAGTGTTGAACTGTTGAACCATTTTTGGTTCAATCGGTTGGTTCAACGGCTTAGTTCAATCAGGCAGTTCAAAGGAGCATCCCAAAAAGTGAAGGACAAGTGCCCTTGCAGATGGCAATTCCAGGTTCAAGAGCCCTTGCAGAGGGTAGTTCCAGGTTCAAGAGCCCTTGCAGAGGGTAGGAAGCACTTCAAAGAGGCCACAAAGAATCAGCTAAGATATTTCAAAATTTTGTTAAGGCAAAGTCATGAATTATTTTGAACTTTTATCCAAAGGATTTCCTTCGAATAAAAAGTCTAAAGGAATTCAGGAAAGCTGCAACCAAAGAACCCGAAGGAATAACAAAGACTGAGACAATTCTCATAGACTTTTTGTCTATGGAAAAAGTCTATGGGAAGAAATCCATAGAAAAATCCCATAGAAAAGGAAGCCAAAGGAATTTGCCAAGGATGGTGACATCTCAAAAGCTGTCAACTTTAAGAAGATAGACTAGATGTTGGTTTTCAAGCTATGACGGGCCCGTGAATGTCAAATTTTACAACAATAAATCTAGAGCACAGAAGGCACCAAGTAGAAATCGTTGAAGGCTTTAAAATTCTTTTCTAGGAGTAGTGGAACATGCCACGTGTCCCCTGCAAGGGTCGATGGAAGCTGACAAGTGTTAAACATTTTGTCTCTCTCTTGTCCCGTAGAGAAAGGTGGTGGGCCTCGATGAACTGCTTAAGAGAGAAGAAGCTACCACGCGTCATTTTATGTAGTATTCTCCAAAATTATTTGAAGCTTCTATAAATTTAGTAGATACTACCATGTGTCTCGTCAAAAACTTAGTGGAAGCTGCCACACGTCGGCATCCGCATTTCAAAGTGCCTTATGAGTTTTAAAGTGACGGGCACACAAACATCAAACTTTGCACGAATGAATAACCATTGGTTTTCAAACAAATGGTGTGAACCTAAAGGAATTCAAAGACTAAATTTTGGAGAGTCGAAGAACTAGCAGAGGTAACCCAAGAGATGAAGGAATAGAAATCGAGAAGGCAGCCTAGGTGGCAAAAAGGAGGTGAGTTATATCTATAGTTGAAATAGGGTCCACCAATTGATTACCAAGAGGCATGAATAGGTGATGAATGGTGCAACTCATCTTTCCCCATTCTGCATTAATGAGCAGGCAAGCTGCAAAATGCCTTAAAGGAGCAGTATTTTGCAGACAAATGGTGCGGCCCATAATTTCACCTTGAAACAAGGGGCCGACACAGCATTACCTTGGAGTGGCTTTCCTCTTCCCAATGATCAGAACACACATGGGTCATTTGTAAAAAGGGTTCCAAAAGGCCTCCTTTCTTGCTCTATATATTATAGACTTGTCATTTGGAAAAGGATCTGTCACATTTACAAGGCGAAGCCTTGGCAAATTTTCACCTAAAATCAATAAATGCAATTTTTACCTCTATTCTGGTTAGATATCTCTGTGTGTGTGTGAGTGTCAATTTTGTGTTTATTCATTTCTTTCTAATTATTTCATAGGGTTAACACCAATGCACCTAGTGTCTATAAGGTGCCATTCTTGCAAGTGACAAGGAGAGCTGCACCTAGAAGCGCAAAGACATAAGAATGTACTATACAATGTGCCCTTTCCACAACACCTATGGTGAGTCCCTGTGTTTTATGTGTTCCATTGAAGCCTCCCTGTTAGTTTCTTGCAGCCTGGTCCTTTTTCCAGTTTAAAGTGTATGTATGTGTTTGTATGGTTTCAAGTGTGAGTGTGAGTAGGTGGAATCATTTCATGCATCACCTCTTTTAGAGTAGTTCTACTTTCCTACAATCTTCTCCCTTTTCATCCCCCCCCATTATAAATCTATATATATGTATTAGCACTTATTGGAACAACTCAGATGCATCAAAGGGAGCTAGCCCTTGCCTAGAGACTCTCCCCTTTAGCTTCACCGGTCCCATAGGCGAGAGGGGAGTTTCCATTTTGACGTGTGGAAGGCAGGAACTCGGCCTCCTGCCTCGGGTGCAATCCACTACGTCAACAATAAGTCCATTGGAGGACTAACATTATTGTATATGTTTAGTGTAATTTTAAATTAAATAGATTTTAGACTTCAACTGAAAAGGTCATTATATGTTTTCAATTATTTTTGGGTCGTTATGATTGCTTTAATTAATAATCATGGTGACAATGGTATTGGTAAATAAATTTAGGAAGTTCTTATACATAAGGATAATAAATAAAAAGATAATCTTTTTTTTATGTTAAGTAGGTTTACATATCTTTGACGGAATTATAATACATTTCTTTGTTTCAAGTACTTCAATTTGAATTAGTATGTAAATTAGCATGGATGAAATGCACACTTGTGGTGTCTTTATTGATGGTGATAAGCATGATTGTTGTCTTTAACATTATGAGATTCTGAATAATAAATGAAGGCAAAAATTCTAACTCACCTTGTTTTGAATTATTGTATCTTAATTATTGTGAACAAGTTTCCAAAAATATTACAATGTTTGATCTATTATTATTATTATAAATGTTTACTTTATAAGTAAATGCATTTGATAGTGAGGACCTAACCTCATAATTCATTATTTGGTATAAAGGAATGTAAAGGCAAATGATAGGTTTGTGGTTATTGTTGTTAATCACATTAATTGGTGAATCTGAAGGCCTATTTGTTGATTGGCTATGTAACTTCCTACAATGGATAAATTATATGAGAGTGTTGTAATGGTAAATTGGAAACATCATAATGTTATTGTGTATCACAATGTATTTTTTAAATTGGAAATTGGTTTTATATAGTGCATTTTGTGGTTTATGTTAGTTGTTTTTAGATTAAAATTATTTTTATGTTAATAAGTTTCAAGTGAAGTCAATTTATAGAGGTTAAGTAAACAATAGTTTTTATGGTTTTGCCAAGGTGGCCTAATAGAAACTACAACATGCAATTTTTATTAACAAATCTAATTTTTGAGGTAATATGGAACTTGTTTGGCTATAAAAGTCTTTCACTATCGGTATGCTAAGCTAAGTAGTTGATAAAACATGCTTTAGTGATGGTATACACCTTACCATTCTTCCCCTTACAACAAACTTCTACCTCTTCATAAGCTAACTAATCAAACTAAATGGATAAATATTATTCTTGTGACATACTTACAGAATTGGCTTCAAAAGGAAAAGCTTTTTGATCCCTAAAAGGTTGAGGGCAATATAGGTCTATCTTGTCTTCCAAGGGCGAATAAGTGTCTACAAATTGGTTGAAAATTTAATAACCCACCTTACAGACTTAAAATAAATTATCATTAAGTGGAATTAATTACTAGAAAGGTAGGATTGAGGGACTGCCTCCTCCTTGTCTGTTAGTTTTCTCAATAAAGATGCCTTCCTCAACCTTGATCAGACCATAGTCCCATATAAAAGAGTAAAACCTGATTCTAAGATTTTAATCAAGTCTTCAAATTTCCCTTATGTAGGATTGTCAACTCTTCCAAATTTTACTATAACATAGACTGGAACCTCTTGCTGGTGACTTGTAGGAAGTATTGATTTTATAAGAGTCTTACACTCTTCAAGAACATCTCTATCCTTCCCCTCAATGGTTTTAGTCTTATTCAGATCTTCAAATTCTTTACAAAAATTGAAAAAGGACTGCCATATGTCATCGAGTTCTTTTACATGTTAATATTGAGGCTCCAAAAACATTGTAAGCATGCCTTTTTCTTGAGAAACAACCTCTAAAAGTTCACTAGTTACAACTTCTTTAGCCTCCTCAACAAGAACATCCCTAAAAGATTGCTTTACATTTCCCTTGTGAAGAGGGCTATCGATGGTGATCTCTTCATCATACTCACTAAAAGTGTCTTCATCATGTTCACCTGGAACATTAGAATATTCACTTGGTTTCCCATCTATTTTCCATACAAAAGGATCTTCTTCCAACGTGGAGGTGGTGGGAAGGCAAGAAATATCATTAGCTTGTTTACAACTCGAGAGGATGTCTTTCCAACTGGGAAACTTGAAGGACTTATTTGGGAGCTCTTGGGGAGGGGAAGAGAATCTTGTGATAAGATTTCTTCATTCTTCTCCCTCCAAGTAGAAATTAACCTCTCACATTTTGATGTGCTTTGATCCCTAACCTCCTCAACAAGCACTTATCCCTATTTTTGGATGCTTTCCTCGAATAACCTCCATGATGGAAAGGTTTGAGGTTCATTTGAGGTTCTTAGGGAGAGAAGAATGGAGATTGTATAGGTAGAGGTTCTTCTTCATGGTATATTGTAATCTGGAGAAGATTGGGAACAAAAAAAGGTTGATGAGGGGCAAGAGGGAGGACATAATGTTGATTATATAGAGTTTGTTGTCTCTCCCAGATTGATAACTTATCCTCTATACAATAAATCTAGCCACCTATATCCTACATGTCATTTGTTAGTCCTTGCTAATTTTTTCTCTCAATAACTACCCACTCACTCTTAAACAACTATAATGAGTCCCTTATATACTGAATAAGATGGATATGGACAACTAGACCAAACTCTTCTTCTCTATCAAGCTCCCTCAGATGCCTATCATAGTATACTAAGGTTTTTTTGAATCTTGATATGGATTGAGTAGGCATGTGACTATACTGACTAAGGGTAGCATAATTTTTACTAGGATGATTGGAAACATGGGTAGGGGTGGGAGGGAAGGAAGGGTAGCATTATTGATAGTAAGGTTGCTCATATTGATAACTAGAGCCATATGGAGGAAATAAAGGGTCATTACAGGATTGATATGGCTCAACATAGGGCTAGTATGGGTCATTATATTACTAGTAAGGAGGTGTAAAACATAACTCCTCTCAATATGTAACCATCAAACTCATGAGGCAAATAAAAGCAAGAGAATTATCAACAATACCTTAAAAAATGTACTTAGGTTGCTAGAACTAACTAGTTGAAACTTGGAGTCACCTTTGATGTTTGAGGTCATGCCTTTAAATGTTGATGCATTGAAGGAAAACACCAAAAATCCCTAAATAGATGATAATTTGGTCCCACCAAGCATGCCATAAACTATTATTGATCTGAATTGCACCCTTTAAAGAGGTATTTCAGGCCTCATCACTCAGTTGATATGATTGGAACAATCTAAGGCCATGGGTCACCTATAGTTGTACTGGACCTTCAGAGGCCAACTTCCTCTAATAGATCACCTAGACTAACACTAAACTACTACTTTGACAAGGAATGGGGAGAGAGATATAACTAAAAACAAAAAAGAAAACATTTAGGCGATGCACCAAACTTAGTCTCTCCACTTGCCTATACTACACTAAGAACATGAACAAATAATAAAACCTATTTCAAAACTCAACATGAGTCTTCTAAGCATTATATTTTTGATATGAAGGTTATGGTCTAGCTATTAGTTGAGAGGGATGAACAAGAGGTCTCATAGGAGACACAAGTCAATGTTTTCCATAGTCAGCCTTTATAAGACCATGTGACACACTTCATATGACCTACTAAGATGACTAAAAACCAAAAAAGAGGTAAGAAAATAGGATAAATGAAAAGAAGTTATAGACACTATCACAAACATTCATCAAACTACCATATTTACATGTTATTTGTAACATTCAGAAGACTAGAAATCAACATGTATTTAGTTCAAAGGCAAAGTGCAAGTGTTTATCAGAGTAGGGATTTAACATACCCCAATTGAGGATCAAAGGTAGATCAATATCTATACCATTTATAAGACAAAAATATTCCTTCCTAATAATGAAACATCTGCCTAATTATATAGGAAAAATATCCAAATCTTGGGGTCTGAATGGTCATACCCACTGATGGGGTAGTTAAATTTTTTTATTATGATTTGAGAAGGTAGTTTGAATAAGTGGGAATCTCCTCAAGATCATCATGGCCATGCATGTGTAACTTCTTATCACATGTATTTAAACTTGCATCTTCTATTCTATCTATTTTTACTTCCATAATGACTATAGGGCTAGATTCCATCATCCTTTCCCCCACTCTGCCAATTGGAGTTGAACTATGCCATGATTTGTAAAATTGGGCCACTATAAGATTGTCTTTACAAATCTAATGCAATTACATAGTTTGATCATGAGTTGATAGATAAATAGGAGGAATGAACCCTTTTGTGGTAGGTTTTAGCCATGTGGCATTATGAAGATCATTCTAAGCATTTGGTAGTTTTGAAAGTCAAATAGGCCATCAAATTTAAGCCATTACATTGTTAGTTGTTTAGCTAGCATGTCCTTTTGCTTAGATGGTGGCCTATCATGTGGTTTTTTCTTGTTTTTTTATTGCTTTGATTAGTTATACTATGTTTTTCATCTTGTGGTGAAGTGGGATTTCACCACATGGTGTCATCTCACTTACCTATTGTATGGATGCCTTTTTTGGCCTACACCAATAACTATGGGTATACAAAGCAACAAGATTTTACCATGTGATACCATCCCACTCACTTGGACTCTGATAAAAATTTGCAATTACATGGATTGTTCTCTGAGACTAGGTCTTTAGGATTTCACTAGATGGTGTTATCCTACTAACTTTCTTACCTAAGAGCTTATAGACATGGAACTCACTCAAGAAAACTTTGAATAAATTTAACTAAGCTTTAAAAGACTTTTTACATAGTTTTGGGGATGCTGGGAGAGTGGCACGTGGCTCTTGGTAATCTTTGAAAAATTGACTAAGTGTTGAAGAAAGAAAAGAAGTTATTGGTAGACCATCCTTCAACAATGAATCGATATTTTTCCATGTGGCATAATCCTACTAATTCACTAATCAAACAAATTCACTCAACTAGATGAAAGGTTTCAAGGCCCTAGGTCACCAGGATTTCACTACATGGCTTCATCTTGTATAGCTACTTGCTTAGAACATTATGGAAAATGACTAAGTTTTAAAGACTTTTGAATAGGCCCAAGGTTTTGGATTACTAACGCATGGCTCCAAGCAAGATTAAAGAATCAACTAAGTTTAGAGATGCTTAGAAAAGTGGCAAAACTCCTATGGACCTATGAATGACTCTTGTATGGTGCCAAGAGGCTTAGACTAGAGACCTAACACACTGATAACTTGGAAACCTATCAAGACGTTGCACAAGGCCTATCAATTTTAACATAGTGCCCCCTCAAAACCATCTTAGTGAAAAATCCCAAAATTGACTAAGTGTTTCATTATTTACTTTCTACAAGATTTAGAAGTGCTTTGTGTTAACTGGGAAGGCCAAAATGAAGGTTGAGAAGATTGTAACAAGGTTAAGAAGCTCCAAAAGACTCACTAAGTGTAAAACTTCAAAGATTTCACAGTTCATTATAGTAAAGGCTATGTGATCCACTTTAACAAAGGCCAAAAAATTGTTAAGTGTCAAAAATCCAAATGTTTTTTGCCTTAGTCATTTTTTAAAACCTGAATAGAGCTTGGAAAACCTGTAACTCTGCACTCAAAACCTTGAACTAGGCCTTGCTCCTCCATGGTGACCAAAAATAGTCAACATTTACCACATAAATAATGTCATATTTCATAGGTATTATTAGAGCATATTATTCTATAAACATTGTAACATTGAATGCATTTAATTTAACAACTATAAAAATAGGATTAAAACTAGCCAACTCATCATTATATTTTTATACATTTAATCTAGATTTAACATCTATCCTTGGAGTAAAAAAATAGGCTATTCTTGCATCATAAGGTAAAAAGATCCATAAAACTTGAGTCTTTTCATCCATAATCATGAATTTCATATACGCATATTGGATTTCCATGCCACACATCTTTATTATTGGTTGTATGGCGGCCCACTGCCAATGATTTTTTTTATTATACCTTATATTTATCATAGAGGGTTTCCATTTCATATGAATAGTAGAAGAAAACCAACCATATTAAATGAAATGATTATGATGTGTGTAAATGTGCATGGTTGGATGGTGTCATACCTGTATAGAGGATGCTAACAATTTAAAATCTATGCCAAATCTATCAAGGATGATGTCGACTGCATGGAATGGATGAAGATATCAATGCACTGGAAAAAAATGCAAAAACACCTCAAATACAATGAAAATACCTAAATCTCATTATCTATAGGCTATTTATCAAATAATGACCCATATATTTTAGGAAACAATGGAAACTATGAAGCTGACCCTTCACATTATCCGAATAAATTCAAATATTAGAAAGAGGTCATTGGAAATTTTATTAATGGTTTTATAAAATCAATATTTTAGATCATATTTTGTGGGTTTTTTTAATTTTATAAATTACTCACTCAGTGTTTCAAAAAAAAAATTAATACTACAAATCTAATTTTTTTCTATATTTTGTATTTTAAAATTATCACAAATTTTGTAAATACATATCAACAGCTTCAACAAAGTGCAAAGAATCTAGTGATAATATTAATTTTATCTATAAAAGATTTAAATTAATCAATTTTACCTTCATTTTCAGTGAATGGATCTTTCTACTATAAAATTTTCTTTCAACTTAAACTAATCGAACAAAATCCCCTAAATATTAGCTCCTTCACAATGAATCAGAGAGTCGGCGAGTTGTGAGGGAGAGAGGTAGTGATAAGTTGAAATTAAAAAAGCAACTAGAAGATATGAATGTGGCATTTTTCAAAATTTGTACAAAACATTTAGTCAATTACATATAATTCAATTTAGATATTAATGTCCAATAGAGGTCAAGAATGGCCAATGGGCTAAAAAATATATTGCACCAACATATTATATAAAGCGAGGATTAAATGCATCTTCAATGTACATCATCCAAAAATAGTCTCAATATCTTTGAATGTAATTTATCTACATTACTAACAATTTTCGCAATCACTTTCAAATATAATTATTATTGCCATGTTTAGTCCAATACATATATAATTTCACCCGTCCTATATCTTGAGTTAACGTTGCCCCATGCTTGGAAGTATCTTGATCACAACATGAATAATGTCCTTCTACCTTGGCTTCCAAATTAGAATTTTCCTTTATAAAATTTCCATGACACTCCTACAAATTCGTCATTATTGTTTTTATACCAAAATCACATTTCCAAAGCTACAATGTTATTCACTATCAATCTTACTCTTAGAAGATTATATGTAAAAACCTTTAGGAGTGCCTAAAAATAGTGTGAAAACTCATTTATTATTCTCAAAGCTATTCAATAAAACTTATATGCATTTCATCCTAAAAGCTTATTACTCTTCGATGGATCATTTTATAGATTCCACAAATTAAATTTCTCGATGCTAAAATTCTATGTTGTACACACTATATTAATTAAATGATAGTATGGTTTACACATGGCAGTATGATTTACATGATTAAAATTAATAATTAAGATCTAAATCTTGGTTATAAACATATATTACTAAAATAATTAAAATTCACACATTTATCTTATTACTTTTGTCAAGAATTATATTATTTTTAATTCAAAAAATGACAAAATGACATGTGTGCATATCTATTCTTTCATGTAATTTAATATTTTATATGTTAATTATATTAGATATTTTATATAATTAGTTCAATATTAAAATGCAAAAATTTATTAGTGATGCATTTAATATCACCACCATAATCCATAATTTTAATAAAAATAATGTGTGAACAACAGATCAAGTTTTTTTACAGATGTCCATTGATTTATAAACCAACCTTCTGGACCACTAGTGTCAACATTATAGTTATTGTGGTTCGTATTTATAATTTTAAAATATTATAAATATTAATGTCCTTGAAGATATACTAAAATACTAATATTATTCATAGTTACAAAGAAATATCACCAATGTTAGGCAAATTAACCACATAGTCTGGCTAAGACTATGATGATTCATTTATTGATTACGAATAAACATTGTTAACATTGGGAAACTTAATCATGGGGTGTGGTTAAGAGTACTACCACATATTAAGTACATGTATACAAACTATATTTAATTCATTCAATTTTGTGTAATTTAATATAAAACATTTACGGACAAGACTAGTCACATCGTAATTCTTATGCTTATGGACAAATACTCAACCGAAAATAATTTTCAATACAAAGGTAGGGACTAGCCGCTACATGGCCCTTGCCATATCTATAACTACTAGTAGATTATTTTTCATGTAGATCCATGTGCCTATTTATTACAGGAGTTTAAGTAAACTACCACATGCTTCAATGAGGGATCTTTATGTAAAGAAAATGACACATTATGGAAATTTTTGAGAGACTACCATGTTTGGATTGCATTCCAAAAAAATAAACCAATATGGGGAAATGATTTGTTCAATGATTATATCTCAAGTGTGGGATACAATTATATACTTGAGGTTAGGGAAATACTGAAAAATGGTGATTGCTTTATACGTATGTGTTGGAATCATTACTTTAGCCTAATATTTATGTTTTTTTCCACTTTTATTGTAATAGAAAATTATTATTGACAATAATCTAATTTTTTAAAGGTATTCGTATATATTAATATGTGTATTTTTTCAATAAACATTATAATATCCCATGCATTTTTCATATAAATGTTATTTATAGGAAAATTTATGCTAAAAATGGTTTCAATTCATGTACCACAATAGAAACTAGGGGGTAATATCCTTCAAACTTGGTGATATTGGCCTTAGTTGATTTATGATTCCATGGCACTAAACTTAGTGTATCATTAATGGAATTACACTATTTATGTATATTATGGCTAAAAATAAAACATCACATCTTTTGGAATCATGGGTATAATTTAATTTTTTTATGGACTCGTATTCACAAAGAAACCCATTGAGCTGCATGATATCAATCATAGCAATTTAAAGTATAGAATGTTGAAATAAGATATATTGCTCTTATGTGTTATCAATTCCTCATAGTATCCCTCTTTTAGTAATTGAAACAACTTGTTCAATAATTAAATGATATGGGTTATCCATGAGGGCATGCTTCCACTATGATCTGCATTTAATTTGATTAAATTAGACATTGATCTTTTTGAGATAATCCATGAATCTCTAATTTTAGGGGAATTTTACAAGATGACAATGGCTTTATCATGGCATGACCAACCTTTGTACAATATTTCTCATATCTTGAATGTTATCTTCTAAACATCTTCAAGATGAATTAGAACCTGATGGTAACTTGGATTTAAGTCAATCTTGGTGAAGTATTGAGCACTTTGGAGTTGGTCCAGAAGGTCATCAATCTATGGTATTGGATACTGATTCTTCATTGTTATATTTTTGAGTGCACTATAGTCTATGCCAAAGTTATCAGGACCCATCCTTATTGGGTGAGAGGACTATCAGAATCCCACAAGGTGAAGAGTTAGCCTTTATCTTGCCTTGATCAAGGAACTCATGTATCTGACACCAAAATTTGTCATTATTGCAAATTGATCTATAATATAGGGTTTATTCAGAAGAGGTGATCCAGGGACTAAATCAATACATGTTTTAATATGTAGTGTGTTGGAAGGCCTTTAGGCTCTACAAATACTTCATTATGCTACTTTGGTAACTTGTTGAGATGTTGTTATGATGTTATGGGAGTGTTATGCATTGATAGGGTGTGCTTCATCTACTACATGGGTGTGTCATGGTAGACCATGAGCAACATAAACTTTTGTGCATGCGAGATAAGTTTGTGACATTGCTTGGTAGAGACTAAGGTGACTTTGATCATGGGTGCTAAATCAAATAGGTAGTGGAAGTAATTTTGTGCACGAATAGTCCAATGTTGTGGATTGGATTGATATGTAGCTTTGTGGTCATATAGGTATGGTCTTCCTAACAAGATATCATAGACCTCAAGAGGTGTGATGTCACAAGTTATGTTATCCTCCATAGGCTTAAATTTTAACTAAAAATTGCACTTCACTAGATCTATATATCTTTCCCCTACTATAACCACCCCAAAAAATATGGATTAGGGTATGTATTAGTGGTAAGACCAAGGAATTGAGCTATTGATTATGTAATGATGTTCTTCTAACTACCACTATTGATGATGACATGGAGAGGTAGAACCTTCACCCAAAACTTGGTGTGAAATAAAAATCCATGCTCTTCAGAGATGTTGATTATAGTTTTGTTGATACTTATATAAGAGGCATTATATCAGTGTTATCCATTAGTATGGGTTCTGATGTACATGGCATTCAAAGTCATCATAGATGGATGAGCAATGGAAATGACACTACTTATCATCAGAGTTAATCTTGCCTTTATTTGAAGTAGAAGGTGAATGAGCCTTCAAGTGTTGTGTAGTATTCTGAGGTGGATCACTTGTGCAAGAAGGGTAATGATTTTGCACAAGGGGATATGATGTAAAGTTGTGTGAGGGCTGAACCGTATGCACTACATTCGATGAAGAGGTGGTATGTTGCTTCATATTTGCCTTGGATTTGATCTTGGAAGCATTGTGATATGTTTTCCATAAGTTAATAACTATAGCTTCACATGGATATAAGGTGAGAGTATGATGATATACTTTAACACCTTATGTTGTTCACTCAGGTTCTCTTGAAGGTATATAGAGTATTCATGGAATATGTTGGTGTAGTCTTCCACGGATTGATCCTTGCATTAAAAAAGTTATTGGAAGTTGATATATTCATCTTTAAAGAGTTAGAGAGGGTAGTATTCCTTCTTCATGGCATCAAAAAAAGTAATCCATGATTCAATTGGACCGATGTCAAAAAAATCAATCCATGATTCAATTGGAACACACTCATGTGCACACTACACAATGAAGGTCTCCCACAAGTTAATAATCAGGAAGGACATATTTAGTACTAAGAAGGTGATCTTCTTAGCATTATTGAAGTAATTGACTGATAAGTACTCCTCAAGTTGTCAAATCTAGGCATCTAATGTTTTGGCATCGATCTTGCCTTTGAATAAAGGGATGTCAATATTAACTTGTAGCTTGAAGGAGGTTTGTTGCTGAAATTGTTGTGGAGTATGTTAATGAGATGAAGATGAGGGAATTAGGTTGAGTTTCATAATTAACTCATGAAACTGACAAAAAATCTTAGTGCATTATGTTTTTAGTGCATCGACAATGAGCTTTGAAATTTTTGGGGTTGACTTAGGTTGATTCTAGGTGTCAACCATCTTGCTTTTACTACAGTGTTCTATTGGGGTTTATAAAATAGAATTGATTGATAAACCTTCTCTTTCTAATTTTACTCATGTGGTTTTTAGACATAAAAAGTATAAAAGGGTAAATCTCTTGATACTAATCTACCGACTAAGCTTAACTGATCTAACACTAATGCCCTGAACCATGGGGCCCAAGATCGAGTATATAGGGCACAACTGAGTATGGTTATGCAAAGTGAATGCACAGAGATGTATTTAGAAAGAATAGCCACATACACATGCAATAGAGTGGCAGTATTATTTGTAGGAAATGCAACTTCTATTCATAAATTAAAAAATAGGTAATATAGATTATAATGTCTATAGTGTGTGTATATAGAGTACATGTGTGAAACAAGATAAATATGTTATGGCTATATAAATGGAATTGATCTATTTTCTATCTTAATCATATGCGTATCTTACATATATAATATGCATAATATAAGAGCAATGATTACTATTGTGTGGTTACCAATGAGGATGTTGGTAGCACCCCAGTCCTGCCAGATGTGGTATTTGGTAACAGACATAATAGTTAATGTCTAGGCTATCTTCAACCACTTCCAATCTAAAGATCATATTTTGTCATCAAATTTTAGTTGGGATATTTTAATTAACCACATGGTCAGGGCTTATTGAGACATGGTTGTGATAAAGTGGGGCCCAAGGGAGCAAGCAATCTATGAGGTGATTAGGACTACGAGTTATGAGGCGTGCAAGCTATGATCTGAGGATATCAATGCATGAAATTATTTGAGTAGTCACAAGACTTGTTTGTAAGGTTGTCAGCAAAATTTAGACAAGGGAGTGCACATGATTTCATGAGAGGTGTGAGCTCTACATAGTGGAATAAATAAGGAGTGTATTTGAATACATAATAGATACGCATAAATCATTGACCATGGATATCATGGTATCTAAATCAAAACCCATCATTCAGCCTATAATTATCTAATCTCCTTAAGAAAACCCTAGTTATGTTGTAATAAGTATTCCAAAATCCACTAATGGGGTTTGTAAGTCCAAATAGTTTTTGATTCCTAGTCATTCCATAGGTTTCTTCATCACATAAGGCCCTCATCATGGTTTTCATGCCTAGGTAAACTCCTCTCTCCCCTCGTCAGCAAGTTACACATTACTCATCAATCCCTTCCCTTGCTAGACACAAGATTGAGTGGTGGCCTATTATACTCATATACTTTCATGTCAAAGGTCAACAAAATAAGTTAGTGAATAACCACTTTGTGATGCTTCATTAGAAACCCAAATATTTAATAATATCTAGGTCAATAGCTAGACTTTTTAGATTTGCATATTCTTTGTCTACAGGAGGTGATGATTAACAAATTTGCTCTCTAGATGGTAGCCTATTATACTCAAAATGAGTGGTGGCCTATTATACTCATATAATTTCATGCAAAATGAGTGGTGGCCTATTATACTCATATACTTTCATGCCAAAGGTCAACAAAATAAGTTATCGAATAACCACTTTGTGATGCTTCATTAACCCAAATATTGAATAAGATCTAGGTCAATAGCTAGACTTTTTAGATTTGTAAATTCTTTGTCTGCAGGAGGTGATGATTAACAAATTTGCTCTCTAGATGGTAGCTAAAACAATGACATGGGACATGGTAGAGTCATCATTTTGATAGCGCCCCTTTTCACCTCATTTGTAATAGGTTTGGGAGTGGACCCTATTATCATGAATTTTTATACCCTAGTGAAAAACTAAAATTATTAAAGTTTATTTTTAAAATATCTATTGTACCACACTAAGTTCACTGTACATGGTAAGGCCCAACTTTCTTTACAAACACTTAGTTTTCACTATATTTGGTTGATTGAATGTTGATTATTACTATTTATTATTTCAATGTGATATTAGTATGCATAATATCCTATGTAATTTCAATCATGTCAACTATAGACACATAAATTAACATTTATTTCTAAAATTATGCACATGTAACCATATTTTTATACACACTTGGCACATGCCCAACTCCATGGTCTTAAACCGATATTCATCTACTTTTATGTGGATGGCCCTTACCCTTAAGCAATTATGATACATGATGTTCCTATTCTCCATTTCAAGCAACCTAAACTCACTATTAGACTAATCAACACTTTAGCTTAGTTTTCTCTACTCCTCAGACAAGGTTGAGCCTCTAGGATAATCCCACTTGTCAGTTGTGTCTGAATCTATTGGTCGCATCCTCCCACTAAATAATGACTAATTTCTAAAATTTAGACCCACCTAATGGGTCATCTTAATTATTTCATAAATACCATTTGAGTAATTTATATAGAGATCATTGTAAAGCCACATTTTCTAACCATTGTTCTCTAGAGGCTTATATGATTGAAAGCATTAGAATATTTAATTGTACATTGATTGGAAAGTACCTATTCTTCCCAATTCTGAGTTCACATAACCCTAGTATCCTTGAGCCAAGTTTGAATACACCTCAAAGGTCATAAGTCATTTTTGAAGCACATAATTACACCTGGATTGCACCAACATATAACATTACATCACTATTTCATACACACCACCATAGCATGAGAGGACTACAAGGGGTTTGATCCCTCTTTGGAGTATTGATATGTAGGCAATGCTCAACACAAGTAGTGTTGATGTTATTCACTATCCCTTATTTCCCATTTATTCCTCTTGGTATATTAAGTAAAGGTTCTAAGTGAACAATAAGGAATACAATGACTTTTGTAGCGAATCATAGAGATTCGATCACACACATAGGACCAACAGGATAAATTGCATCGATATGTTTTTAAACATAAAGTTAAAATCTTAATAAACATCAACGTGCCCTATAGATGCCAACATAGGCTGGCCATGTCTAAATAGTATAGCCTTATCCTAGGCAAATGTGAAGCCTTGTTCATGATTCACAATTACCTCATACAACCATAGAATAAATTTTAGTCATAGTCACAATCCTCCATATATGATTTATAGTTAAGTTATTCATCTTAATTTTAGAAATTGGCATTATGGACTTTAATCTTAATTTTTATTATTTGCATAGGTTTTGAAAGCCCCGATATTTTTATAACTTGAATCTTACTTTAAGTTGGTAAGACATAAAACCTATGCTAAGTTGTTAAAACATAAATCCTATGCTAATATGTCAAAGTTTTAAGACCCTGGAAAGCACGATTTCACTTTTTAAAAGTTTAATATAGTCTTTTAACTATGGACATGTTTCAATCAACATATTCTTTATAATATCACCAACTTGGATATGTCTAACATTATGAACACCATTGTTTAAAATTCTAGGCATGGTCTTTGGTTTTGTCAGCATATACATTTTAATTTTAATAAGGATGCTTTAAATCTAGATTTGTTTTAGTTTCAAACATATATTTAACTATTTTAAAATTAAGACACATACTTTTATAGGAGATTTTGGGTAAATGAGATAGTTGTTGCTAAGTTTGGTGAAGGTTTAAGAAGGAAAGATAGTAGATTGTTTTGAATTCGATAGTCACCACCATTTTTATAAAATCATGGAGTGCGCTAAAAAAGTTAATATGAAATCTAACACTTTTTCATGCATTCAATGTATTATGGAGTTGGGGAACTTAGTTTTTGTGATTCATTTGGTCATTTCATTTACATTGGTTCAAACTCCCTAAAAAAATCCACATTTTGCTAGTTATTTCTCTGAAAGTCTTTGTGTGTGTGGGCACATAAATTTAGTCATAGTACTTGTTAATGTCAATTCTTGACACATCCTAAACCACATGATGTGTGCCCAATTACATGACTCTTATTTACCATTCATCTAAGCCTTTTATCTATATTTAATCTTCTATCATATCTCTTTTATAACTATTATTACTTTCATATAATTTTTTTCAATTTGATTTTATAATTTTATATTACATTGAGATCTTGAGACATTGATATATGATTTTGTCACATTATGAGTATTTATTATGTTATGATAGACAAGTTATTAATTGTTGTACATAAATATTTATATTTGATTTTGTTATATTATATCAAATTGGTATTGTTGATATCATGATTATGATTGTAGGTGAAAATTTATTATGGGCTAGGTTCTAGCCAAGAGCATTTTGATCAGACGAATGCTTTAATTCATACATGTTAATGAGGTTAGAGAGAAAAGAAAAGAATGAGATCCAATATGTCTGCTATTTTTATTTCTACTTTATGTTATGATTTATTAGTATTGTGCTTATTATTATATGCATCATGTGAAGCCATCTTTGGCACTTGGCTAATTGTTCTTATTGATTAAATCACTAATTTATATTTTTAATACTCTATTTTATTGCAAATGTAATTTGCATCATTGCCATGATTGTATGCATTGGTCTAACTTATTATGCATGGTTATGACTTGGTAAGTCTAAGGACTTAGCCTTATTTATATTAATCATTATGTAATGATTATGCCTTGGAAACATGGGCATTAATAAATATCATAACATAGTATCAAGCTTATTGAAGGTTTGACTTTCCAATATGATGGGTTTTGATAAGGTCATTGAGGACCTTTGAAACATAATAATTATGTTGTATGTATTGTGTGCATGGAAAATTAGAATGAATACTTTTCATGGACTTTTTTTAGAACATTATGTTGAATAGTATTCAATCTACATATAATAAACTAACAATTTTAATTAGGCTTTCATGCTTGTCATGTGGAAATAATACAAAATTGTGGCAAAAAGGGACTCAAACATTATATTATGAAGGCTTGGAACTCATGCATAATTAAATTTTGTTTGTTATGGACTAAGTGAAATGTGGATAAAATGATGGAGGATTTTGTGTTTAATCATGCATCCCTCAAATCATAGTCTTGAATGCATTGTACAATTGGAATGTACAGAAACATGGGGGAAGTAGGGTTAAAAACCCATGCTACAAAAGTATGGAGGGTTGGTTGTTGTTGGTGTTATGTTGGTGGATGACTTTGGGTTTTGGAGAAGTTGTAAAGAAAATATGTAGAGGAAAATAAGAAAGAAATAGGATAAGGGACTCAGTATTGATACTCTACATTAAAAATGTAAGTTTGTATATGTTTAATTATACAAAATTATAGCTATCAAATATGGGGTTTTAGTGACCTTGAGAGGCAAATATATTACAGGATGGGCATATTCCTTCTCATAACTAATTTTTATTTAAAATTATAGTTATTTCATGCATGGTTGTGTTCATTTCTTATTTTATGGTGAATATGAAAAAGCAGCTAGTTTTTTAAGAACCCCTTTGTTGGTTTGGCTGTATGAGTTCATCTCATCCCTTTGATGGCATAAAAATGATTCTTCATGGAATTTCATTTTGAGAAAACTTACCATTTCTTTATAAAAGTGTTGAGTGTTATTTTATCTATGTGTATGCACACTTTTAGTGGTGTATCATGTGTTTCTCATTTTGTTAGTGAGTTATACCTTTTTTTTCTATGTGTTTGCTGCTAATTTTTGTTTTGGTCTTCTGAGTTTGGATCTCATTATTGTAGATGTTTTTGATTCATTTATGTTTATGATTGGAAACTCCATGTGGTGTTTTATTTCAATGTTTAACTAATGGTTGGCATCGTTAGGATACCACTAATGGATGGGCTCATATTTATCATTACTCGATTTGCATACAAACTAATGTTTTTGGTTGTAGCTGGACATGTTTGATTGGTGTGAGAAAGTTACTTGGGAGTGATAGTAATATTGAGGCTCTTGAGATATTTTAGTTATATGTTATTGCATTCCATAATCTGTTGGATGTTATATTGTATCTATTTAGGAGGTTGCATTGTATCTATTTAGTAGTTAGATCATTTGGAAATGACTTATGGGTGGGTACTTTTTACACTGTTGTATTATGTTAAGAAACTAATCAGACTACATTCATTTAATTACTAGTTATTATCTCATTATGGATTCATGTATAAGTCCAATGGAGGACTGACATTATTGTATATGTTTAGTGTAATTTTAAAGTAAATAGATTTTGGGCTTCCACTGAAATGGTTATTATATGTTTGCAATTGTTTTTGGGTCCTTATGATTGTTTTACTTAATAGTCATGGTGACTATGGTATTGTTAAATAAATTTCAGGAAGTTCATATACATAAGGATAATAAACAAAAAGATAATGTTTTTTTTATGTTAACTAGGTTTAAATATCTTTGACAGAATTATAATACCTTTCTTTGTTTCAAGTACTTAAATTTGAATTAGTATGTAAATTAGCATGGATGAAATGCACACTTGTGGTGTCTTGATTGATGGCGATAATCATGATTGTTGTCTTTAACATTGTGGGATTTTGAATAATGAATGAAGGCAAAAATTATAACTCACCTTATTTTGAATTATTGTGAACAAGTTGTCAAAAATATTACAATGTTTGGTCTATTATTATTATTATTATTATTATTATTATTATTATTATTATTATTATTATTATTATTATTATTAATGTTTATTTTATAAGTAAATGCATTTGATAGTGAGGACCTAACTTCATAATTCATTATTTGGTACAAAAGAATGTAAAGGCAAATGAAAAGTTTATGGTTATTGTTGTTAAGCATATTGATTGGTGAATGTGAAGGACTATTGCTTGATTGGTTGTGTAACATCCTACAATGGATAAATTCTATGAGAGGGTTGTAACGGTAAATTGGCAACATCATAATGTTATTGTGTATCACAATGCACTTTTAAAATTGGAAATTGGTTTTTATAGTGCATTTTGTGATTTATGTTGGTTATTTTTAGGTTAACATTATTGTTATGTTAATAAGTTTCAAGTGAAGTCAATTTATAGAGGTTAATTAAACAATAGTTTTTATGGTTTACTCAAGGTGACCTAGTAGGATCTATAGGATGCAATTTTTATTAGCAAAGTTGAGTTTTGAGGTAATATGGAACTTGTTTAGCTGTAAAAGTCTTTCACCATCAGTATGTTGAGCTAAGTAGCTAATAAAACATGCTCTAGTGATGGTATACACCTCACCATTATTACCCTTACAATAAACTTCTACCTCTTCATAAGCTAATTGATCAAACTAAATGGATAAATATGCTTCTTGTGACATACTTGCAAAATTGGCTTCAAAAGGAAAAGCTTCTTGCTCCCTAAAGGTTGAGGGAAATATAGGTTTATCTTGTCTTCCAAGGGCAAACAAGTGTCTGAAAATTGGTTGAAAATTTGATAACCCACCTTAAAGACTTCAAACAAATCATTATTAAGTGGAATTAATTGCTAGAAAGGTAGGCTTGAGGGACTACCTCCTCCTTGTCTATTGGTTTTCTCGATAAAGATGCCTTCCTCAACCTTGATTAGAGCATAGTCCCATTGTATAATAGTGAAACCTAATTCTAAGATTTTAATCAAGTCTTAAAATTACCCTTATTGACTATCCTCTTGAACATAAAAATAGCCTTTAACCCATTCAAATGGTTCATTAGGAGCTTCTTCCTCATGCTCATGAAACTCAACACTCTTGGGTGTAGGATTGTCAACTCTTTCAAAGTTTACTGCAACATAGAATGGAACCTCTTGCTGGTGACTTGTAGGAAGTATTGATTTTCTAAAAGTCTTACACTCTTCAAGAACATCTCCATCCTACCCCTTAATGGTTGTAGGCTTATTCATATCTTTAAATTCCTTGCAAACATCAAAAAAGGACTCCAATATGTCATCAAGTTCTATTGCATGTTCATCTTGAGGCTCTAGAAAGCTTGTAAGCATGTATTTTTCTCGAGAAGAAACCTCTAAAATTTCATTAGTTGTAACTTATTTAGCCTCATCAACAAGAACATCCCTAAAGGACTTTTTGACTTTTCACTTGTGAAGAGGGCTATTGATGGTGATCTATTCATCATACTCACTAGAAGTGTCTTCATCATTTTCTCCTAAAACTTTGGTATATTCACTTGGATGCCCATATATTCTCCATATAATAGGCTCTTCTTCCAAAAAGGAGGTGGTGGGAAGGCAAGAAATCTCATTAGCTTATTTACAACTTGAGAGGATGTCTTTCCAACTAGGAAACTTGAAGGACTTCTTTGGGAGCTCATGGGGAAGGGGAAGATAATCTTGTGTTAAGACTTCTTCATTTTTCTCCCTCTAGGTAGAAAACAAACTCTCACATTTTGATGTGATTTGATCCCTAACCTCCTCAACAAGCACTTCTCCCTATTTTTGGATGTTTTTTTGGAATGACCTCCATGATGGAAAGGTTTGAGGTTCATTCAAGGTTCTTGGGGAGGGATGAATGAAGATTATATAGGTAGAGGTTCTTCTTCATGGTATATTTTAACCTAGATAAGATTGGGAACAAAAGAAGGTTGATGAGGGGAAGGAGGGAGGACATAATTCTAATTTTATAGAGCTTGTTGCCTATCCTAGATTACTAACTTATCCTCTATACACTAAATCCAACCACCTATATCCAACATGTCATTTATTAGTCCTTTCTGATTTTTTCTCTCAATAATTTCCCACTCACTCTTAAACAATTATAATGAGTCCCTTATACACTGAATAAGATGGATACAGACAACTAGACTAAGCTCCTCTTATCTATCAAGCTCCATCAGATGCCTATCATAGTCTACTAAGGTTTTTTTTATTCTTGATGTGGATTGAGTAGGCATGTGACTATACTAACTAGGGGCATCATAGTTTTGACTAGGATGATTAGAAACATGGGCAAGGGTGGGAGCGATGGAAGGGTAGCATTCTTTATGGTAAGGTTGCTCATACTGATAATTAGATCCATATGGAGGAAATAAAGAATCATTGTAGGACTGATATGGCTCAACATGGGGATAGTATGGGTCATTATATTATTGACAATGAGGTTTAAAACATGACTCCTCTCCATACATAACCATCAAACTCATGAGGCAAACAGAAGCAAGATAACTATCAATAATAACTTGAAAAATGTACCTAGGTTGCTAGAACTAGCTGGTTGAAACTTGGAGTCACCATTGATGCTTGAGGTCATGCCTTTAAATGTTGATGTATTGAAACACAATGTAAAAAATCCCTAAATAGATGATAATTTGGTGCCACCAAGCATGCCATAAACTATTATCAATCTGAATTGCACCCTTCAAAGAGGTGTTTTAGGCCTCCTCACTCAATTGATATGATTTTAACACTCTAAGGCCATGGGTCACCTATATATAGAGTGGACCTTTAGAGGCCAACTTCCTCTGATAGATCACCTAGACTAACGCTAAACTACTACTTTGACGAGGAAATAGAAGAGAGATAAAATTGAAAACATAAAAGAAAACATGGAGGTGATGTACCAAACTTAGTATCCTCCACTTGCTTATATTGTACTAAGAACATGAACAAAGACTTAAACCTATTGCACAACTCAACATGAGTCTCCTAAGCATCATTATTTCAATATGAAGGTTATGGTCAAGTTATTAGCTAAGAGGGATGAATAAGAGGTCTCATAAGAGACACAAGTGAATGCTTTCCATAGTCATCCTTTGTAAGACCATGTGACACACTTCATATGACCTACTAAGATGACTAACAACTTAAAAAGAGGTAAGAAAAATAGATAAATTAAAGGAATTTGTAGACACTATCACAAACATTCATTAAACTACCATGGATATATGGTAGTTGTAGCATTGAAGAGGCTATAAATCAACATGTATTTAGTTCAAAGGCAAAGTGCAAGTGTTTATCAAAGGAGGTATTTACCATACCCCGATTGAGGATCAAAAGCAAATCAATTTCTACAAAATTTCTATGCTAGAAAGAGTCCCTCCTAATAATGAAACAATTGCCTACTTATATAGGCAAAATATCCAAAGCTTGGGGTCTAAATGGTCATTTTTATTATCTTCATGTGTCTTTAAACCTGCATCTTCTCTTATGTATATTTTTACTTCCATGATGACTTTAGGGTCAAATTACACTATTATTTTTCCCACCCTTCCAGTTGGAGTCGAGCTACACCATGATTTGTAAAATTGGGCCAATCTAAGATTCATTTTACAAATATAATTATTTTTTTCATGTTTATTCAAATACATATATGATTTCATCTATCATATTTATTGAGTTGGCGTTTCCCCATACTTGGAAGTATCTTGATCACAACATGAATAATGTCCTTCTACCTTGGCTTGCAAATTAATATTTTCCTTTATAAAACTCCCCCGACACTACTAAAAATTCATCATTATTGTTTTTGTACCAAAATAACATTTACAAAGCTACAATGTTATTCATTATCAATCTTACTCTTAGAAGATTATATGTATAAACCTTTAGGATTGCCTAAAAATAGTATGAAAACTCATTTACTATTCTCAAATTTATTCAATAAAACTTATATGAATTTGATCCTAAAAGATTATTACTCTTTGATGGCTCACTTTATAGATTCCACAAATTAAATTCCTCAATGTTAAAATTCTATGTTGTACACACTATATTAATTAAATGATAGTATGGTTTACACATGGCAGTATGATTTACATGATTAAAATTAATAATTAAGATCTAAATCTTGGTTTTAAACATTTATTACTAGAATAATTAAAAAAACATACATTTATATTATTACTTTTGTCAAGAATTATATTATTGTCAATTCAAAAAATGCTAAAATGACATGTGTGCATATCTATTCTTTCATGCAATTCGATATTTTATATGTTAATTATATTAGATATTTTATATAATCAGTTCAATATTACAATGCAAAAAGTTGTAGTGATGCATTTAATATCACCACCATAATCCATAATTTTAATAAAAATAACGTGTGAATAACAGATCAAGGTTTTTTTTATAGATGTCTGTTGATTTATAAACCAACCATCTAGACCACTATTGTCAACATTGTAATTAGTGTGGTATGTATTTATAATTTTAGAATATTATAAATACCAATGTCCTTGAGGATATACTAAAATATTTATATTACTCATAGTTATGAAGAAATATCACTAATGCTAGGAAACTTAACCACATAGTCTGGCTAAGACTATTATGATTCATTTATCGGTTACAAATAAACATTGTTAACATTAGGAAACTTAATCATGGGGTATGGATAAGAGTAATACCATATATTAAGTACATGTCTACAAATTATATTTAATTCATTCAATTTTATGCAATTCAATATAAAACATTTACTGACAAGACTAGTCACATTGTAATTCTTATGCTTATGGACAAATACTCAACCATAAATAATTTTCAATATAAAGGTAGGGACTAGCCACTATATGGCCCTTGTTATATCTATAACTACTAGTAGATTATTGTTCATTTGTGCATATTTATTACAAGAGTTTAAGTAAACTACCACATGCTTCAATGAGGGAGCTTTATGTAGAGAAAATGACGCATTTTGGAACTTTTTGAGAGACTACCATGTTTGGATTGCATTCCAAAAAAATAAAAAAATATGGGGAAATGCTTTGGGCAATGATTATATCCCAAGTGTGGGATATAAGTATCTCCTTGAGGTTAGGGAAATACTAAAAAATGGTGATTTCTTTATATGTATGTGTTGGACTCATTACTTTAGCCTAACATTTATGTTCTTTTCCACTTTTATTGTAATAAAAAATTATTATTTACAATAATCTAATTTTTTGAAGGGTATAGTATATATTAATATATTCATTTTTCCATTAAACATTATAAGATCCCATACATTTTTATATAAGTGTTATTTCTAGTAAAATTTATGCTAAAAATGGTTGCAATTCATGTATCACAATAAAAAATTGGGGGTAATATCCTTCAAACTTGGTCAAAGTGGCCTTAGTTGATTTATGATTCCATGTCACTCAACTTACTGTAGCATTAATGAAATTTCACTATTTATTTATATTATGGATACAAATAAACCATCACATCTTTTGAAATCATGGGTGTAATTACAATTTTCTATGGACTCATATTCTCAAAGATACCCATTGAGCCGCATGATTTCAATCATAGAAATTTAAAGTATAGAATTTTGAATCAAGATATATTGCTCTCATGTGTTATCAATTACTCATATTATCCCTCTTTTATTAATTAAATAAAATTGTTTAATAATTAAATGATATGGGTTATCCATGAGGGCATGCTTGCACTATGATCTGCATTTAATTTGATTAAACTTGACATGGATATTTTTGAGATAATCCATGAATCTCTAATTATAGGGGCATTTTATAATATGAAAATGGCTTTGTCATGGCATGACAAACCTTTATATAATATTTCTCATGTCTTGTATGTTGTCTTCTAGACATCTTCAAGATGAATCACAACCTGATGGTAACCTAATTCAAGTCAATCTTGGTGAACTATTGAGCTCTTTGAAACTAGTCCAAAAGGTCATCAATGTATGGTATTGGATACCAATTCTTCATCATTATATTTTTGAGTTCATGTTAGTCTATGCAAAGTTATCAGGACCCATCCTTTTTGGGTGTCAGGACTATCAGACTCCCACAAGGCAAAGAGATAAGCTTGATCTTGCCTTGGTCAAGGAGCTCTTGTATTTAACACCAAAATTTGTCATTATCACAAACTGATCTACAATATAGGGTTTATTTAGAAGAGGTGATATAGGGATTAAATCGATACGTGTTTTACTATGCAGTGTGTTGGAAGGCCTTTAGGCTCTACAAATACTTCACTATGCTACTTTGGTAACTTATTGAGATGTTGTTATGATGTTATGGGAGTGTTATGCATTACCAGGGTGTGATTCATCTACTACACTTGTGTGTCATGGTAGAACATGAGAAACATGAACTTTGCACATACGAGACAAGTTTGTGACATTACTTGGCAGAGACTAAGGTGACTTTGGTCATGGATGCTGACTCAAACATGTAGTAGAAGTGATCTTCTACATAGATAGTCTAATGTTATGGCTTGGATTGATATATAGCTTTGCAGTCATATAGGTATGGTCTTCCCAACAAGATATCATAGACCTCAAGAGGTGTGATTTTATCCTTCCTAAGATTGACTTTGTACTAAAAATTGCACTTCACTAAATCTATATATCTTTCCCCTATTGCAACCATCCTAAAGAATATGGATTAGGGTATGCATTAGTGGTAAGACCAAGGTTTTGAGATATTGATTGTGCAATGATGTTATTATAACTGCCACCATTGATGATGACATAGAGAGGTCAACCCTTCACCCAAAACTTGGTGTGGAAAAAACATTCATGCTCTTTAGATATGTTGATCATAGTGGTACTGATACTTATACAAGAGGCATTTATATCAGTTTTATCCATCAGTGTGGGTCCTAATGTAAATTATGTGAGTAAGGACTATTGTGTATGGCATTCAGAGTCATCATAGGTGGATAAGCAATGGCAATGGTACCACTTCTCATCAATTTTTTTCCTACCTTTGTTTGAAGTAGAAGGTGATTGAGACTTAGAGTATTGTGTGGTATTTTGAGGTGGATCACTTTTAAAAGAAGGGTAGTTCTTTTTCACAAGGGGTTACGATGTAGATTTATACGAGGGTTGAGCCTTATGTACTAAATTAGATGAAGAGGTGGTATGCTACTTAATATTTACCTTGGATTTTATCTTGGAAGCATTGTGATATGTTTTCCATAAGTCAATAAATCTATCTTTACGTAGATATGAGGTGAGAGTACGATGATGCACTTTAACACCTTATGTTGTTCACTCAGGTTCTCTTGTAGGTACATAGAGTATTCATGGAATATGTTGGTGTAGTCTTCCATGGATTGATCCTTGCATTAAAAAAGTTGTTGGAACTTGATATATTCATCTTTAAAATGTTAGAGAGGGTAGTATTCCTTCTTCATCACATCAAAAAAATTACTCCATGATTCAATTGGAATACACTCCTGTGCATACTACACAATGAAGGTCTCCCACAAGTTAACAATTAGGATGGACATATTTAGTACTAATAAGGTGATCTTCTTAGCATTAGTGAAATAATTGACTGATAAGTACTCCTCAAGTTGTCAAATCTAGGCATCTAATGTTTTGGCATCAATCTTACCTTTGAATAAAGGGATGTCAATATTAACTTATAGTTTAAAGGGGGTTTGTTACTGAAATCATTATGGAGTGTGTTAATGATATGAATATGAGGGCATCAGGTTGAGTTGCATTATTAACTCATGAAACTGACCAAAAATCTCAGTGCATTATGTTTTTAATGCATTGACAACAAGCCTTTAAATTTTTGGGGTTGACTTAGGTTGATTCTAGGTGTCAACCATCTTTCTTTTACTACGATGTTCAGTTAGGGTTTCTAAAATAAAATTGATTGATAAACCTTCTCTTTCTCATTTCACTCATGTGGTTATATGCATATAAAGGAGAAAAGGGTAAAACTCTTAATACCAATCTACTAACTAAGCTTAACTGATCTGACACTAATGCTCTGAACCATGGGGCCCAAGATCAAGTTTGTGAGGGACAACTAAGTATGGTTGTGTAAAGTGAATGTGCAGATATGTATTTAGAAAGAATTACCAAATGCACATTTAATGGAGTGAAAGTATTATTTGTAGAAAATGTAACTTCTATTCATAAATGAAAGAATAGGTAATATAGATTACAATGTCTATAGTGTGTGTATATAGAGTAGATGTGTGAAACAAGATATCTATGTTATGACTATATAAATGGAATTGATCTATTTCCTATCTTAACCATATGCATACGTTACATATATAATATGCATATACCACCAATGGACGGGCTCATATTTATCATTACTCAATTTGCATGCAAACTAATGTTCTTGGTTATAGCTAGACAAGTTTTGTTGGTGTGAGAAAGTTACTCGGGAGTGATATTGATATTGAGGCTCCTGATCTATTTAATTTATATGTTATTGCATTCCATAATCCATTGGATGTTGTATTGTATATTTTTAGGAGGTTTCATTGTATCTATTTATTAGTTAGATCATTTGTAAATGACTTATTGGTGGGTTCTTTTTACAATGTTGTTTTATATTAAGAAACTACTCAGACTACATTCATTTAATTACTAGTTATTATCTCATTATGGCTTGATGTATAAATCCATTAGAGGACTAAATTTATTGTATATGTTTAGTGTAATTTTAAAGTAAACAAATTCCAGGCTTCAACTAAAACAGTTATTAGATGTTTGCAATTGCTTTAGGGTCCTTATGATTGTTTTACTTAAAAGTCATGGTGACTATGTTATTGTTAAATAAATTCAGGAAGTTCTTATACATAAGGATAATAAACAAAAGGATAATCCTTTTTTATGATAAGTAGGTTTAAATATCTTTGATGAAATTATAATGACTTAGTAATTCAATTTAAATTAGTATGTAAATTATCATGGATGAAATGCACACTTGTGGTGTCTTGATTTATGGTGATAAGCATGATTGTTGTCTTTAACATTATGGGATTTTGAATAATGAATGAAGACAAAAATTCTAATTCACCTTATTTTGAATTATTATATCTTAATTATTGTGAACAAGTTATCAAAACTATTAAAATGTTTGGTCTATTATTATTATAAATGTTTATTTCATAATTAAATGCATTTGATAGTGAGGACCTAACCTTATAATTCATTCTTTGGTATAAAGGAATGCAGAGGCAAATGATAGGTTTTTGGTTATTGTTGTTAAGCACATTAATTGGTGAATGTGAAGGACTATTTATTGATTGGTTGTGTAACTTCATACAATGGATAAATTATATGAGAGGGTTGTAATGGTAAATTGACAACATCATAATGTTATATTGTATCACAATGTACTTTTAAAATTGGAAATTGGTTTTATATAGTGCAGTTTATGGTTTATGTTAGTTGTTTTTAAGTTAAAATTATTGTTATGTTAATAAATTTCAAGTGAAATCAATTTACAGAGGTTAAGTAAACAATAGTTTTTATGTTTTGCTCAAGGTGACCTAGTAGAAACTATAGCATGAAATTTTTATTAACAAAGCTAAGTTTTGAGGTAGTATAGAATGTTTTTCGTTGTAGAAGTCTTTCACCATCAGTGTGTTGAGCTAAGTAGCTAATAGGACATGCTCTAGTGATGGTATACACCTCACCATTATTCACCTTACAACAAACTTCTAACTTTTCATAAGTTAATTTATTAAATTAAATAGATTAATATGCTTCTTGTGACATACTTGCAGAATTGGATTCAAAAGGAAAAACTTGTTGCTTCTTGAGAGGTTGAAGGCAATAGAGGTCTATCTTGTATTCCAAGGCCAAATAAATGTTTGTAAAGTGGTTGAAAAGTTGATAACCCACCTTGAAGACTTCAAACAAATCATCGTTAAGTGGAATTAATTGCTAGAAAGGTAGGCTTGAGGGACTACCTCCTCCTTGTTTGTTGGTTTGATTAACAAAGATGCCTTCTTCAATTTTGATCAGAGCATAGTCCCCTTGTATAAGAGTAAAACCTAATTCTAGGATTTCAAACAATTCTTCAAATTTCCCTTATTGACTATCCTCTTGAACCTTAAAATAGTCTTCAACCCATTCAAATGGTTCATTAGGAGCTTCTTCCTCATGCCCATGAGACTCAAACTCTTAGGTGCAGGATTGTCAACTCTTTCAAAGTTTGTTACAACATAGATTTGAACCTCTTGCTGGTGAATTTTAGGAACCATTGATTTTATAAGAGTCTTACACTCTTCAAGAACATCTCCATCCTACCCTTTGATGGTTGTAGGCTTATTTAGATATTCAAATTATTTTCAAACATCTAAAAAGGACTACCATATGTCATCAAGGTCTATTGCATGTTCATCTTGAGGCTCTAGAATATTTGGAAGCATGCCCTTTTCTTGAGATACAACCTCTAAAAGTTCACTAGTTGTAGCTATTGCAACTTCTTTAGCCTCCAAAGCAAGAACATTCCCAAATGACTGCTTTACTTTTCCCTTATGAAGAGGGTTATCGATGGTGATCTCTTCATCATACTCACTAGAAGTGTCTTCGTCATGTTCACCTAGAACATTAGTCTCTTCACTTGGTTGCCCATCTATTCTCCATACAACATGCTCTTCTTCTAAAATGGAGGTGGTGGGAAGGCAAGAAAGCTCATTATCTTGATTACAACTTAAGAGGATGTCTTTCCAACTAGGAAACTTGAAGGACTTATTTGAGAGCTCTTGGGGAAGGGGAAGAGAATATTATGCTAAGATTTATTCATTTTTCTCCCTCTAGGTAGAAATAAACCTCTCACATTCTAATGTGCTTTGATCCCTAACCTCCTCAATAAGCACTTCTCCCTATTTTTGGATGTTTGCTTGGAATGACCTCTATGATGGAAAGGTTTAAAGATATTGGGGAGGGTTGAATGGAGATTACATAGGTAGAGATTCTTCTTCATGGTATATTTTAGCCTAGAAGATTGGGAGAAAAATAAGTTTTATGAGGGGAAGAAGGGAGGACATAAGGTTGATTGTATATAGCTTGTTGCCTCTCCTAGATAACTAACTTATCCTCTATACACTAAATTCTAGCCACCTATATACAACATGTCATTGGTTAGTCCTTACTATTTTTTTCTCTTGGTAACTACCCACTCACTCTTAAACAACTATAATGAGACCCTCATAATTTGAATAAGATGGATAGGGACAACTAGACCAAGTTATTCTTCTCTATCAGTCTCCCTTAGATGCCTATCATATTCTACTAAGGTTCATTTTATTATTGATATGGACTGAGTAGGCATGTGACTATATTGACTAGGGGTAACATAGTTTTGTCTAGGATGATTTAAAATATGGGTAGGGATGGGAGGGAAGGAAGAGTAGCATTCTTGATAGTAAGGTTTCTCATACTGATAACTAGAGCCATATAGACAAAACATAGGTTCATTACAGTATTGATATGGATCAACATAGGGATGGTATGGGTCATTATATTACTGGTAAGGTGGTGTAAAACATAACTCTTCTCCATACCCAACCATCAAACTCATGAGGCAAATAGAAGCATGAGAACTATTAACAATACCTTGAAAAAGGAACCTAGGTTCCTAGAACTAGTTGGTTGAAACTCAGAGTCACCATTGATGTTTGAGTTCATGCCTCTAAATGTTGATGTATTGAAGGACAAAATAAAAAATTCCTTAATAAATGATAAGTTTTTTCCCACTAGATGTGCCATAAACTATTATCAATATGAATTGCACCCTTCGAGGAGGTATTTTAGGCCTCCTCACTCAGACGATATGATTGGAACACTCCAAGGCCATGGGTCACCTATAACTGGAGTGGACCTTTAGAGGTTGACTTCGTCTGATGGATCACCTAGACTAATGCTAAGCTACTTATTTGAAAAGGAAAAGGGAGAGAGATAACTGAAAATAAAAAATAAAACATGGAGGTGATGCACCAAACTTAGTCTCCTCCTCTTGCTTGTACTACACTAAAAATGTGAACAAATACGAAAACCTATTACACAACTCAACATGAGTCTCCAAGCATCAGTGTTTTGATATGAAGGTTATGGTCAAGCCATTAACTAAGAGGGATGAATGTTTTCCGTAGTTAGCCATTATAAGACCATGTGACACACTTCATATGACCTACTAAGATGACTGATAACATGTAAAGAGGTAAGAAAATAGGATAAATGAAAGGAAGTTGCAGACACTATCACAAACATTCATCAAACTACCATGGATATACACTAGTTATAGCATTGAGAAGGCTAGAAATTAGCATGTATTTAGTTCAAAGGTAAAGTGCAATTGCTTATCAGAGTAGGACTTCACCATACCCAAATTTAAGATCAAAGGTAGATAAATTTTTAGAATTTTTGTGCTAGAAAGAGTCCTCCCTAATAATGAAACATCTTCCTACTTATGTAGGTAAAATATCCAAAGTTTGGGGTATGGATGGTCATAACCACTAACAGGGTAGTTACATATTTGAATGATGATTTGGGAAGGCAATTCGAAGAAGTGGGGATCTCCTCATGATCATTAAGGCCATGTTTGTGTAACTACCTATCACATGTCTTTGAGCTTGTATCTTCTCTTCTATTTATTTTTACTTTTATGATGATTTTATGGCTAGATTCCATCATTCTTTCCCCCACTTTGCCAATTATAATCAAGCTACACCATGATTCATAAAATTAGACCACTCTAATATTGATTATATGAATCAAATGCAATTGCATAGTTTGATCATGAGTTAATCTCTAAATGAGAGGAATGATCCATCAAATTTTCCTTGAATACTACTAGCTAGATGCCAACGAACCCTTTCATGGTAGGTTTCAACCATGTGGCATTATTAGGCTCATTCTAAGATTTTGGTAGTTTTGACAGTTAGATGAGCCATCAAATTTAAGCCATTTCATTACTTGATGCTTAGTTAGTGTGTCCTTTTGCTTGGACATGGGGCCTATCACATGGTTGTTTCTCACTCTTTAATTACTCTGATTGGTTGTACTATGTTGTTCATCTTGTGGTGAAGTGGGATTTCACCACATGGCATCATTATACTTACCCAATATATGGATACCTGTACCAACAACTATGGGTCTATAGAGAAAAAAAATTGCACCACACAATGTCATCCTACTCATCTACAATCTGATAAACTTTTACAAATACATAGATGATTATTGGGGGTTGGGTCTTTAGGATTTCACCATGTGGCATTATCCCACTAACTTGCTTACCTGGGAGCTTGTTGATGTGAAATTTTCTCAGGCAACCTTTGAATAAAATTAACCAAGTCTTAAAAGACTTTTTACATGATCTTAGGGCTACTGGGAGAGTGACATGTGGTTCTGGGCAATCTTTGAAAAATGACAGAGTGTTTAAGAAAGAAAATAAGTTTTTGATAAACCATATTTAGATAATGAATCAACATTTTTCCACGTGGCATAATCCTACTAATCCATTACTCATACATACTCACTCAATTGCACAAATGGTTTTGAGGCCTCGAGTCACTAGGATTTCACCACTTGGCTTCATCCCATGTGTGAACTAGGAATTTGACTCAAGAGAAGATGGTTAGTATCATGTTAGTCTCAAAAAGAAAATAAAATGAAAGAAACACACTAACTACCATAACATCTCTAGGCCTAAACACTAGGGAGAGCTTAATTAACAAAATAAATGGAAACATAACTAAACCATGAAAGAAAGACCTTCCTTTACCTTCCTTGGATGCTCCAAAATGCTTGTTGTAATGTCTTGCTCAAAATTTTGCTCATGAAGTCTACATTAATGAAGTGTGGCTACCTCAATGTCACCTTGGCACCATGTTTAGCTTTGTCTTAGCTTGGATTGGCTCAATATTTGGGCATTATAACACTAATTTCATGAAGCTTTGGAATCAATTCAACATTATAAATTTGGCATATGAGAGGTTTTTGAAGATATTTGAGCATAATAACTTTGCACAAAAATAGCTTGAAATTCAATAGGCAAGGCCTCCTATTTATAGCTTTTTAAAAATGGTCAGAATCAACCTGAACTATCCATCTCAAGATGGAGATGTGTGGCTAAGGATTAATTTGATTATGTAATTAAATTCATAAATAGTATCATCAATATTTGGGATAGAGGGGCAATTAATAGGCATGGAGTGTCTTAATGAGGCATGGGAGGCATGAATCCTGATATTTTATGCATTTATGGCTTAGGGATGTCTTCCCAAAAAATGATGTCACCTGATGATGTAGATATTCAATATTCATTTCCAAAAATGAATTATTCAATAAGTTCCATGGAATTCCTAATTAGGCTCAGGATTTGGTTTAATTAGCTCTTAAACATGATCAATCACTTTGATGTAAATTTTGGCCCTTGGTGCAAAAATTAATCAATTTGGTCAAAATGATGTATTATTAGCTCAAAATTTGACTAGATTGGAATTGGAATTCAATGTTAGATGCATTGGATCCATTATCCCATTTAGGATGTTGCCAACACAAAATAACAAAAGCACGTGTCTCGTGTAAGAAATTTGATATAGAAGAGAAATACATAGCACCTAGGTATAAAAATGTTATTTTGACTTGAAATGATTTGATCAAAGTTAGTTGCTTCATAAATTGCATTACCTCATTTAATGACACTCTGGCCAAAATTGGCACTTGAATATAACAATTTCAACTCTTTTAATGTGTTTTAGTGTTTTTAAGCCAAATTATGCACTTTGATGGAAATTGGTCAAAAGCCTAGTTGAAGGTCATCGGTAGCCAATTTTAGGTTTCTAAACTATGTACCTACTTACTTAGAACATTACAAAAAATGACTGTCTTAAAAGACTTTTGAATAGGCCCAAGATTGTGAAATGCTAACACATGGTTCTAAGCAAGGTTAAAGAATCAACTCAGTGTTGAGATGCTTTGAAAAGGGGTTGAACTCATTTAGACTTATGAATGACTCTTGCATGGCATTGGAAGGCTTGTTGGACTGGATCCCTGACACACTGATAACTCGAGAAGCCATCAAGACATCACCTATGGCCCATCAATTTTAACATAGTGCCCACACAAAACCATCCTAAGGAAAAAAGACTGAAATTGACTAAGTGTTTCATTGTTTGATTTATGTAGGCTTAGGGAATGCTCTATGTTCACTGGAAAGGCCAAAACAAAAGCTGAGAAGATTGTAACAATGACAAGAAGTTCCAAAATATTCACTATTTGTGTAAAACTTTAAAGCTTCCACGGTTCATTTTAGTAAAGACTATGTGTTCCACTTTAATGAAGGCCAAAAATTGGCTAAGTGTCAAACAGCCAAATATTTCTTGCCTTAGTCATTTTTTTGAACTAGAACAGAGCTTGGAAAACCTGCAACTCTACACCTAAAACCTTGAACTGGGAGTTACTCCTCCATGGTGACTAAAAATGGTCAACATTTACCCCACATAAATAATGGCATATTTCATAGGTATTATTAGAGCATACTATTTTATATATATTGCAACATTAAATGTACTTAATTCAACAACTATAAAAATAGAATTAAAACTATCCATCTCATCATTATATTTTTATACATTTAATTTAACTTTAACATATGTCCTTGGAGTAAAAAAAATGTAATTCTTGCATCATAAAATATTGATTTGATAGGTAAATAGAGATATCAAACTTGAGGCTTGTCGTCTATAATCATGAATTTCATATATTCATATTGGATTTCCATGCCACACATCTTTATTATTGGTTGTGTGGTGACCCATTGCCAATGATTTTTTTATTATACCTTATATTTATCATAGAGGGTTTCCATTTTATATGGACAATTAAAGCAAAACCAACCATGTTAAATGATTGTGATGTGAGCAAATGTCAATGGTTGGATGGTGTCATACCTATATAGAGAATAAAATGATTTAGAGGCTATGTTGTCAAGGATGATGTTGACTGCATGAAATGGATGAAGATATCAATGTACTGGAAAAAATGCAAAAACACCTCAAATACAATGAAAATACTTGAATCTTGTTATCTATAGGCTATTTATCAAAGAATGACCCATATATTTTGGGAAATAATGGAAACTATGAAGCTGACCCTTCACATTATCCAAACAAATTTAAATATTGGAAAGAGTTCACTGGAAATTTTATTAATGTTTTATAAAATCAATATTTTAGATCATATATTGTGGGTTTTTTTAATTTTATAAATTACTTGCTAAGTGTTTCAATTTTTTTCATACTATGAATCTAATTTTTTTTCTATATTTTGTATTTCAAAATTATCACAAATTTTGTAAATACATATCGGTAGCTTTAACAAAGTGCAAAGAATCTGGTGATAATATTACTTTTATCTAAAAAATATTTAAATTCATCAATTTTACCTGCATTGGCAGTGAATGGATCTTTCTGCTATAAAATTTTCTTTCAACTTAAACTAATTGAACAAAATCCCCTAAATATTATCTCCTTCATAATGAATCAGAGAGTTGGTGAGTTGTGTGAGGGAGAGAGGTAGTGATAAGTTGAAATTAAAAAACAATTGAAAGATCTTAATACAACATTTAAAAAAAATTGTATAAAATATTTAGTCAATTACATATAATTTAATTTAGATATTAATGTCCAATAGAGGTCAAGAATGGCCAATAGACTAAAAAATATATTGCACCAACATATTACATAAAGCGAGGTTCAAATCCATCTTCAATGTGGATCATCCAAAAATAGTCTCAATATCTTTGAATGTAATTTATCTACATTTCAACAATTGTCGCAATCACTTTCAAATATAATTATTATTTCCACGTGTAGTCCAATACATATATAATTTCATCTATCTTTTTCTTAAGTTAACATTGCCCCACGCTTGGAAGTATCTTGATCACAACATGAATAATGTCCTTCTACCTTGGCTTCCAAATTAAAATTTTTCCTTTAGAAATTTTCCCCGACACTCCTAGAAATTTGTCATTATTGTTTTTATACCAAAATCACATTTCTAAAGCTACAATGTTTTTCACTGCTAATCTTACTCTTAGAATATTATATGTATAAACCTTTAAGAGTGCCTAAAAATAGTGTGAAAACTCATTTACTATTCTTAAATTTATTCAATAAAAATTTTATGCATTTCATCATAAAATCTTATTACTCCTCGATGGCTCACTTTATAGATTCTACAAATTAAGTTCCTCTATGTGAAAATTCTATGTTGTACACCCTATATTAATTAAATGATAGCACGATTTACACATGGCACAATTTACATGATTAAAATTAATTATTAAGAATTAAATCTTGGTTATAAACATATATCAATAAAATAATTAAATAACATACATTTATATTATTATTTTTGTCAAGAATTATATTAATGTCAATTCAAAAAATGCCAAAATGACATGTGTGCATATCTATTCATTCAAGCAATTTGATATTTTATATGTTAATTATATTAGATATTTTATATAATTATTTCAATATTAAAATGCATAAAGTTAGTAGTGATGTGTTTAATATCAACACCATAATCCATAATTTTAATAAAAAAAACAAATCAAGGTTTTTTTATAGATGTCCATTGATTTATAAACCAACCATCTGGACCACCATTGTCAACATTGTAGTTAGTGTGGTACGTATTTATAATTTTAGAATATTACAAATACTAATGTCCTTGATGATATACTAAAAGACTAATATTATGCACAGTTACAAACAAATATCACCAATGCTAGGCAACTTAATCATACAGTCTAGCTAAGACTACTATGATTCATTTATTGATTACAAATAAATGTTGTTAATGTTGGGAAAATCAATCATGGGGTCTAGTTAAGAGCAATACCACCTATTAAGTATGTCTACAAATTAGATTTAATTAATTCAATTCTATGTAATTCAATAGAAAACATTTACTGATAAGACTAGTCACATTGTAATTGTTATGTTTATGAATAAATACTCAACCATAAACAATTTTCAATACAAAATCAGGGACTAATCGCTATGCATCCTTTGTTATATCTATGACTACTAATAGATTATTGTGCATGTAGATCCATGTGTAAATTTATTACAGGAGTTTAAGTAAACTACCACATGCTTCAATGAGAGAGCTCTATGTAGATAAAATGACACATTGTGAATTTTTTTGAGAGACTACCATATTTAGATTGCATTCCAAAAAAATAAATTAATATGGGTAAATGCTTTGGTCAATGATTATATCTCAAACTTGTGGGATACAAGTATCTCCTTAAGGTTAGGGAAATACTAAAAAATCGTGATAGCTTTATACGTATTTGTTGGACTCATTACTTTAACCTAACATTTAATTTTTTTTGGACTTTTATTATAATAGAAAATTATTACTGATGATAATCTAATTTTTTGAAGGTTCTAGTAGATATTAATATGTACATTTTTCTAGTAAACATTATAAAATCCCATGCATTTTTCATATAAGTGTTATTTCTAGGAAAATTTATGCTAAAAATGGTTGAAATTCATGTATCACAATATAAATTTGGGGGTAATATCCTTCAAACTTGGTGACACATCCACATCATGCATATAGTCTATCTACATATGCAAATGGATAATTTGCATGATGTATACATGTCACCTGTGCATACAAATAGATTCCTTATAGACAGGTTTATTGTGCATGTAGACAGATGCCATGTAGATGGGTGTTTGCCTATAAAAAAGAGCCTCACCCCTCATTTTTCACTTTTTCACCTAGTCTTTTATGCTTAACCTTCAACTTTTGGTTTCAATTCATGTATCATAATAGAAAATTGTGGGTAATATCCTTCAAACTTGGTCATATTAGCCCTAGTTTATTTATGATTCCAATGCACTCAACTTAGTGTAGCATCAATGAAATTGTAATATTTATGTATATTATGGCTAGAAGTTAATCATCACATCTTTTAAAATCATGGGTGTAGTTACAGTTTTCCATTCACTCATATTCTCAAAGATACCCATTGAGCCACATGATTTTCATAATAACGATTCAAAGTATAGAATGATGACTCAAGATACATTGATATCATGTGATATCAGTTCCTCATATTATCCCTCTTTTAGTAACTGAAGCAAGTTGTTTAATAATTAAATGATATGGGTTATCCATGAGGGCATGTTTCTACTATGCTTTGCATTTAATTTGATTAAACTTGACATAGATGGATCTTCTTGAGATAATCCATGAGTCTCTAATTTTAGTGGCATTTTAAAATATAACAATGGCTTTGTCATGGCATTTTACTCCCAAATTTAGGGTCTTGATGAATTTCCAAGATAGGAATTTAGATGCTTTTTTTGCAACCTCAGTTTTAAGACTTATTATATTTCTAGTAAGAGCTCTAACAAAATTTTGATCACCCTTTTTCACATTCCCTTACATATAACTTGTCTTCATTTTTGTCCTCATTTTCTTTAAGCTTCCATTATATGCCATAAATCTCCTTGCCACTTTTCCAATCTTTGCACCATTGACAAATCCTTGCCCCAAGTGCCCAATTTACTACTTTCATTACTCAATTTTGTATAAGTCCCATGTATGATTTCCCCACCAGGAATATCTTCATGTTTGAAACCTGTTTTGCCTCTATTGCTTCAAAAAATAAAAAATTAAATCTGCTTAATCTACATAATTTTACACATAAAAAATTCAAATTCCTACAAAAACTCGAACAAAACCTTTGAGATTTGGTAGGAAGATGTATTGAAAATATGTTTAGCAAACAATAAAAACTAATAATTTAAACACAATCCATTTTATATAAATTAAGCACTATGCATAACTAAGGTAATATGAGATTTGTAGGCTAGTGGAAGGGAAACATTATATATAGGTGGGTGGCATGCAATGTATGAGGGACATGTGTCCTTAAATAGTTTATAGTAGTATCACCTTTACATAGATGATTCTATATATTATAAATATGTATATTATATATATATATATATATATATATATATATATTAGTTATGTAATATTAATTTATATTCTATATTACATTATATATTAATATAATAATATTATTATATTATATATAAATATAGTATAATAATAATATATTATTATATTTTATTATTTCTAAATTTCATCTTGTTAATTTGGAGTAGATTTTGTCTTATATACTCCCTATTTAGTATATTTTTAGTGTTGTTGTAGATATAAGATTTGTTCAAAGCCTACTCTCATTGCCCTTCACCACAACTGCCAAACTCACCATCAAATCTTTCACCCCTTTCATGTTTTGTATGGCCTTGGCCTTCCCCACCGCTTCACCATTGCTCAAGTTCATAGTGAAAAAAAATGTCTCATACCATCACAACTCATTGCCATGTCATCTGAAGGAACACACCACCTCATTTTCCATTGTCACCTCCACCAAAAAAATTAGATGGATGGCATGTAGTGTATGAGGGATAGGTGCCCATAAATAGTTCATAGTAGTATCAATTTTACATAGATAATTATATATATTATAAATAATTTATATTAATATATATTTTAGTTATATAATATATAAAATTTAAAATATATATTTGATATTACATTATACATTTTTTATTTGATTGGTAAATAAAAATTTGGAGCAAATTTTATCTTATCTACTCCTTGTTTAGTATATCATTTTTGTTGTTGTAGATATGGGGTTAAAGGTCATGGGTTTCAAATGAGGTATGACTATTGATTTATACTCTTTTAGTTTGAAAATCCCTACCAATCTCTGCATACTCTTTCCAAGAGCAATGGTGGTATGATGTATCTTGAATGAGGCACCACCATAGTTGTTATAGATTATTTTATGAAGGTTAAAACTCCCATATTGAAGGGTGTAATTTATGATCAACATGATGTAATTTTGTTATATTCAGTGAAATGGGGTTTTATAAAGTGAATGAGTGTAAATTAGCAGTCATACTTCACTCAAAACCATGTTCACTAACCCCATCTCACCTTATGTGCATGAAATGCTAATCAATAATAATCAAATATTCATTTTAATAATCTTTATAAAACATCTTTTTATTGACCATTGCTTCCTTATATTTTATGTTTTTTCTAGCAAGGATAAATAAAATGCTTATGAAGACATAATCTAATTGTGGTCATCTTATCTTCCAAGGGTACAAATATAGAATTTTTTACATTTTCTTATCACTAATGTAATTTTTCTAGGTGTCAATGTATTGGTAGCATGGATTAGTGGAAACTAAAAGATATACTCCATGACCTTAATATCATATCCCCATGTCAACAACCTCACAATGATAATTCAAGCCACACATGAGATGTGGAGCCCTTTCACAATCAAATCCATGCTCTTGACATCCTTATCCACTCTTTAAATAGAAAATTACAAATCAAATATGTCACCACCCTACAAGTTATGGACCCTTTTGTAATGGGTGTAAGTCATGTAATTCTAATCACAACTTTGAATCCAAGTTTTATGTATGATATGAGCCCTTCGTCATATAATATTCCCTAAAATACCTTGTCATTCCCCCTCTCCATCATTGCCAAACTCACCTTGAAATCTTTCACCACTTACATACTTTGTATGGCTTTACCCTTCACCACCACTTCATCGTTGCTCAAGTTCACCACAAAACAAAATGTTTCCTCCCGACATAGTGCATTACCATGTCATATGAAGGAACACATAACCTCATTTTCCATCGTCATCTCCACTAGAAATTTATAATTATTGTTGTTTAACACTTCGTGCACAAAAGATTATATAGGTTTTAAGAGATGTACTTTTGTTGATTTACGCTTTTATAATATTATAATATTAATATAATCTGTTATATTATAGACATATATAATATATATACTAAATTATTGAAATATATTTACTATATTATGCTACATATTTTAATATATTAATTTTATATAATACTATATACTAAATTATATATATTATTATATTATACATATTGTATAGATGGTAAATTATAATGGCCTTCAATGTGAAATGCATGTAATATTAACTTAATTTATCTAATATTAATATTCAATTCATTAATACTACCACCTTGTAAGCTACAAACCCCTTTTCAATGGGTGTTGGTAATGTAAATCCAAATGCTTCCCTTAATTAGGGAAATTTTTAGTGGCTAATAAAAAAATGAACTTGGGGTTTTTCAGGTGAATATGTTTTGAAATTGTGGCAAATCAGTTTGAAAGGTGATTAATTATGCAAGAAAATTAAGTGATGAAATAAGGCAAATTGACAATCAGAGTGGTGGCATCATGCATGCCATCATGGCACTTAGATGAACATGACATGTGGCACAACAAGATAGATAGACCTTGAGACCTGTAGGTGTCATGTCCACATCATACAAATAGTATGTCAACATATGTAGATGGATCATTTACATGATGTAGATGTGTCACCTATGCATATAAATGGATGCCTTGAAAATGGGTTTATTATGCATGTAGATGAATGCCATATATATGGGTGTTTACTTATAAATAAGATCCTTAGCCCTCATTTTTCACTTTTCCACCTAGTCTTTTGTGCTTAGCCTCTGACTTCTGGCAATAATACTTAGTCCTTCCAACCTATAATTTCAATATTTCTAACTGCCAACACCACTATAACAATGACTACCCTAATCTCGTCTGACAAGTTAAAACACACTATAAAAATCTAATGTGCACATTGATCCTCAAAATTTTCAAAGAATAAGAAGATACATACAAGGAATAGATTAAAATGTTTAATTTCCAAGGGAATGTTTACATGCCATGATATGAGATAGATACTTGTTTTCTAAACTTTATCTTAGTTTGCCTTGATACTATGACAACAAAATTTTAAATTAGCATGGACTCACATTCCTCTTCATTTGTGATCAATCTTAAGGAAATTCATACGCTAATAGGCCTACCCACAAATACACGAACCATATCATTATGAAGGCCTTCCTGTCTGATGTGGAAAAAAATATTTAGAGTCCCACTATGGCCTACAGTTGGATGGTCTGATGTTTTTTATTTTATAATTCATCAATTTTGTAGATTACTTTTACTTATGTTAGTGGTTATAACCCTGATAATGCTTTTTCATTTGTAGCAACCCACTGTCTCAACAAAAGGGGGCTTAAAGTTGAATTTGTGACACATCTTTTTCTACTTGCCATAATTGAAATTTTCAAGCCATATTAGTATTGCATAGAAGAGTATTAGACATTCCATTTTGGGTTCTTGTGTATATCTTACGCACTCTCAATGGTCAAAATTTTGATTGGTGTTCATTTTTGTCTAATAGAATTAAGGATGATTTTAATTTTATTGTTTAAAATGAAAATTCTATGTTTTCATGTATAAGTTTTATTATTACACTCTATGATGAGGCATTTTTCAAATTAGAGGGCACAACTATTCCAACCACTCTTCATCAAAAAATGCTTATCAATTCACTCTCCATTGTAGAGTAGGAGGGTAGGTTGTAATGCACTATAATTATTTTAAATATATTATATGATCTCTTTAATATAGATAATATTTTCTTTATTTCTTATAGAAAAAATTATCTCAAACCATTGCTAGAATAAAATCAATAATTAGGGGTCATCAACCTATTGAGGCCTCTGCTAAATCAGACATGGATGTGGAATCATCTCCACAACCATTGATTAGACAAAAATGCATGAGGATTTTGATTATGTCTCCACATCTTATTCAAACTTACTCTCATGTTGTTGGAATAACTTCTTACACAATCTCATTCTTAGTATTGATAGTTTCAATATCAAAAATAATAATTTTATCATTTTATTATTTTAATCTTTTATATTTACAACATTTGAATTTGTATCATAAACTTACCAACAACTTTTACAATTTAGTTGCGACAATCTCCTCTAATTTCTATTCAACATCAAGGTACGTAATTTCAAACTTTAAGTTATTATTCTTGGTATATGTTAGTTTAATATTAATTTTTTAATTTGTCATTTTTAGGAGAGATTGTCTTATCTGATTTATAGGTCCAACTCCCACTTTAAGGAAATATTTTCCACCACCCCATGATGTAAATATTCATATAGGAAAACATTTATCATTTTTAGCATAGATTGGTACCACTCTACATTTTACAACATATAAGTTTCCAAAATTTTCTCTAGGTGGTCTCCTTAGTGCAATAAAAACCACATTTCTTAGATAAATTGATCTTAATGATGAGTTTTTGGAGATTGATAGTGAGACCCCCATGCCATTTTTTAATCCTCATGATATGCAAGATTCTCACCCAAATGTGTTAGAGACTTTTCAGAAACCTTGTGCATCCAACTCTCCACCTAGCAGAGCCACCACTATTGATGATATTCCAAAATTTGATGATCAGATTACATTTTCTCCATTGAATAATTTATTGGATGAAAATATGAAGTCCTTCATAAATGAAGTTATTATCAGTAACCTTGATGGTTTAAATTCATGGGAGTATTGGGTGAAAGTATCAATTCAAGAAATCAATGCCCATTTTCATAACCACTCACAACGCAATTAATTGTTCTCATTGGTTGAACATTAGCCGCAAAAATTGATGTTTTATTCAACAAGGTAGTTTTTTGAGTTGTTACAATCAATAATATATTTGATGATAATATTTTAGATATAATTTTAAATAGGTTAAAAAATTTAAATGCAAAAGTCCAAGCATACTACAATCTATGGGTGAAAATCAAAGGTTTGGTAGTAATTGCAGAGGTAGAAAAAGAAAAATCCATGGTAAGTTATATTCTTTATTAATTTTTTAAATTAAAATTTATTTTATATTTTTAATTAATTAATATTCTTTGTTCATTTTCAATCAAAATATACAAATTTGAAGGATCAAGTTATTGCCCTTGATGTATATTTGAAAAACGCATGCAAAACTTTAACTATGGATATTTCACTCAAGGAAAAATTTGTTACAATGAATAAGCAAAATAATACTCTAAAAAAAATTGTTAGGGAGCACTGCTTGGATCATGATGTTTTGTTTAAATAGAAAGCTAACATGGACCCCACCTTGATTTTAGTAGGAGATGCGGCTAAAGAATAAATGGCAAATCTTGCCAATATCAATAATGCAACAAATGATCTTATGGAATTAGGTATCTTGAAAGACAAAATTAGCAACGTGGAAGCTCAGGGAACTAGAATGTCCTCCATGTAAATAATGTAGATAGACACCTAGGTATCTAACAATTAATGAGACTTCCATTTTTGGCATGGTATTTATGTTTTGAAAACAATGTAATCTAAGGAATCAGCTTGGACCACAAAAACTACAATTGTAATTTGATATTTTCTATAATATTTAAAATATATTTTTTGTTTGTGGCTTTCTTAGTGTTTATTATATTCAAATTTTGATTCGATATTTTCATTTGAAATTATTAGATAATTAATTATATGTTAAATTATAAGAAAATCACAGTCAAGATTGGTAAAAAAAATCAATTAAGGAATTCATAAACAACATACTTGTGTGTTTATGAGGTACCATTTCAAAGAACATAGATTTATGAATAAAAAACAAACAAGTATTGTTCAGTAAATAATAAAAATATATGTTTTCAATAAATAACAGAAATATATATTGTTCAGTAAATAATTAAATATTTTTAATACATACCAAACTAAAACTTAGGTAGTTGGAACAATCCTTTTACAGTATGTCCTTCATAGATGGCATTCTTATGTACAGTCTTAGAGGTATTTTCAGTATCTTTTTTGGTTGTTGTATTAGTTATTCCTCTTCTTTTAGTGAGATAACTCCAAATTGAAAAATATATTTCATATGGAAACGCATCCACTGGATAACATGAAATATACAACCTCAAACATGTCTCAAGATTTTTGTCCAATTTTTTCGAAGTTTAGCTTCAACAAAAGATAATGCACCCTTTCATCTTCCATGGACTTGAAAATAATTATTTGGCACAATTCATATAATCAAAAATATTTTCTAATATTATCTTACATAACACTATTGGGATACATTATTTTCTATATCTTGGTAATAACACCAATTTCTATTTGTTCAATTAAGCATTGATATTGATCAATCATTGTAAGTCCAAAATATATTGATTGGGACGTCAACAATTTCTTTTGTAAAATACCCTTAAATTCAACTCGATTGATCTATGTTGACTTACTGAAATGATTAATGGGAGTTCACATGTATTTAATAAATGAATCAATTGTCATTTCTTCACCCTCAACATTGTTCCAAAATATAGGATTCATCACTGCCATGGCTTCAAGCAAGTCATCACTTTTTAAAAAGATCTTGAATTTTAGAAGATAAGATTTGTGAAATATTTCTCAATTTCATTCGTGTCTCATAAATAACATTATCATATAGAAGTCATGCTATAAGGTATTTATTCAATTTCTACTCCACCCAAATCAATACGTTTTTAGAAAGTGTGTAGTGGTATCTCCATTTCTTTAACAAAGATAAAAAGATGATCGTTAATATTGAATTGCAAATATATTTTAGGGTCTTTAATATTTGTTAAAAAAATTCCAACTGCCAAAAGTTGGTACTTTAAAACTTTCTTGCGATAAGTATAACATATATAGAGATTGACAAACCTGTTTCCTCAATCGTATGAAGTACATAATATATATGGATCTCTCTTGTGCATGTTTCACCCAACAATGTATTTATTTCAACATGGATAGAATACCACACAATGCTAATAGAGTTTTGAAATCTATCAAATGGTACAACAAATATTTTGCCTTGTCAACTTCCATCTAGTATTCAAACATAAAGCTTGTTAACAATGCATATTCTTCAAATATTATACATTCAGGCTCATACATGGAATTCCATCTTATATCAACATCTTTAAAAAAAATCCATCTATCACTCCGCAAATTTTTGTAACTCTAAAAATCTTTTTGGACTACTTAACATGTATGCATGCAAGTCTCAAATAAGTTCCTTCACTTTTTCTACATTTTCAAATGTGATAACAATTTTGTAAACAAGATTCATTATATGTGTCATGCAATGAATTGGTATCATATATGGGGTGATTATTATTTGTATTCAAACACATATACCAATTATGTTACCTTACATTACCGATGCACCATCTACACCAACACACACTAATTCAGTACCTATATCATAATAATTCATCCCAGCTATATCCATCAAATTAGAAATAACCAATTTGTAAAGGTTCTCAACATTACAATTTTCCATTATTTTATGTACATATAATAAGTGAGGTTGCTTTGAATGGTTCTCAAATGTATAAACATACATGAAAACCCATGATGTGTTGTCAACTATTGTTACCTCATCAATGGACAGTGAGATAAATTGTGTTACTTTACTTTTTACTTCAAATACTCCTTTTCAATCATCATGAGACATTTCGCCATTTCCTAAGCACTTCTATCTGACCAATGTGATTGTGGAATGTTATAAAATCCATTGTGCTGAAATAAAATTTTATGATCTAAACAACCAAAGGTCTGCTTGCCTCTTTTCAGAATGTGGTATATAGTGGAGAACTATATATTTTTGGCATCTAGATTCACCAGATGAAATTTTCAAAATTGTGTTGTAATTGTTCCTCCTTTCTTAACCAGGTGTCATTGATATTTTTGATGATTTTCATAATATGTTGTGTAACATTGATGCATGCATTCTTTTGCACTTTTCCATCTCATTGATCTTTTAGTTTGTCCATCTTTTTTTTTTATCGACTCATATTTTACAATAATGTTTCTCAATTAGGTCCAACTTAAGTTGCATTTTTTGATCCTTTTCAAGTTTCCAACTACATATTATACATTTGCATTTTGTTGGTGTGTCAATGCTATTTTCTAGCTCTACAAGTTTAATGAATGGACATTTAGCTGTCTAATCAAACTTAAATGACCTTTAAATTGTCATGTACTTATCTTATTTAATAAAAAATTTAATTTTATTTTCAATTTAAGTTTATATTAGATGAATAAAAATCTCATCTACTATTAGGTTTTCATCATTGACATCATTAATGTCCTCTAGTCTTCTTTTTATTGAATTATATTTTTGACTTGAATTTTCTACTAATGTACTTGTTTCGTGAGACATAAAAAATGGTTGTAATATTTCCAACTCATTTGGTTTGTAATTGTCCTCTAGTGAGTCAATTTCATACAAAGGTATGTCTTTTAGTGGAGGCATATCTTCAAAAGGGTTATCAATAAATTTTGCATGCAAAATATCTGTAGACCTTATAATTATTATTGAACCATAATACAAAACTAAAAGTGTAAATAAATAATAATAAATTAAATCATTTAGTACATGTGTTGTGTTTAGTGGGGGCATTTCATACCCAAGTATGTCTTCCAATGGAATCATATCTTTAAAAGGGTTATTCGCAAGTTCTAAATGCAAAATGGTTGTAAACCTTGTCATTAATATTAAACCTTAATATGAAAGTGAAAATTGCAATAAATAACAATATAATAAATAATTTAATATTTAGTACCTTTGTTTGGTATCTAGCTAAAATAAGATAATAAGTTATTTTTTAGGTAATTTTCCTTCCCCCTTAACATTTTTAGCAAAAGCCATCGAAGGATGTGTGATGGCAAATGATAGAAGCATAAATAATTGACAATGATGCAGATGGTTGGTAGCAAATGTAGAGAATCGATAGAAAATATAGATGATTGATGCCAAAATGAAGATAATCGATAGTAAAATGCAAATGATTGACAACAAATGCAGATGATCGATAGTGAATATAGATGCTTGACATAAAATATAGATAATTGATAAAAATGTAAATGATTAACACCAAAATGCAGATGATTGACAATAAATACAAATGATTGACACCAAAATGCAGATGATTGACACTAAATGTAGATGATTGGTTCTAAATGTAGATGATTGACAGTGAATACAAATGATTGACACCAAAATGCAGATGATTGACACCAAATGTAGACAATTAACAGGAGATGTAGATAGTTGACACCAAATACATACTCTAGGATAACATGTGAGGTAAATCTACCCATATTGCCTTTCAAGGTATCGATGAAATACATTTATATGAATGTAATTTATTTTAAATAGTAGGTGAGCTGATCCTAAAAAGTAACTTGCATGCTCAAAATTTAGGCAATTCTATGTTGTTTAATATCCCACAAAATTTCCAAATGCAGATTTTTAAAACCAAAATATTCGTGAATTAATAAAAAATTACCACTAAAATTTTCCCTACCCTTAATATGCGTTTGGTGTTCAATATGGGCCCTTTGGTGTATGATATTATCAAAAATACCTTGTCATTACCCCTCACTATACATTAATCTCACATTGAAATATTTTACTATTTGAATGTTTTTTATGGCCTTGCCCTTTCTTCCAAGGGTCTGAGTATGGTGTTTTTATATGTTCTTAATCTTGATGTAATTGATCTAGGTGCCAATATATTAGAATCATGAATGAATGTAAGATATAAGATTTGAAACGATGGGACCTCAATGTCTTGTCTCAACGTCAATAATATTACATCCTTGATTTGAGTTGCACATGATATATGGATCCCTAATGCAATCAAATCAGCTCTCATGATGTTCTCATCCACTGTTGACAATAGAAAACATTCAATCAAATATGTCACCAAATTGCTTTAATATAATTGATGTGTATCATTTTTACTATTGTTACATTGACATGCCAATTTACAATTTCATGTAGTCATGTTTTTAGATGTAAATCATATGGGATAAGTGTTATCCATATGTTACTACAAAAAAAGATGTTTGTCTTCCAAATGGTAATGTGCCAATCAATGTTAATATTATATTGCATTATTATATTTTATATAATATTATATTTTTATATGGGTCCCTTGGTGCAAAATATCATCTGAAATACCTTTTCATTACCCCTCACCATCACCACCAAAAATATGTAGATAACTACTAAATTTGTTAGTGATTACCTTGTCTTGGAAATTGTTCTTGTTGGCTAGAATAAATTGTCCAAGAAACTACCATTTTCCAAAAATAAATGTTATATATCAATTTCTCACTAAGCAAACTATTTGATTATATATGGATATTTATAGTTGAGACATTTGAATTAGTTATATTTTGACTAAGCTTTGAGATATATATTGTTATGGGACAATAGGATATTACTTAGGGTACATGTTTACATTGTTATGAGTTAGCTATCGTGTAAATATTTATATTATGACCATGTTGATTTGTTATTTCAATTATATTTTATGATGTATGTATATCATTTTGATATGGTATACCTATCTACTTGTTGTGAGGTTGACACAAGAGAATTCATCCCTTAAGCGTGATGGAGGGAGAGAATCATCAGAGAGGATGACGTAGATGGAGATATCAAAGGATGACAGATAAATTGGATAGAACCCTACACACACCACATTAGCTAGCAGATGTTATATACTTGATTAAGTGGTTATTATAATGTGTTTTGATGCCATTTGAATTAGATAGTCATTTTAAACATGGTTGCTAACATAGTTTAGTTGGTTATTTGAAATTCATCTTATGTGACATATGTGTATGTCCATGCATGTTTTGAGATTTGTGTAATTGGAATAATTTCGAATGTATTGATTAAGTTATCATTAAACCATTTTGACATGCTAAATTAATTAGAGAATATATATATATATATATATATATATATATATATATATATATATATATATATATATATATATATATATATATATATATATATATATATTAATTAGTATTATTAATTAGCAAATATGCTCTAATAAATGTAAAAATAGAAAAAAAGTGGAAAAATAAATAAATGGAATAAAAATAAAGAAGAGGCAAGCTTTTTTAGGAAAGGGGAAAATCTTTTAAAGAAAAGATTAAAAAAAAGAAAAGAAAGAAAGAAATGGAATAAAAGAAAAAAGAAAAGAAATAAAGCTAAAGAATTAAGGAAGGTAGAAGAGAGAGGAGAGAACAAAGACAAGGGTAGCACTAAGCAAGGACAAGTAGGAGGAAGAGACAAATAAATTAGAGGAAAAGATGGAAAGATAAGCTAATCCAAAAGGAACAACCACATAGACTACCAGGTAGGCGATGCATTTGGTTTCCGTGTATGTTTTGTAATGATTTTGTGTTTGTATATTTAATGAGAGAATTAGACTTATAGGGTCTTCTTACAATTATAGTGCACTGTGGAAAGAAAATAATCCCCCAAAACTACTAAGCATAGTTATATTTAACAAATATAGTGGCATGAAGGTAATCAATATTGTAGTGATCTTATAAATAACTATATATGTAGCGGTTAATATCAATGAAGATACATTGATTCAAGTCTTATATTAAAATAATAGTTGGCTATATATACATATTATAATAACATTCTGCACCATATTTTACATTGTTGGATTTATAAGAATGTATAACTCATTTCAATTTAAAATAGTAACTATCATTCTCTTTATAATGAACAATGATCTGTGCTAGGCATTAGTGGATTGTACATTATTATAATTCCCTATGATGTACACAAACTAAAATACCTTAATTATAGCGATTTGTACGTATAGATAATACTTAATGAAGTTAACGAATTTAGTGCAACAGTTCAGTCCAACATTAATAGAAGCCATGGAAAATATATTTGGTGATTTATGGTTAATGTTGTAGCTTATGATAGGGTCAGCAATTTAAATTGGAGTATATAGTGACGCACACATTTTTTATATATTGATCTACAACACTACTCCTCTACAATAATCCATAGTGTTATATTATATATTTTGTAACAAGATACACCTCATTAGATAATTATTAAATAGGTGACTAGATGGTATAGTGATCTAAATAGTAATGATATTTCAAATACAATGATTTACTTTAAATCAATGATTTGGATATGACAAAAGACTAGTTTTTCCTACAGCATAGCATATATGCATAAAAAATTGAAATTCATCACCTTCATTAGAGTAGTTCATTGTTTTCAATGGAATGATTTTCTACCACCATTGGAGAAGCATTACAAAGTGATAGAATTGCACAATTGATAAATCCAATGCACACAAGGAGTTTTACACAACTTCATATCATTGAATGCAGTCAATTGGGTAATTATTACAAGTAAGTTTCATTGTCTCTATACCCCTCTATGTAATATATTTATTTATATCAACCTAAAATAATATATGCATATGTATAACGAGCCCTTTTAGGAGTTTATTCCAGCAAGCTAGGCGACTTGAAACTATGTATTATAATGGTTTTTGAATACATGGATATGGATGATTCACATAACCTTTCATTACTAGCCTATTTTGTATAGTATTAATATAATAAAAATATGTTTTATACGTATATGTCCATAATGATGTTGTACAGATGTTATGAATGTTAATAATCTAGTATTATGATCAAAACCTAGCTTTGAGCCGCTATGATGTTATCATTCTATTATAACATATTTACCTTCGTAGCTGGGAATATATTTTACTATATAGTTGATTTGGGAGAAAAAAATACATTCTAACATATTTTGTATAGTATTTTTAGGATTTTATTATGGTATTATATATGCTAATGGTTATATAACATATTATATGTGGTTCTACGAAACATTAAGTGATTTTGATCAAAGTTTGGCCATAGATCAAGCTTGACAATATATGTAGTCATAGATTACGTATATTCCTTTTTGAATGGGTCTCCATTAGATAATTCATGAGTGAAAATATATGCTAATATGTATCAGGCAAGTTGATGAGTTGTGAATAAAATAAATCAGTAGATTGGGATGTGATTACATATCTTATATATATAACTTGTGGTCCATAGTCATATGATGATCGTGCTTGAAAATGGATGTACATAGATAGGGATGTATATGGACATACATGTACAAGGAAGTACATGGATATGGTGAAATGAATAGTATTATATATCTAGTTAATAGGGATACTGCTAACATTTATTTATGCAGTAATGATAAATAGTCAGCTGAACTAATATCCTATTTGTTGCCAACATAAACCCATACTAGTATATGTTTACAGTGAAATTGTAATGTTATTATTAAACTTATATTTGACTAATTTTATAACTATTATTGATATATACATATATATATATATATATATATATATTATATATATATATATATATATATATATATATATATTGGCATTCAAAACCATGAAGAAACATATTTACGTAAGTTGTGTGGGGTCTAAGTCTATATTTATCTATGTTTCAAAATCTTGGTAGAGATTAAGTAATATATATAAAGCACATATAAAACAATTTGACGAAGTTGAACCTATAGTAACCTTTATTGATAAAATACATAAACTGTTACAAGATTTAATCATATAAAGGAACCTTTCAAATGCCTTACATGGTGGATTTGAATTAGAGGTTGTTTCGTCTATCTTGAAAATTAACAATAAATTATGGGAATAGAATATTGTAATACTCAGTTTATATCTTGATGATTCATGGATGCAATGATTTTTTGAAATCTTATAAAAGCCTTGACTTGTGTCATAAATAACTATTAGTACATATTCAGACAGTATTGAAAACTTGTGTGCAGTACATAGTATAAATGTGTTAATATGTACAAGTGTTTAGAATTATATAGCATATAAAAGTGCATAGTGATATGTGCCTAAAAGCTATAATAGTATACATTTTAAATATAGGGTATATACAGGTGGTATAATCTCGTACTTTGATAATTATTTATCAGTGTGGATCATTTGATTCTTAAAATTGTAATTTTGGTTATGTGTAAATATGTAGTTGTGAACTATGATATTATGAGATACCATAAAATACTATAGTATAAATATATGTTATACTTGGGTGGTACAAATTATAATTGATATATCTAGAAATTGTTTGTATGTTTGACAGACTAAATGTATGTGTGTTGGTTATATCTATGAATAGCATGTGTTATGACAGTTAGTAAGACCTTATTTATATATGCATACAACCCTTGAGAGTATACCAAATGCTAGAATTGAATAATTTATATTTATGTGATCAGATAATTTCTTTGTTATATCTAGTTACGTGAATAAAAACTTATGTTTCCATTGGTTTATACTACTTTATTATGACTAGTGGTGAAACTTAGTAGTTATGCTAAAAAACACTAGACTATGATAGTATGGGATATTATAGGGTGTATATATTTTTGAACTAGTTATAGTAATTAAAATTTACAGTTAGATGTATATTATATCTGGATGGTATAAGTTATAGTCATTATTTCTATTATGGGATAGATAATAATGTGAGATTAATTCATATGTTTGATGGAATAAATGTATGCTTCTTGATTACTCCTATGCTTAGCATGTTATGTGATATGATTAATCGTAAGTTGTAAATTGTATGAATATTTTGGTTATATTATGTTAACTAATATCCTATTGTTGATTCTAAATAAAGAGTGAGATGGACTTCATTGGCTTACTAGCATCACAATGCTAGATGAAGACAATCTAATCAAGTGGTGTGTATGAAGTTTGACCGATCTATAGTTCGCTATTATTTATTATTCTTAAAAACTTTGGGCCAAAGTATGTTTAGTGAGACATTATCATTTCATGAGTATGATTTACATATATATGTGATATCTTTCAATATAATGGATTTTATATGATACACTGCATGTTTAGTTTTAAAAATCATACAACACACGGGTACTAGCTTGTCTCTTTGAATTCATGTGCCATCACTATCTACTCATCCATGAAGGGAGGGATATTTTATGATGGGTTTAATATGGGGGATCTTTGATCTATGGTTGGTGTGAAAAATCACTTGGATGATGCTCTCCCTCCCCATAATAGTACTTGAAGATGAAATTTGAGATTGCCACAGATACTAGAGTTTGGGAACTATGCTCTGGCAAATCATGTATCTTATTTATGTACATTATATTGTATTGTAATTATTATTAAAACATTATCATAAGGATATATAATTACTTATTTATTGTACATTGATAGTAGTGGTTGTAGGCATGTATCAATCATGGTTGGTTTATTGTAATTACTTTCTATATTTGTACTATGATGTGGTATATTTTATTTATAGTTATCTCTCTTAGAGCATTTTATATGATCACCGGTTAGATTCTCATGTTCTCATGGTGTGATCTATTTATAATATATGTGGGTAGATGCAGGATAATGGGGCGTATAAAGCGACACTTTTTTTTTTTCTGAAAATAACAATATTTGAACGTGAAAAGAATGCTAGAGACACTTCGAAAAGGAATTTGATAATGACATAAAAACATGAATTGTGGAATTTTAAATGTAGCTTTTAAATATATTATTTTTTTCAATATCCAGATGATAAAAGTGTGAAAAATAGATGCATTTATGATAATAGGTTAGTCATTTTTTCTAAAAAGATAAGGAGAGTGCATGTGTACGAACACACTTTTTTTGAGTAAACGATTGAATTTTTGTATGAAATTATATATATAAATAGGTGAAATATGTCTTACGAATACTTTTTATTTTATATATATATATATATATATATATATATATATATATATAATTTATAAATAATTTTACAAGACAACTAGAAAATTGAAATTGTAAGTTTATGAACACAACTTTTTGACCGTAACTTCATAAAAATAATTTTTTTAAAGCATAATTGACAATGTTTAGATTGTTGAGATATAAATTTTATAAAATTTTAATTAATATTCAAAAATTTATAAGGGAATTTGTAACAATATGTGAATAGTATATAATGAGGTATGTTATGTATAAATTAAGTAATAATTATAAATAATATTCTAATATTAAAAAAATATATATTCTAACACTACACTTTCTCCTTTACAAACCCATATATATTTTTTTAATAATAATAATTATCTAATCAGATGTGTCGACAAAGATGAAAAAAGACTCCTAAATTTCCTAGAAACTAAGTGGGTTGCTCCATGACAAGTTTCAAGGTAGGTTCGAACTTCCCCAAGCCTATACCTAAGGCAAAGTTGGAGGCAAAATGAAAAAAAAAATGAAATGTTTAAAGGGCATACGCCCTATGCAAATGATTCATGCCCTTTGCAAAGGGTGTACGCCTTTTATAAAGGACACATGCCCTTTGTAAAGGTCATGCAAAGGGTGTGTGTCCTTTATAAAGGACATACACCCTTTGTAAAGGGCATGTGTCCTTTATAAAGGGCGTATGCCTTTTTTGGAGTGCAATTTTTTTTTTCAATTTGAGGTTGTTGAAAAATGCACACACACACACACACACACACACACACACACACACACACATATATATATATATACATTTCAACTAGAGGTTATTGTTAAGAACCTTGGACTATAATTTTTTTGCCATGTTTGATGTTTTACATCCATATATTTAGTAAAATAAATTAGGTCCACTCAACATCTTCTGAAATTGATTATAAATCTCTAGGAGTTACCATTTAGAAGTTAGTTTTTAAAATTCCATTCTAGTCAATACTTAGTTTTCAAAATTTTAGAATCAGAAGATAAAATGAAAAATAAGGTTACAAATCATGTTACGTATGTAATAGATATATACCATTTATTATGCCCCATATTTCACCTAATTGAGTATGCCCTACCTACTTGAGTATGCCCTACCTGATTGAATACCTGAGCTTAAAGGAGGATTATTAAATAATTTGTGGGTTTTTCAATCAACGAGTCTATCAATATACATAAATGACTAGCCTATATCATGTAACTTGTATCATACCTATAGTCATGATATAAACACTTATACATGACATCTATCACATACCTATTACATACATGCATACATACACACACACACACATACACACACACACACACACACACACACACATAAATACACACACACACACACATACACACACATATACATACACATATACATATATATGCATTCACTCATACATGACATCTGCCTGTAATCATGATACGATAATTTATACTTGACTTGAATGTAGCTAATCACCCTAATAGACTCCATTTGAAATAGAATAAATCAACACACCATTCAAATTCATTCTAAAAAGATACCATTTACTCTAAAATAAATGTCAAATAGATGGTCAATCCATGCATTTTTCAATTCTGATCTCATGTAATATTCCAAAGTCATGTAGAATAAAGTCATATTCTAGCACTCCAAATCCACATAAGACACTCCCTTATTGATCCTCATCATAACTAATCACTCCCTCATCAACCCTTGTATTTACTTATCATCCCTATTCATTACCTCACCAGTTCTCATTGTCCCTCATTATCCCTAATCACTCCTTCATTGTCTATCATCATCCTTCATTATTAATAATCACTCCCTCATCAACCCTCATCATCCCTAGTCACTCCCTTATCATCCCTCATTGTCATTGATCATCCTTAAACACTCTAGGTCATCAAATCTCATCAACCCTAATCATACCTAATCACTCTCTCATCATCTTGAGCATTATCCCTAATCACACTCTCATCATCCCTCGTCATCCCTAATAACTCCCTCATTAAACATCATCATTTTTTATCATCCCTAGTCAATCCTTCATCATCTTTCATTGGATCCCTAAACATCCCTAATCACTCCCTCATGAAACCTCATCATCCTTAATCATATCTAATCACCCCCTCTTCATTTTTTCTCATCCTTTAATGTCCCTAATAATTCCCTCATTATCACTCGTCATACCTAATCACTCTATCATCATCCCTAGTCACGCCCTCATCTAGTAGAGTGTGTTCTAATCAAGTAGTCAGTATAAATTTGTTTTAGACTAAACAATGTCTTTTTTAGAGGAATCTCGAATGGTGCTTCAATTCCTTTTATTCTGATTGGAGTGTACTAGGGTGATTATTCTCATTCATGTCTAGTAGATTAGATAGGGTCAATGTGGATTACTCTATGGATATTATTGAATGATTTACATGGTGAAAATAATATAATATCCTCTTTACACTTGCATCAAAAAAATAATTTTGAATGATGAGGGATGATGAAAAATGATGATAGATAATTTTTTTACCTCTTTGCGCTTGCTTCGTATGAGGTGAAATCTTTATTTTAGAATAGTTATTTCCAAATCATTGAGTGAAAGGGTTGGATCATTTTGGATATTCTCAAAGAATGATGTGGGTCATGAGTATAAATTATTAGCATTTGTGCTACTAACTTTATTATGGCATGTTTTCTCCTTGTATTTAAATCTTTACACTTGTGTAGGAATTATGATAGGAAAGTGGAGAGGGGGTTGAGATGAACTACCAATGCCTGCATCATTCCTTTGTAGTGTGGTCTCCATAATGTATGTTTAGTGTTTATCATTTAGGTTTCATTTTTAGGGTTTTAGGGTTCAAAGTTTATAGTTTAGTGTTTAGAGTTGATTGTTTGGGTTCTGACATTTAAGTTTTAAGGTTTAGGGTTTATCCAATTTTATGATTTAAGGTCTATGGTTTTGGGTTTGAGGTTTTATGGTTTTGGGTTTAAATTTCAAGGTTTAGGGTTTAGTGCTTAGGGTTTCAAGTTTAGGGTTTAGTGTTAAAAGTTTAGGGTTCAAAGTTTTGGGTTTAGGGTTTGGGGTTTGGTGTTTAGGGTTTAAGGTTCATAATTTTGAATTTTGCATTTAAGGTTTAGTGTTTAATATTAAGGACCTATAAGGTTAAGGTTTTATATTTTGATGTTTATGATTTAGTATTTTAAGCTTATGGTTTGGGATTTAGGGTTAAGGGCTTAAAGTTTAGGTTTTAGGGCTTAGGGTTTAGGATATAAAGTTTAGGGTTTATGGTTTTAAGGTTCTATGTTTAGGGTCTAGATTTTGGGGTTTAGGTATTATTTTTTTAGGTTTAGGGATAATGTATTAGGGTTAAGTGTTCAAGGTTTATGGTGTTTAGGGTTCCAAATTCAAGTTTTATGGTGTTTAGGGTTTGGGGTTTATGTTTTAGGGTTAATAGTTTAGGTGTAAATGGAGTGTACTAGGGTGATTAGCTACATTTGTGTTTGGTATAAGTGACTATACATGAATATAGGAATATGTCATGTATGAGTGACAACATACCTATATGTAGTACTGTTGAGTTGTGGAGCTAAAAGCTTCACTGAATGTGCAAATGTGGAGGTTGCTGGGTTACAAAGTAACTGACATCAGTCAGAGCCAATTGACATCAGTTAGGGGTTGACCAACATCTATTTTCTTTAGCTACATAGTAACAAGAATTAGTTATGGTCAGCTGACATCGGTCAAACAGGAACCGACATCGATCACCTGTGTGTTTCTAGAACTGTTCTAATTTTAGACGAACAGTTAGTTTGCATGTAAAGACTAATTTTAGTCTTGAGTCTGCATTTCTAATTATTGTTTGTTTTGGGTTCTATTTAAGAGACCCGTGGGGCTGTATTGTAATGTGAGCAAGATTAATTAGATCTGCAAGGTGCAAGATCAAGAAGATCTGCGGGGAAAAGGAGGCAACAACCATTGGGTTGATTGTCATTGGAGGGAACAACAACTTAGTATTGAGTTGATTGTGATTGTAATTGATTGAGAGAGAGAGAACTCTTGAGGGAGAATTACTGTACATCTTAGAGGTGTGAGGAGAAAGAGATTTCTTCATTGTATTTCCTTTTGGAAGAGTTTAATACAGATTGTATTATTTCTCGTATCTCCTATTCTTTGTTGTTTCTGATTTCTAGTTACTTATTACATCTATTTTCAATTCCGTATTTAGTTGCTTATACAAAAGTAATCAATTGTACTATAAAGTCCTAACAATTGGTATCAGAGCTATGTGTAGATCCTGACAAGTACTAGGTATGGGGTAGATGTAATGTTTGAATGACTATATCATTATTATATGTATATTATAGGTTGAATGTTACATGCTAACCATTAATGCATTTTAATGGACCTATTGATTAAAAAACCCACAAATTATTAGGAATTCATCTGAAATCCACCTTCAATCCTTTTACATGAATGTCCTTAGTAATTCCTTTCTCTATATAGGTTAAAATGGTCCCTATCCTTTTAAGATATGGCTTAGCCAATGCCCCCTCTCCTTTCTATATATAGGTTATAACTCAAGACTATGTTTTATGGATAGAAGTTTAGGATTTATAAATTTAGGGTTTAAGGTTAATGGTCGATGGTTCAGGATTCATAGTTTAGGGTTTAGTGTATAGGGATTAGCATTTAGGGTTCAAGTTTTAGTTTTATGGCTTAAGGATTAGGATTTAGGGCTTATAATTTATAATTTATGCTTAAAGGTTTGGGATTTATGGTTTATGGCTCAAGGGACCAAGAGTTTAGCTTTTAGGGTTTGGGGCTTGGTGTTTGGGGTTAGGGTTTTGGATTTATTATTTCACACTTAGGCTTTAGGGTTTAGGGTGTAAGGTTCATGATTTTGGTCTTGGGGGTTTGGTTGAGGGTTTGGGGTTTGAAACTTAGTGTTTAGTATTTAGGATTTAGGATTTAGTGTTTGGGGATTAGGGCTTAGGGTTTAGGACTTGGGGTTTAGAGTTTATGGTTTAGGGTTTGGGGTTTTAGGTTTAGGGTTTAGCGTTTATGGTTAAGGTTAAGGGTTTAGGGATTTAGGTTTAGTGTTTAAGGTTTTGGGTTTTCAATATTTAGTTTAGGAGTTAATCTTCAAGGTTTATGACTTATGGTTTTAGGCTTAGGGTTTAGGGTTAAGGGTTAAGGGCTTACATTTAGGTTTTAGGTTTTAGGATTTAGGATTTTAGGTTTATGGTTTGGGGTTTAGGGTTAAGGGCTTAAATTTAGGTTTTAGGGTTTAGGGTCTAGGGTATAAAGTATAGGGTTTAATGTTTTAAGTTTATATGTTTAGGTTCAATAGTTTAGGGTTTATGGATTATTGTTTTTGGTTTAGGGCTAATGTATTAGGGTTAATGGTTCAGGGTTTAGGGCTTAGGTTCTAGGGTTTAGGTATATTATTTAGTATTCATGGTTCTGGGTTTATGGCTTAGGGTTTAGGATTTAGAGTTTAGTTTTCAATGTTTAGGGTTTAAGGTTTAGTGTTTAGGGTTAGAGGTTTGGGATTAATGGTTTAGGTGTAAATGGAGTGCACTAGGGTTATTAGCTATATTCATATCCAATATGAGTGACAATATCACAACCAAATGAAAACATCATGTATGAGTAACTGAATACCTACATGTAGTACCATGTATGTGGTAGATGTAATGTATGGACTATATCATTACTATATATATGTTATAGTAATGATATTGGAATGTCTTGTAGAGAATAGAGTTGGAATTTAGTGTGGCATATATCCTTATGTAAGTTGATAAAGTACAAACCCTCAAGTAGCTGTGATAACATAAGAAACAAGATAAGACTGAGACTACAATGGACCATTGATTCCATTAGGCCTTGTAGGCTCTTATCACAGTCATAGAGTGAGGCAATCCATGGGTATTTAAGACAAAATATATATGTGAAGATATGATGATTGAGAGACAAATGTGTAGTCACTATAGAGAGAAAGATTTGTTATTTGAATACAAGGGGATAATCTATATACATAGTTTCCATAAGTAGAGAACCCTATTATGTAGTCAATGAGACCTTGTTTGTGTGTTGAGTGCCACATATGTAAGTGAAGGTTGAGAAAGTGATGATAATAGAGTATGGTGATTTAAATATAGTTGGTTATGTTCAAATAAATATTGAAAGGACATTATAAAAGTCATAGACATGTAACAAGTCTGTTGTAACTCTCAAACCATGTTTCTCAGTTAAGAAAATCCCCTATTTTAGAGGATTGAAAAAGATTTATATGTTGAACAATAAATGGGCATAAGATTAATTTATTCTTGGCATGAATGGAAGAGATAATAAGGACTAAGAATGAAATTAAACAAGAAGAACCCTAGTTTATAAGTTTTCACCATAAAACCCCTGTTTCCTACAGGTTCATTATTGTTTTATGATTGTGAGCACCCTGTTTGAGTATATAATCCTTGCAAGAGATTGTTAAGGCATAAGGAAAAGCATGAAAAAGTGCTAGGAAGAATTTACATGTTAAATAAGAAGGATAAAGGATAAGATAACCCTTTTGGTACTCAAGAAACCCCTATTGTTTGCCTACACCCTGCATAATCATCAATGTATGCATAATTGGTTGTATATTTGTTGTTTTGAATAAGTGGCAAGTGGAACAAGGACTCTAGACTAATGAAAAATAAAAATGGAATGAATACAAACCTAATCTAGGTGATTTGACTATTTGAAACATTGCGTAGCCTAGGTTATGGAATTTAAAGTGTTCATGAGTCTGTTCAAGTCTATGAAACCCTAGGATTAGGGTTTAGCCATTATAAAGAGTTCCCACCATCCAAAAGGGTAAAAAATTGTTATTTTGGTTGATCTTGACATGGTGAAGTATATTTGATGGGTTTTGAAGTTGTACGGTCTCTACTCATATATAAAAGTTGATTGTGTCTGTTAAGGAGACCTAATTAGGCCTATCCTAATGAGAGAAAAGAAAATTAGAGGAAGAGATGGTTTTTTTTAAATTTAGGGGGAGTTTAAGGGTGGTAATTTATGTCCTAATTTATTCTTATAACTTTAGATAATATGACAGGTTGACCAATCAAAGGGAAAAGACCAAAGAGAAGGCTACAAGCCTTGAAAAGACCTAGTAAGCCTAGTGAGAAGAAATGAAGGGTAAGTTATGATCCAAGAATTGAAAGGGGTTAAAATATATGTAACATGAATATTTAAGATCATTCAAAACTAAAGACTAATTTCTTGATACCCAGTTCTTGTTTGGGTTCTTGAAACTTAAGTGTGTAAAGCCTAACAAGAAGTTAGTGGGAGCATAATGGGAAGTTTGTGAGAGTAAGGAATGCACTGAGATAGTTAAAAAAAGTAAGTGTCCTCAAAGAGGTTAATGTCATAAATCAAGTGATCTAAATATGTAAAAATAATAGGTACTTATTCAAAGTGACTATTAAGACCTCATCAAAAGAGGAAAACTAGATTGAGACAAAGACAATCAAGAACAAGCATAACTAATGAATGAGATCAATTATGGAAACTAAAGACGAGTGAATGTTTTGATGACTTCTCCCCATTCCTCTACATCACCTTGTTTCTCATTCTATCTTATGATCTTGAAATTTTGAAAACTAAGTATTATCTAGAATTAAATTTGAAAAACTAACTTCTAAATGGTAACTCCTACAACTCTCTAATCAATTTCAAAAGATGTTGAGTGGTCCTATTTTGTTATATTTAGTAAAATAAATTTAAAGTACAAGAATATAACTTGTAATATATCCTTAACATTTAATTTACTAAATATATCCTCTAACACCCTTATACAACAACCTCTAATTGCAACATCGATATATATGTGTGTGTGTGTGTGTGTGTGTGTGTGTGTGTGTGTGTGTGTGTGTGTGTGTGTGTGTGTGTGTGTGTGTGTGTCTTTCAATGTAACTCGAGTTGCAAAAAATAAATTGTAGTCTAAAAAGGGCATACACCCTTTAAAAAAGATGCATGCCCTTTACAAAGGGTTTACGCCCTTTAAAAAGGGCTTGCATCCTTTTTAGTCCAAAGGGTGTATGCCCTTTTGGGTCGGGACCAACCCACTGTCATTTTTACATTGGTTTTTTTAAAAATAAGGGCATATGCCCTTTACAGAAAATGCTTTGTATTTTTCATTGTGTCACTTTTTTTGTTCCCCAACTTTGTGCATCTACCCATGTTTTTAAATTAAAAAAAATCATGTATTTATAGGTAGATCCCAGTAGGGATGTTACAATAATTGATGATTTCTCAAAGATGCTGAAACGGATCTTTGAAAGAGGCTTCCCAATATAATCTTTCACTTTCTGCATGTTTTGTATAACCTTTCCCTTTCTTCTATGGGTCTAATTATGGTATTTCTGTATGGTTTTAAGCTAGATATAATTTTTTTAGGTTTCAATATATTGGTAACATGGATGAATGGAAGCTAAAATATAAACTCTTGGACCTTAATGTCTTATCCCCACATCAATGATAGTGCAACATTGATTCAAGCTACACCTAAAACATGAGGTCATGTCACAATCAAATCAATTCTCATGATATCCTCATCCATGCTTGAAAACATAAAATGGACAATTAAATATGCCACCACCCTAAAAGTTGCATACCCTTTGGTATGGGTTCAAGTAATGTAAAGCCAAATAGCTAGGCTAAATCCAACTTTAATTTATGATATGGGCCTTCACTTGTATTATATTAAATATAATATAATAAAGGGTACCGTATATTATGTAGTTATTAAATATCATATATTTAATTTAATATTATATATTATATTTAATATTATATATTATATTTATTTATTTAAAAGCATATATGGATAACACTTATCACATATAATTTACACCTACACATATGACTACATTAAATTTTAAATTGACAAATCAATGTAGTGATAGTTTAGAATGATATGTGTTAGTTATATCAAATCAAGGTGGAGACATATTTGATTAGTCGGTTTCTTTTCTCAAGGGTGGATGAGGACATCATGAGAGTCGATTTGATTGTAGTAGGGTTCTATGTCTCATGTGAGGTGTAAATAAAGCATGTAATGTTGCTGATGCTAGGAAAATAAATTGAGGTCTCAAATTCTATCTTGTAGCTTCCTTTCACTCATGATGCCAATAATTGACACATAGAGCAATTACATTAGGCTTAAGAACATACAAAAATGCCATACTCAAACCCCTAGAAGAAGGGGCAAGACCATACATAGCATACAAATAGTGAAATATTTCAAGGTGAGTTGAGTGGTGATGGTGAAGGGCAATGACAAGGTATTTCAGGTGATAAGGTACACCAAGGGGACCATATCATACACTAGACCCATATTCAAAGTAGCTTGTGGATTTACACAAGAGCTAATTTGATTATGATAGGGTCCCACATTTGATGTGTGGCTTGAATCAATGATACATTGCCATTAATATGTGGACGAGGACATTGAGGTCTTAGAGTCTATCTTGTAGCTTTCATTTGTTCATGATATATATTTCATTGATAAATATGACATGTAACTAAAATTTAAACATGTATCTTCCTAAAGTTAATTGAGCTTGTCACTTGAAATACCCTACCATTGCGCATCACCATGACCACCAGTTTACTTTAAAATATTTCACCACTTGCATGTTCTATATAGCCTTGTCCTTCCCCACCATTTCACTATTGCTCAAGCTTACTATAAAATGAAACGTCTCCTCCCTACACAATGCATTGCCTTACCGTATGAAAGAATACACGACCTCATTTGACACGTCACTTCCTCCAGAAATACTAGATTATTATTGCATATCATATTGTGCACAAAAGGTGAGGTAAGGTAAATGGTCATGGGTTTCAAGTGAGGTATAACAACCGATTTACATTCTTTCCCTTTACAAAATGCTTCTTTACTAAAAGTAAACATTACACCATCCCCTTTGATGTAACTTACACCTTTAGAGTAACTATTAATAAATATGACTATAGAGTCAGAATGGTGAGAATGACATTGCCTATCCTCTTTAGAGGTGGGATAACTTGAAGCACTTTTAAAATGATACAAAAAAATCAATTGACTACTACATTTGAGTGGGTCATTATCTCAAATATTTATAATGCTTGATTGTGATCCTCACAATACCCAAAGAAGATGCTTTTGGAATTTATCAATCCCTCGATAGGAATTAGTACTATTATTTTCACTGTGGAAAAATAATTTACATTGAAAATCATTCCCAATTAGTACAAATTTGTTCCCAATTAAAAATTAAAATAGTTGTCTAATGTTTGATATATATATATACATATACATATACATATACATGCGTGTGTGTGTGTGTGTGTGTGTGTGTGTGTGTGTGTGTGTGTGTGTGTGTGTGTTTGTGCGCGCGCGCGCGCGCCAATGAGATGCAGGTGAGTTGGTTAAGTAGTTTGGTTGTTTCAAGCTCCATTCAAGTTCAAATATCTGGAAAGGTATATGAGATCAATTATAGTCATGATTTATATTCTCAAAATTTGTGTGCTAGACCAGTTTATAGCTATGGTAAAAAAATAAATATCTATAAAAAAAATAGATTTATTTATTTATTTAATTATTTAAATATTTAACTATTTTCTCTGTTGACGTTGATAATAAACTGTAATTAATTTGTATTAGGGCCTCCAATAAAAAATGAATATCTATAAAAGAAAATTAGATTTTTTTTATTTTTTATTTAATTACTTAATTATTTTCTCTATTGATGTTGATAGTAAACTGCAATTAATTTGTATCACGGGCCTCCAATAAATATATTTTTGTTCCAATTAATTTTTCTTATGATGAAATTTAATATATACTATATTTAACTTGTATATGTTATAAAGATATTTAATTTATTTGAACTTCAAAAAACAAACGCCAAATGGTATTTTTGACCATTTTTCTGACTAATCCTGAGATATCTTTACCTTCAATATGATTATACTCGTGGAGCTTTTTCTATGATTAACATTGTACCATATCTTATTTGATTAATATACAAACGCTCTTCAATAAAAAACAATGATGTCAAAACATTTATTACCATTAATTATCATTGTTACAATTTACTATATTTGTATGCTTATAAAATTTGAGTGCATTTATCGCTCATAAATTTCTTAAGTTGAAGTCAACAATAATGGCTCATCCATAGCTACAACTATATATTGAATATGTTGTGCATCGTTTCTTAGACCTGGATTTCAAATTATCCTTGCTCGTCAATGACAATTTTGTTGACATTATATTTTTCTATATTCTAATCAGTAAATATTTATAAAATATATGATTTGTTAGTTTTTAGTCCTTATCAACACAAGATATAAGAATAGTTTATAGTAAATAGAAATTAAAATCTTATAATTTGAATCAATTAATATTTTATGTTTTTTATATTGGGATATTTACAATGTTCAAATGTTCAAAATTGTTTATTTGCTATAAAACTTAATCGAAAAATCATTTATCTATGTAATAATTTGTGGAAAATTTTAGGATGTTTGTACTAGTCCAAAATCACTGATATCATCAAGTACGTGTTAATTGATCAATATTATCAACACATTTAGGACACAAGACATGATAAACAAGCAAAAAATATATATATTATAATAATTATTTCATTATTTTATTGTGTCAATTAAAAAATACCCAAATGACGTGTATGTATGTGTAGCATGTATTAAATATGGGAATGACTAAGGAAAACAATTAAGCTCCGACTATTTTAAATACTTTTTAAAAAAAATACATGATAAGAGTAAAAATTAATCAAATTTTGATGAAGCTATTTCTTATTTTTATCTTTTATGAGCAAATATTTTTCAAAGAAGTACAATTAAGTAAATTTTTTAAAACTATTGATAATCTTTATGATTAAACATTGAACACAACATAGATGATCACCATGACATTAATCTAAGTTAATTATAGAGATCTAAAGTCATATTCACATTGTCAAAATTTGAGTTATGTATTATTATCCCAATACAAAATTATGAATGTGTCATTTGTAACTATCCAAACATGCTTCGCATTTTATATTTTGGGATCGAAGCTTCCTCTTTTTGTAAAATGCATTTACAGTGGAACTCAATACAACATAAGGTGGCACTGATATAATTATAATTTAATAGTTTCAAGAAAAATAAATATAAGATAAACAAATTTTATAATCTTGATATCATATTATCTAATAATGAGTAAGTTGTCTTGAAATTTTAACATTTGTAAGTTGTCTCAACTAATAGGGGTGAACACCATGCACCATGAGTCACGTTTCTTTTAAGCTTCTTCCTCATAATTTTTTACCCATAGCTTCTTGGCGATAACATAGTGACTCACACAATTATTTTTTATCTTACTATTTGACACATTAAAGAGCACATCCTAGATGTTATGGTACATAAACTCGGCCTTCATTCTCGAGTTATTTAAATTTACATTTTTTTGTGATTCTTTATTCTCACAAGTAGAAGAAACATATTGTAAATTGTAAGTATCTTATGTATCTAATATAATTTGATTTCGCCGATGAGATTTGTGTGAGTTGGTTAAGTGGTTTGGCTATTCCAAGTTCCACCCAGGTTAAAATCTATAGAAAGGCATATGAGGTCAATTGTGATCGTTTACATCCTCGAGGCCAGTTGTGGCCATTGTTGGAACTTGGGTCATCCTTAGCCATTAGAGTGATTCTTAGGCCAGTTATCGTTGATGTTGAAAAATAGACCATCCTTGGCCCTAGGTACGATCTCAGGTTGGTTGTAGCTCGGTAGTTGTTGGTAATATCTGATACTTGTGGTACTCATATCAAATGGAGATTCAGACCCCTGATTGTGTCCCAGAACGATAATGACTCCAGTCAAAAGTCATTAAACTAACTCAAAAAAATTATTTCAATAAATATAATTATAATTGTATAGTCATTATGACATTATATCATTGATCTACATATTTAACTCATTCTGAGATAATTCTTGTTAGCTAAATAGTTTAGCACTTGAATTTACAATATCTATATCATGTATTGATTCAAACTTATATCTAAATTACCTTGTAAGATTTTTATTTTACACTTTTTTTTATTAGACTTTTTTTAAACTCTTAATATTTCTTTGTTTTAATTAGTCAGATGCACTTATTGACTATTTTAATCTATTTTATATTTTTTTAATTCTTAAAATAATTTGTAATGATGATAAATATCATGCTAACTCACACAATTTACAAAATTACTTTATAATAATTATAATAAGAACTAACTATTATATAACCCTTATTAAAGTATTTACAATCTATTAAAAAATTTATTGGTGATTTATGTTATAAAACCAATTGGAAAAATAATAAATATAACTAAGAGGAATACAAAACTCATAATAATAACTAAATGCCTTAGCCATTGCCAACAAGTGTATGGAAATGCAATGATCTATGTTGCTTACAATGCCCAGCTTAAAGCCTCTACAAATCAAATAGATTTTAAAATAAGAAATGGATGAATGAATAAAATTAATGGAAAAATCTAGACATAGTAACAACCACCTTAAATATGTCTAAAGGTTGTGATAATTAAATTTGGAGCAGATGCCTTAGCATTACATTGCGTTGCATCTGAAAAGAATAAAAATGTAGTTTGTGTTCCAAGTGAGAAGAATAACATAGAAAATAATGTGGATATGTATATATATTCTAATATTTTTTTAAGTTATTAATGTGAGAATTGTGTGGATTTCAACACCTCTTAATATAAGGTATACCATCATTATTTTTTTAAGAATGAAAAATATTGATTTAGGTTAATTTTATTTAAATATATAAATATTTAGTTTTATTTATATATTAATAATGTATTGTTAATTGTTTAAAAAATAGAGGAAGTAAAATATGAATAAGGATTTGTAAAAAATTGTTCGATATTTTGTACCACAAAAGTATAATATAACAAATGGATACAAAATTCCTATAACAAACATATCTTATTATGTAATCACTTCCTTTATACAATTTCTTCACAAAAAAATTTATTAAAAAAAATGTTTCGAAATATTTATTAACATTTTATACAACATAATTAATCAATTAAATTTAACGTATCCAAATATTATTCAAATATTAAAAACCAATATTTCATTCTAAATTATATAATAAAAATAAATAAATAATAACAAATATACATATCTGCTTCCTTCACATTATATTTTAAATTTATTATTAAATATCAAAAATTAAAATACATATAAAACAATCAAACATAATCACATTTATTGTGCACTCCAAAATCCAACTCTAAATTTTTCCTTTATCTATGGTACATATAAACTACTATAATTTTAACCACCTCTACTAATCCACACTACTAATAGTCCAAACTTATCATTATTCCTATTAATTTGTGTGTTTATTTTTTAATATCAATTTTTTTACTTTCATTCTCAAATTATTATTTTTATTCAATTTCATAAGAGATATTCATTCCCTTGAAAATTTCTTAAAAATCAATTCAAAATTTTATTTTATTTTTCAAAAATTTCTGAAAATTTGTATCTAAAAAATGGTATAACAATTTTAATATGTATTTATATTTTTAAAAATAATGTAATAATTTTAATATATTTTTACCGAAACAATACCCACCTTTTTAAATATTTTCAATATTAAAAGTTTTTATTTTTAATTTTTTAATTATTAATAATTTCAATAATTTAATGTGATCTAAAAAGATACCCAAAAAAAATAGTAAAATGTAATAATATGAAATATTAATTAATACAAAAAATTTAAATATGTTTATCTAAAAAATATCAAGAAATATTAATCTCAATAACTTATCCTAGATTTTTCATATTATAATTATTTATAACTTCATTACTTTCTTTACAAAATTCTCAATCAATTAATAAATATTTTAAATATATTTATTTAAAAAATGTCAAGAGATATTAATTTTAAGATTTTTGTTTTAAATTTTTCAAATATCACAATTACTTATAATTTTATTACCTTCCTCACAAATTTCGTATTAAGTGGTGATAAATTATATCAATCTAACTATGTCAACATGTCAAGCTCAAAATAATCTTTTTGGGAAAAAAAGGTATATTATCATTTTTTAATTAAATTATCTAAGATTTTTTTTTTTTTTTGGAAAGTAAAGATCAAATAGATGTCGAATTTAAAGTTGAAATTAAAAGTGAACACACTCACTATATTACAATATACCACCATCCCTCATATGTCATTGTAGAATGTCTCTCAATAAAATTTAAAGTTGAAATTAAAAGTGAAATTTAAAATTGAATTTAAAGTTGAAATTAAAATGATTGACCATAAATTTGACATCCATTTAATTATCACAAGATAATTTGTACTCTTCCTCAAAAAACATGATACAAAAAATTAAAATATTTAAACACACTATAAGATTTAGAATTCTTTTTTTCATAAATATTTTTTGAACTCGATGTAATAATATAACTATATATAAACCATTTATCACTAGTTAACAAAAATTTAAAAAAAAATTTATAATAACTTTATTGATCAAAATAAAACCTTTAACAAATAAAATTATATAACAAATCTAAAATAAACACTTTGAAATTAATACATCTCAACATTTAAATAAATAATTTTAAAATATCTTTATTAATAAGGTTTCTACTTTTAATATACCTCTATACCCTATGTTTCTACATTCGAATTTGTGGAGAATATTTGTTTGAAAGATTAATTGCTTCAACTAAACAATAAAATTGTATTGAAAAAACAACCTTAAAAGACTATCTAAAAAGCTATAAAAAATAAACTAAATTCAGACGATTCTATTAAAGTTAGAAGTTTATAAAAATTATAAAATTTATAACTATACAAATTGTAATATAAAACTAAAACCATTAGGAAAAAAACATTAAAGTCTAAAATTTATTCGTGGCAGTTCATGACGTTTTTACAGCAGACAATGGGTAGCTTCACGTAGCAGGTTATAACGTGTATTAATTTTGGAAAGAGTAAATTGAGATATATAGATATATATATATATATATTATATATATATAATTTTAATATTAAATTTGTAATATATTATAATTTAAAATTATAACATTTATCATATTCGTTGATATTTGTAAAGATTATTTTGTTTTATTATTGTAAATGTCAAATATTATCATTGACGATGTTTCTTTCAAGCAAGTTCTTTTTAAAACCAACCATATTTTTTTCTCTTCTTTATTTAATTTTATTTAGGAAAAGCGTTTGGACCTCAACACTACACTTATGAACATATAATTCATACAAATATAATTCAATGATATAGCGCTTACCTCCATGATTAATACTATTGGATTAATATGGGTAAACTAATGAGTTGTTCTTTGTGATTTCTCCAAGTACATGTTACGTTGTGATTTTGGAACTTGGGGGTTAAGGGTCCATATTTTCACCCTAATTGCTCGATAGCTGAAATTAACACCACCATAGGATTCAAAGCATTTGAAAACCTATAAAACAACTGTACATGTATTGAATGAACATCAAATACAAAACCCTCATTTGGGTTGGGTCATTGATTATATTAACATATAATCTTATTTAATTTATTTCCCACACTTAAATATTTCTATTTGGAAAGTTAAGAGCTTGAGGAACTCCATTGGTCTGTGACCACAAAACCAATAAGTAATTGCTAAGTGTTTCAATTCCATTGGTCACATTGAAAAACGAATGCCATGAAGATGCAAACCCTACCAAAATTCATTCCATATGACTTTTCAATATAGCGACAAGACATATAAAGGGGCAAAGATAGTTGACAACAACGAAACTAAGTGGAATTGAAAATTCCATGCTTTCATGCATTGTGAAAATCATTTGAATTACAAAGACTCTATGACTCCATTGTTGTGGCCTAATTAGAAGATGTCATGTGTCTTATTCCTATTGGCCAAAATAAAGTGAAATGACAATGATGAATCAAAACTCAATAGGGTTATGCCGCTTGACAATTACAATTGTAAGGTGGAAATGTCTCTGGATCTTAATGTAAATATAAAGGTGAATTTATAAACTAGTGTATATGCATTGTTCGCAGTGAATAATAAAATGAAAGAGGCACTCTATGACCAAAGAACTCGATGCCCAATAAAAAGATACCATTTGTGTTAATCTAATTAGACATGGTAAGGGCGAGGAGGCAATGAATAGTCACAACTTAGGGCAGGGTTATGCCACTAAGTAACAAAAGAGACAAAAGGAAATATAAAGTGGAATTAATAACTCCACAGACTTATGCACTATGAAAGTCATTTAGAAGCTTAAATTTTATATGTGAAGTCCATTATTACACCTAATCAGAAGTCACCACATGTGTTAATCTGATTAGATGCAAAAAAGGACTATGTGATCAATGAGAAGTTGCCATGTGTGTTAATATGATTAGATGCAGAAAAGGTTACAAATATTCTTTTCTTATTGTCATGGCCACATGGATTAATCATGCACAATACCCTTCACCTATTTCCAAATCCATTTAAATTAGCTACCTTTGTCCTTTATTGCATCCATTCAAAATGACTCATGTCAAATTTTGACATTTTTGCAATCACTACATTCACGAAGAGCTTTAAGCACATAACTACTAATTATGTGTTTTGTGGGAACTGTGACTTGTTTTTTTGTATCTAGTTGCTTGAATAGAAGCTTATGTTTCCATGTATTTAAAACTACTTTATTATGACTGATTGTCAAAAATTAGTAGTTATGTTTAAAACACTAGACTATGATAATATGGGTTATCATAGGGTGTAGTATGTTTGGAAACTAATTGTGGTAGTTGGAATCTATAGTAAAATGTGTTTTTTACTCAGGTGGAATAAACTATAGTTATTATTTCTAGTATGGGATAGATAATAATGTGAGATTCATTCATATGTTTTTATCTTTTTCATTGTGCATATGATATAGTCATGTGGTAGCTTTTTGTGTTATATGCCTTCACTAAGATCCTAAGTCTTCACTTTATCATGTCCAGTTAGATTGAAACATATGGTCACTTTTGATTGCCTCACAATCATGGATTTCATAGACAAAGTCATAACATCTACATGAATTTAAGAGATTCTGCATACACATTATCTTTTTAAAATCTAATTTATAATTCCACGAGTTCGTTTTCTTTTCCTTGCACATAAGTAAACAACCATCATTAAATACATTACTAAAACACATACCACTTTTAATAAAAATTATAAAATAAATATAAGACATGTGACAATCGTACATAGGCCACGAGGTCAAAAGAGTAATAAAGATAGTCCCTTGTATTTTTAAAGTGGTCTCAACTTTCTTCTTATGCATTGAACTTTGAAATGTGGTTTATATTTTCACGTGCCCACAACTCCTGTGCATTAATAGATGAACAAGAACACATAATAAATTAAAGCGTGATTAATATTTAAATATAATTAGTGATTACATCTTAAAAGGAAACAAATGAAAAATTTAACAAATAGTCATGAAAATCAAAACACCTCACAAAGGTCAAAATCTAAATTGAATCTTTACGACCAGAAGAGGACATGCAATAATTAAATGCATTGATAGAGTCACAGAGTCCACAAAATGTCTTTTTATCTTTGAAATAAGGAGAGGCTCTATGGTTTCATTAGATTATGCAAATTAAAGTGAATCTTAGGCATACATATATATGAAAGACCGTCAGCAGACTTAGGGTTTGGAAAATATTATTGAGTGGAAAATTAAATTAAATTAAAAATAATATGTAAATTTAATATACCTTGCCTTGGATGAAGTTGTAACAAGTAAATAATTTATAAGTCAAAATTATTTCAAAGAAAAGAGCAAACGCAAGGCCTCTTCAAATAAAAAACACATATTGTCTATGCTTCACTAAATTTTCAAATCAAAACTATTTTTTTGTTACAGTTATAAACAAGTTTCAAAGCTTTTTCACCCTAAATGTGTTTTACTCTGTCTTTAAAATACTAGCATACATTCTTCTAAATAACAAGTACTAAAGTCGCATCACAACTCTTGTTATTTATGTTTAATACTTGTATGAACACTGTTATACACACTCGTTGTAACTTTGCTATGTACACTTTCCAAAATCTAACTTGGATTATGATTTCCAAAATTTTCCAATATTTATCATCTATAAAATACCCATATGTACTTTAGTTTTAACCTCTTCTACTCATACATACTATTTCTAGTGTATTCCAGCTACCATTCCTCCTATTTATTTACACATTTATTCATAAATTCTTATATAGTTAATTTTTCCTACTTCCATCCTCAAATTATAATTGTTATTCACTTAATTTTTTTGATTAAAGGGTATCCATTCACCCAAATTCTCGTAAAATGCAACTCGACTTCATCTTTTTTACTCCAAATATTTCTTAAAATTTGTACCTTGATAAATGATGTAAAAAATATGGTATACTACCATCCTCACCATGTTTATTTTGATTGAGGGGTAACCATTCCCCCAAGTTTCCCTAAAACTTGACCCAACCTTATTTTTTTAATTCCAAGTATGTCTAAAAATTTGTACCTTAATAAATGACGTAACTATTCTAGGATACTACCATCATATTTTTGGATACTACCATCCTCACCATGTAGACAAGAACCCCTTTAATTACTTTGAATATTACAAGTTTTTTATTTTTAATATTGTTATTATTAATAATCCAAATATTTTGGTGTAATCTACAATGACAACCATAGGTGGTGGTGGAGTGTAATAGTATGGAACATTAATAAAAATGGGCAACCTAAAATTTGGTATCCATTTGATCATTGCAAAGTAGTTTTTCTTCTAGCTTAGAGGAGAAGATTGAAAAATCAAGATATCTTAAGCATGCAGTAGAATTTCGAGTCCCATTTGTTTTATGTAAATATTTTTTGACCCTAACATAGCGGCGTGGCCATATTAAGGCCATTTATCACTAGACAAAAGAAATTTCTTGGAGAATGTAATAAAGTTGTTAATCATAATGAAACATTTCAATAGATAAAACTATGTAACAAATCCAAGATGAGTGCTTCGAGATTGATACATCTTAATGTTTTTAGGATAGATAAATTTAAGATATTTGTACTAATTATAATAACTTTAATACTCTTAGCATGAAAATATTCCTAAATTTAAACAAGATTTTTAAGATTATTTGTTGTTCAATGAATTTTGATTTTTTATATAAAATTTGACAAATACAATAACTTAGATTATGTCTATCTTTTTTTTTTCACACAAAAATTAAGATTTAACCTAACACTCTAAATTTATTTGCTCTAAAACAAAGTGAACCCCTTATAACCTCTGCATGGTGCATAATGGATCCCCTTGTGTCTATCTTAATATCCTATAATTTTGAAAATTCTACTTAGTTATCTTTTACCTTAACCATAATGTACCCTCCATGTGCCCATCATCTCATTCATGCGACCTTCATAACCCACACATCTAATGGAAATTGACACTTGAGAAGCCTATAATATAACATTTTAATTTTGAGTGGTTTATCACATTTTTAAATTATTTTTTAATCTTTTTCACTATGTTGATTCACCATTGGATCTATACGAATGTATTTGAGAATTTCAACATATTTTTTATGGTGGGTTGTTCATGAAGTGTGACTTTGATCATGGCTCAAGATTGTGATCTGAAATATGGATTTAAAATATTTCACACAGTTTAATTAAGATCTTATCTTTCACTTTATATATCGTGGAAACACTATCTCTCTAGAAGATTGTTTGAGTTCAATTTTCTATATAAAATTTGGAGAATGTTGTGACATGTTGGAATATGCAATATTTGAATCTTGACTTAGGATACATGAAAGTGGTCTCAGATAAACTAAAGCTTACAAGAATTATTTGTATAATCAAATAATTAAATCTAAATCTAAATTAATAGGTTATAATATGCACTAACCTTGGAAAGAGTAAATTGGGACAAAATTTTTTTTTTTCACTTTTTTAAATTTTAACAATAAACTTGCAATATATATTGTAGTTTTAAATTGTAACATTTTCCATATTCTTTTACACTTGCAAGGATTACTTTGTTTCATCATCATTGTAAATATCAAATACCATCATTGATGATGTTTCTTCCAAGCGAGCTCTTTCCAAAACCAACCACATTTTTTTTCTTTTATTTATATAATTGTACTTAGGAAAATCATCTAGGGCCCAACACTACACTTACTCACCAACATATAATTCATGCAAATGTAATTCAATGCTATAACGCTTACCTCCATGATTAATACTATTGGATTAATATGGATAAATTGATGAGTTGTTATTTGTGATTTCTCCAAGTACATGTTAGGTTGCGATCTTGGAACTTTGGGGTTAGGAGTCCATAATTTCACCCTAGATGCTCGATAACTGAAATTAACACCACCATGGGATTCAAAGCAATTGAAACCTATAGAATAACTGTACACATACTAAATGAACATCAAATACAAAACCCTCATTTGGGTTGGGTCATTGATTATATTGACATATAATATTATTTAATTTATTTCCCACACTTAAATATTTCTATTTTGAAACTTAAGAGCTCGAGGAACTCCATTGGTCTGTGACCACAAACCAATAAGTAATTGCTAATTGTTTCAATTCCATTGGTCACAATGAAAAATGAATGCCATGAAGATGTAAACCCTACCAAACTTCATTCCATATGACTTTTCCATATAGTGACAAGACATATAAAGGGACAAAGATAGTTGACCACAATGAAACTAAGTGGAATTGAAAATTCCATGCTTCCATGTACTATGAAAATCATTTGAATTACAAAGACTCCATGACTCCATTGTTGTGGCCCAATTAGAGGATGCCATGTGTCTTATTCCTATTGGCCAAAATAAAGTGAAATGACAATGATGAATCAAAACTCAATAGGGTTATGTCACTTGGTGATTACAATTATAAGGTGGAAATGTCTTTGTATCTTAATGTAGTTATAAAGGTGAATTTATAAATTAGTGTATATGCATTATTCATAGTGAATAATAAAATGAAAGAGGCACTCTATAACTAAATAATTTGATGCCCAATAAAAAGCTACCATTTGTGTTAATATAATTAGACATGGTAAGGGTGAGGAGGCAATGAATAGTCACAACTTAGGGCAAGGTTATGCCACTAAGTAATAAAAGAGACAAAAGGAAATATAAAGTGGAATCAATAACTCCACAGACTTGCACACTGTGAAAGTGGTTCAAAAGCTTAAATTTTATATTTTAACTCCATTATTACTACCTAATCAGAAGTCACCACATGTGTTAATCTGATTAGATGCATAAAAATACTATGTGATCAATGAGAAGTTTTCATGCATGTTAATATGATTAGATGCATAAAAGGTCACAACGATTCTTTTCTTATTGTCGTGGCCACATGGAATAATCATGCACTACATCCTTCACCTATTTCAAAACCTCTCTAAATTAGCTACCTTTGCCCTTTATTGCATCCATTTAAAGTGACTCATGTCAAATTTTATCTTTTTTGTAATCACTGTGTTCACATAGAGCTTTAAGCTTTAAAATGCTTTTATCTTCTTCATTGTGTATATGTTATGGTCATGCAATAGATTTTTGTGTTATATACCTTCACTGAGATCCTAAGTATTCACTTTAATGTGTCTAGTTAGATTGAAACACATGGTCACTTTTGATTGGCTCACAATCATGGATTTCATAGACAAAGTCACAACATTTGCATGAATTTAAAAGATTCTGCATACACATTATGTTTTTAAAATCTACTTTGTAATGCTATGAGTTTGATTTCTTTTCCTTGCACATAAGCAAAAAACCATCATTAAAGACATTAGAAAAACACATACCACTTTTAATAAAAAAATATAAAATAAAGATAAGACATGTGACAATCATACATAGGCCACGAGGTCAAAAGAGTAACAAAGAGAGTCCCTTGTATTTTTAAAGTGGCCTCAACTTTCTGCTTATGCATTGAACTTTGAAATGTGGTTTATATTTTCACATGCTCATAACTCTTATGCATTAATAAATGAATAGTGACCACATTAAAAAGTAAAGCGTGATTAATATTTAAATATAACTAGTGATTACATCTTAAAAGGAAACAAATGAAAAGTTCAACAAATAGTCATGAAAATCAAAACACCTCACAAAGGTCATAATCTAAATTGAATCTTTATCACCAGAAGAAAACATGCTATAATTAAATGCATTGATGAAGTTAAGGAGGCCACAAAATGTCTTTTTATCTTTAAAATAAAGAGAGGCTTTGTGGATTCATTAGATTATGCAATTTAAAGTGAATCTTAGGCATAGATATATATGAAGGACTATTAGTAGACATAGGGTTTGGCAAATATTATCAAGTGGAAAATTAAATTAAATTAAAAATAATATGCAACTTTACCATACCTTACCTTGGATGAAGTTATACCGAGTAAAGAATATAAGTCAAAATTATTTCAAAGAAAAGAGCAAATGCAAGGCCTCTTCAAATAACACACACATATTGTCAATGCTTCACTAAAATTTCAAACCAAAACTATTTTTTTGTTACAGCTCCAAAAAAATTTCAAAGCTCTTTCACCTTAAATGTGTTTTACTTTGTCTTTAAACCACAAACATACATTCCTCTAAATAATTGATCCAAAAATCCAAGTTATAAAAAATTTTACAGTCTGTTTGGATTGGAATTAAAAACTAAATATTTAATTTCCAATTTCACTTTAAGTAAATCCAAAAAATTAATTTATAAAACTTTCATAATTTAATAAAGGAAATTGAAAGGATTTATGATCACAAAGAGGAAATTAAAAACAATGGCATAGAAGATTTGTTTATGGGGTTCACCAAATGGCTACGTCCCCAAGTCCACTCTATGAGTGTTCCGATCTTATTAAAAATTCTTTGAGAATGATTACAAAAATCTCTCTGATTAAAAATAATACACTTCTATATCAGATATATGTCTGTGCAACACAAAATAAAATTTTATTATCTATCAGAGGTTCTTGTTGCCTCTGTAACCCAGATATTCTCTGCCTACAAATTTCCTCTGTGCAAATCACTACTTCTCTTTAAAATCCTCTTGCCCCTATAAAACCACCTACAAATATATACATATATATCAATGCCTCTATGGAATTGGCTAGGCACTAACTATTTTCATCAATTGGGGTTTTGTTTCAGCAACATGGTGTTGGATTTATGGTATTTCCTCTCCAATGTCCTTACATTGGCAGAACATTGGCAATAGTTCTACGTTGGGAATTATTTTCTTGTTTCTTGATGTCTTCCCTCATTGGTTGGCTATGTTTGTTTATTCTGAATTATCTGTGTTATTTTCAATAATTCCACCTTCGCTATCTTATCCATTGTTTTACCCCCATATTCTCTCAATGGTTTCATGCTAGTACATAGGTGCAATGCTTAGTGGAAGACCATACCAAACAAGTTGTTTCTATCTATTTCTTAATGCCCTTTTTATCATTGGTTATAGTTGGTGTTAACACAGTGGATTGCAACCTGTGAAGGGAGGCTCAGCTCTCTTCATCCACACGACATAATGGAGACATCCCTCTTGTTGTGGGTGGTAAATTTGAGGGATGAATCTCTAGATTAGGGGCTAGCTCCCCTTGATGCACCTCTAGGCCCTGGATTTCCTACTACTAATAATGGGGGGGGGTGAAAATATAGAGAAATAATAGAAATTAGAACCTAAACAAAAATGGTGATGCACCAAAATGGTTGGTCTGCTCAACTTTGACATACACTTTACACCAAGACAAGCAGACATACACTATCATTCAAGATGAGAAACTCTCCTGCATAAGTATTTCAATAGGGGGCCTTATGGAGATACAAGGAGGAAGAACTACCCAAGGTGTTCTAAGACACACTATGGTAGCATGTTCACATGAGCCTATACTCTGCTATAGACACTTCTTGTTAACCTACAAGAAAGAGCTTACAATACACTAGATATGTTGGATTCAAATTATGAAAGCATGAAAGAAAATGATTTGACATAAGATCAAAACCATGGAAATATGCAAAAGTGTAAACCCAAATGGAGGTAAAATGCTTATGTCTTGATTCAAAGTAAATTCCTGTAGGGCTTCGCCATACAAGATGAGAGAATTTTCTTTCTCAAATGAGAGGTTACAAGTATATAGAGTTGGAAACAAGACGTTGATAAATCATGGAAAGGGGACCCATGCTAGAGTCAAACATCTGCTGAGACAAGAGACCATTCTACCACTCATATCCTCAAACTGTGTATGAGAGATCCATGTTGTAGATGTCCAAGCCACCACCCTTGTTATTATTGGGTTACAAAAGCATAGGGAACCCATTCCCATCAACTGACAAAGTTATTCAAACCTAATGTGACTGACTGATTCATCTTCAATGTTTGGATACAACTAGTTGTGCATTAATGGTGAAGAGTGAAAACATGGGCTACAGCTCTCTATAGTTCAAAAACCAATCTATTTTATTGGTTTTTGATAGATATATTCTACCTAAACATATTAACTCCCTTGGCTAAGTTGTCTATGCCACTTGTCTTGTTTTGATTGGTCCTTAATTCTACCCTTTGTCTTTGTCAACAACTGGAACAGTTCTAAGTTTTATATTTTCTGCTTTGTCTTTGCTCGGGCTAATTTTCCTTCGAGCTTGGCTTTTCCTTTTTCCTAAGTTCCTTTTCTTACTTGCTCATTCATTTGTTCTTTGAGATTTCAGAGATTTTAATTCTAAATTCCTTCGAACAAAATGTCAAAAGGAATTTGCTGTTGATCTCTCTTTTGTTTTGGCCCTTTTTTCCTAAACTTTCCTTCAGACAAAATGTTTGAAGGAATTCTTTCTTTTGGAGTTGGCTTTTCTCGAAGGGCGAGTACCCTTCGGCTTTTATTTAATTGTCCTTAGAAATATTAAAAAGTCCACTTTCTTTGCTTATGTTCCCTCTGAAGAAAATCCATGCCTTTGGCAAGCTACATAAACCAAATCGGGTCCTTCACTTGCTTTTACTTATAAAAATTGACAAATAATACACCTATAAAAACCCAAATTGCACTAGATATACCATTTCAAACTTCTCATGAGCTCTTACTTCAGGTTTTACTTCAACTTTAACTCATTAAAAAAAAAGTAAAAGACACTTGGAAAACCCGATTTGGTCTACCAAGACCAAATCTAGTTTTGCAAGTGTCTTTACTTATAAACCTTTATAAATAAAGACATTTGTAAAGTCTGAATTACATCGTAAGGACCAAATTGGGTTTATCAAGTAACTTGACTTATGAAAATTTCACAAGTAAAGTCATTTGGAAAGCCCGATTTGGTTTGTTGTAGGTGAAGTAACTACTCTTGACAAACCCAAAATGCACTTGGCTAAGCAAATGAGGAAAACACTTGAATTTTTCTCAGGAAAGGTTTGGCAGAAAACATTTTTCACAAGGTAGCAGAGGGATGATCTAGCTAAAACATGGATTGGGTGACTTTTGCAAAGAAAAAGGAGGGGGGTGCCCAATTTTGGCTTGCAAGACCAAAAATTGGTCAACACATTTGGCAACTCACGGGGGGAGCATGCCTACTATGCTAAAGAAGATTGGTAGCCTCAAATTTCATTGGGCATGGATTCAAGATGCAACTTGAAAAAGTTAGCAACAGCCTTCTAAATACCTATGAACCAACAAAACTTTACCTCAAGTAACAAGGAAAAACAACACACAACAAGGCTAAAAACACTACATTTGTGCAAACAACACTTAGGGAAAACAAAGACAACTGAAAGCAAACTACTATGTACAACTAACTAGATATATTTGCCTCCCTCCTAGATCAAAGGGAAAACTTCTCAAGTCTCCTTCATGGCAAGAAAACTTATGGTACCAAATAAGTGACTTAATGGAATGGAGACTTGGTGACTTACCCTTCTTTCCTGCCACCTTGATTGGCTTGTATCCGAGTGAATCAGGATCAAACACATCTCCAACATATTTGTATTTACTTTACTCTTTGGAGATTACCTCATGTTGGCCCTTCATGCTAATATATCTCACCAAGAAATCAATGCCTACTAACTCATCACCATAGGGATCATTTGGCTCATAGCCCCTTTGATATGCATCATGAACTAACATATCCCCTTCTGCTTCATTTAGGAGCCTATCAAACTGATCCTTTGGTTCATCATGGCCTTCATGAAGAAGGGTGACTATTGTGATGTCTGGAATGAGATCACAAACTGCTTGCTCATCCCAAGGTACATCATCTTCTTGCTCAAGTCTCTCTTCTTCAAAGCTTTCATCAAGATGGGTAGGCCTCTCCTTTTCTTGCTAAAAAAAAGAGTCTCTAGTTGTTCAAAGACATGCCCCTGATTCTCCTCCAACTCAGGTTCCATGGCATGGTCATTCTCCTCATCAAAGCAACAAGGAATTTCATCAAATAAGGGGTGAGAGAGCTCACCATGATCACATTCCTCATAATCCATTATTGACAATTAAAGATTGTCAACCTCATCTTCATATTGCTGGAACATCTGCATGTATGCATGACCTGTGTCTTCTCCATTGTTGATGATGTCTTCAAAAGGAGAATCCATGATAATTTCCTCCTCATTTTCATCCATGAGAGCTTGATCATCCATGAATTGGATCCTCTCTTCCTCACTTGCCTCTTTCAAAACAGGTTCCTCCTTAAGAAGGGATGAAGTGGAAGGTTGATGTTAAACTCATGTGGAAGAGGAGGCAAACCTTGAGCAAGAATTGAGTGATGCTCTTCCTTCCATTTGGCCATCACTTCATCCACATAAAATGTGGCTTGATAGGTCTCTTAGAGGGGTATAGATAGGGTGTGTTCAGACGTAGGATCTTCTACTTGGTCTGAACCCTCCATCACACCTTGGCTAAGGAACCTCATTTTGGACTCCAACTCTACAATTTTCTTGGCTATATTCTCTTGGAAGAGCCTTTGTTGGAGGTCACAAGCATCATCATGATGAGTAGGAGCAACTTCATCTTCTTCAAGGCTTCTATCAAAATGAATAGGCCTCTCTTCCTCTTTTTTCCTACCCCATGATTCCATTGTTTGCTTCCAACTCATGACCTTGGGATTGGAACTCTTCCCTTGTGAATAGGCAGCAATTTTATCCTCTTCAAGGCCCTGAACTGGTTCATGATATGCCCTCCTCCAACTTGGAATCTTGGCATCATGTTGAAAGACTTGAGGATGTTGAGGAAGACTAGGAAGGATCTGCTCATGCAAAGGAAGAGATGTGTTGTTTTCCAAGAGATGTAGGATGATTTATTTCAAAGGAGAATTCATAGTCTAAAGAATTGAGAATGCTAGTTTCCATGGGAGGCTACTCTAATGCTCTTTGGTGTTGAAAATCTAGATGAAAGGATTAAGAGCAAGAGTAGATAATGCATCAGATGGGCTAGAAAATTGGCTCATCTTATTTTGGTGAGTAAGAGCTATTTGATAGAAAGGAATTAGTGTACAAGAGGGGTTTTCCTTTTGAATAGGAGGAGGCTATTTTGGGATGGGGAAAGGAAAGCAAGGTTGATTTCCTTAAAGGGATGAACTTCTCCATCTTGTTACTTCCTTTTTCATGAACTGCAAGGCCTGAGATTGCCTAAACAAGCACTCCTCTTTGTATGTAAGCTCTTGTTGATATATATTCTACTCATCCAATATATCTATCTCCATCATTTGCTTCTCAAAATCTAGCATTATTTCCCTTACACTCATAGAAGGGAAACCATGAGAGTTGCTTGAGGTGATTCCATGAACAACTTGAGCTTGATCAAAGTTATATGAAGGAACACAAGGCCCATGCTACTGAGCAATGGGATTATACATACCAAAATGTGATTTCTTGATGGCACCAGGACTACTTAACCAACTGATTCAACTCAGAGCTGCCATTGGTTTTGGTTGAATTGCCTCAAAAGGCTGATTGGTTAAAGAACACATCAAAAAATCCTTCAACTCCTTAGACAAACCAAGTCCCATCGAGTGTGCCATAAATTGTTAACGTAGTGGATTGCACCTTGTGAAGGGAGGCTCAACTCTCTTCATCCACACGACACAATAGAGACATCCCTCTTTCTATGGGTGGAAAATATGAGGGATGAATCTATAGATCAGGGGATAGCTCCCCTTGATGCACCTCTAGGCCCTAGATTTCTTACTACTAACAATGGGGGGGATGAAAAGGGAAAAAAATACTAGACATCAGAACCTAAACTAAAGCAGTGATGCACTTAAATGGTTGGTCTGCTCAGCTTTGACATACACTTTACACTAAGACAAGCTGACATACACTATCATTCAAGATGAGAAACTCTCCTGCATCAGTATTTCAATAGGGGGCCTATGGAGATACAGGGAGGAAGAACTACTAGAGGTGTTCTAAGACACACTATGGCAACCTATTCACATGCGCCTATACTTTTCTATGGATATTTCTTGTTGACCTATAAGAAACAGATCACAATACACTAGATATGTTGGATTCAAAATATGAAAGAATGAAATAAAATGACTTGACACAAGATCAAAACCATAGACATATGCAAAAGTTTAAACTCAAATGGAGGTAAAATGTTTATGTCTTGATTCAAGGTAAATTCTTGCAGAGATTCGCCATACAAGCTGAGAGATTTTTTTTCTCAAATGAGAGGTTACAAATATATAGAGAGATAGAAATAAGACATTGATAAATCATGGAAAGGGGACCCATGCTGGAGTCAAACATCCACTAAGATAAGAGACCATTCTACCATCGTATCCTCAAACTGCATATGGGAGAGCCATGCTGTAGATGTCCAAGTCATCGCCCTTGTCTTTGAGCTACAAAAGCATGGGGAACCCATTCCCATCAACTAATAAAGTCATTCCAAGTTGTTGTGACTGACTGATCCCTCTTCAATGTTTAGATGCAACTGGTTGTGCATTAATGGTGAAGCATGAAAACATAGGCTGTAACTCTCTATAGTTCCAAAACTAATCTATTTTATTGGTTTTGAGTAGATATATTCTACCTAAACGTATTAACTCCCTTGGCTGAGTTATTTATGCCACTTGCCTTGCTTTGATTGGTCCTTAATTTAGCACTTTATCTTTGTCAGTAGCTGGAACAGTGCCAAGTTTTATCTTTTCCACTTTATCCTTGCCCGCACTAATTTTCCTTCAGGCTTGGCTTTTCTTTTCTCCTGGGTTCCTTTTCTTGCTTGCTCATTTATTTTTTCTTCTAGCTTTCAAGCTTTTGTTTATGAATTCTTTTGGATGAAATGTTCGAAAGAATTCCTTCAGACATTTTATTTGAAGGAATTCACCATTAATCTCTCTTTTGTTTTGGCCCCTTTTTCCCGAACTTTCCTTTGGATAAAATGTCTAAAGGAATTCTTTCTTTTGGCACTAGATTTTCCCAAAGGGTAAGTGCCCTTCAGCTTTTCTTCAATTATCCTTCAGAAAAGTGAAAAGTCTACTTTCTTTGCTTATGTGCCCTTTAAACAAAATCCATGCCTTTGGCGATTTACATAGACCAAATCGGGTCCTTCACTTGCTTTTACTTATAAAAGCCGATAAGTAATACACCTGCACAAACCCGAATTGCACTAGATAGACCATTTTAGACTTCTCATGAGCTATTATGTTGGGTTTTGCATCAACTTTAACTCATAAAACAAACAAGTAAAGACACTTGGAAAACCTGATTTGGTCTGCCACGACCAAATCAGGTTTTGAAAGAGTCTTTACTTATAAACCTTTATAAATAAAGATGTTTTCAAAGTCTATATTACATGGTAAGGACCAAATCAAGTTTATCAAGTAACTTGACTTATGAAATTTTCACAAGTAAAGTAATTTGGAAAGCTCGATTTGGTATGTTGTAGGTGAATTAACTGCTCTTAACAAACCTGAAATGCACTTGGCTAAGCAAATGAGGAAAACACTTGGCTTTTTCTCAGGAAAGGTCTGGTAGAGAACATTTTACACAAGGCAGCAGAGGGATGATCTAGCCAAAACATGGATTGGATGACTTTTACAAAGAAAAAGGAGGGATGCCCAATTTTGGCTTGCAGGACCAAAAATTGGTCAACAGCTGGTTGACATCATATATAGACTCCACACATTAACAAATAACTAGTTTGCACTAAGAATGGGGTTAAGTTTAGGCCATGTTGATAATAACCACACCATAATAAGATATACATTACATTTAATAGTTCCAAGTAATAATTTAAACCTGCATCTTTCCTTCCAATTACCACGCTTTGCATTGAAAGACACATGGTTATACTCTTATGCATGCCACACAAGATTGGTGCTAAGATAAAGATTAGCACTAAAATAAAATATTGGCTCCATATATCTTGGATTAATATTCAATGCCATAAGATAAGACTTGCAACATAGTGGATTATAATATCTTGATAAATCTTGTTTATTCATGCACAAAGGCACCAAAGAATACTATGGGTCGACGCCATGTTGAATAAAAACTAGGGTTTAAAAGAAAACATGCAACCATGCTTATCTTAAATATCCCATGATTAACTACCACATCAATTCTTTAAAAGAATCTTTATGTCTTTTTGATAATATAAGAGTGGTACATATTCTTGTTTTATGGGATAAAGATATAATTAAATATATTAATAAAAATATATTAAAATAAATAAATTTATATTGGTGGCAATTTTTCAAAATTAATTAAAGTATTTATGAGTGGAGGTGTGGCATTATTGGCCAAATAATGCCACATCTACATCCGTAACACAAATAATTAATTATAATATAAAAAGATAAAATATTTTAATCTCACTATATATTTCTACCACTTTACCATATCATCCTTGTAAGCTGATCAGAAATTTACAATGGGAATCCCCTGGATCAAAAATCACCACTAAGAGCTTTTGGACCTCCAAAAATTGATTTTAATTATCAACCAGGTGAGGGTATTTTTCCATCACTTTTTTTATTTCTATCCATTTTGCCTTATTTGGGTGCATCCCTTTCAAACCAACATGGAGATATTTTGTATCACCCTTTCATGTATTTCTAGTTTTCCTATCAATAATAACATCTTCTTACAACTCATGAAGAGACTTAGGAGTAAAATCATCAACATTAAGAATTTGAATTCCCTCATCTTGATCTATGATCATAGGAGGTTCATACAATTTCATGTTTTCTACATTAACCACTGAATAAATCTACATATAAGAAGGCAAATCCAATCGAAAAGCATTTGTATCAATCTTTTCCAAAATCTTAAAATGACCATACCTGATTGATTTTAATTTTCTAGCTTCACCTTTTAGTCTTTCTTTGTTAATGTCAAGCCAAACCTGATCATCCACTTTAAATTGATGATCAACTTTATGTTTGTCATGCTTAGACTTATATTTAGCCTGGCTCTTCTCCAACTGTTCTTGAATAACTTTTTAAATCATCTAAATTCTTTGAATGAACTTTTTAACCTTCTCGACATCACTATTTCTATCTACCACTGAGTTAGATTCTTTTTCAAAATAAAAGTCCAAATGAGACATAGGTAAGTAACCAAAATAAGTCTCAAAAGGAGACTTTAAAGTAGAAGAATGTAAAACATGGTTATAAGAATGTTGCACATAATATAAATGTTCATCCCATAATTTAGGATGTTTACCGCAATACCCTCTAAGTAAATGTACCATTATCTGGTTGACCATTTCTATTTGCCCATCAGTTTATAGATGAAAAGTTGTGATTTTCTTTAGCTTGGTATCCATCAAGTCCCACCAAGCTAACCAAAATTCACCAAAAATTTGAGCATCACAATTAGATATAATAAAGGTGGGTAACCTGAAATAGATCCAAACATTCTTGAAAAATAAATGTATAGTATCCTCCCCTATAACCTATTTAGTACAAGGAACCAAAATACACATTTTGTTGAACCTATCCACAACCACATATAGATAATCATGTTTTATTCGTGACATAGATAAACCTCTTACAAAATCTATAGAAATACCTTCCCAAGTATGGTTAGGAACAAGAAGAGGTGTATACAATCCTAACTTTTAGTTACTAGGTTTACTTGTGGAACAAAAAATACAAATTTTGATATATTTAGATACATTTTCTGTTATACAAGGCCAAAAGCAATATCTTTGTAACTGTGCAATTGCCTTACTAATGCCAAAATGACCTAAAATAAGAGAAGTGTGAGCTTCTCTAATCAAAGTGTGAGCTTATCTAATCATGTGAACTCTTTCATCCTGTGGAATACATATTTTTCCAATATGATATAACATTCTGTTATGCACATGATAGTCAAATGTTTCTACTGATTTACCATTTGTCAAATCTTCATAGACATCCTTAAAATCAACGTCTCTAACATATTGTTCCTTATAAATTTCATTAACAAAAGGACTATGCTACAAAATAGTAGATGTTACAATAGGAGGTCTAGAAATCATATCTACAACCATATTATGTGTTCCCTTTTTATACCTTATAACAAGATGGAACTGCTGCAAAAATCCATCAGAAGTGTTGTGATTGTTCTAGCTTGGATTGTGATTGAAAATATTACAAAGGCTGATAATCCATATTAAATGATTATTTCTTTTCCCATCAAATAGTGTTTTCACTTTTTCACACTCTACACCAAAGCATACAACTCTTTATCATAAGTAAGATAATTTTTTACTGCACTTGTAAAGGTTTCCAAATAAAAACACACTAGTTTTTGGTTTTACACTAACACTACCCCCATTGCATACCCATTAGCATCAGTTTCTATTTCAAAAGATTGCTTTAAATCAGGGAGTGAAAGAATTAGGGATATACTTATCTTTTATTTCAAGGTATTGAAAGCTTTTTCATTCTTTTCTCTCCATTGAAAGACCTGCTTAACAATTGTTAAAGCAAGTAAAGGAGATGCAATATAAAAGAAGTTAGCAATACATTTTCTCCATAATTGAACTGCTCTAAGAAGACTTGTAACTTATGTTGCATTATAAGGCCTTGGCCAATTTATTATGACTGAAACTTTTGTAGGGTCTATTTTTAGTGAACCATTCCCTACAACATAGCCTAAGTAAACCAAAGATGTTTTTGAAAATTCACATTTTGACATCTTTAAAAATAGTTTCTCCTTTTGAAAAGTATCTAAGACTTTCTTGACGTGTTTAAGATAATCTTCCCATGTGTTATTAAAGATTAAAATGTCATCCAAGTACACAATTACAAAATCATCTAAAAATAGTCTTAACACATCATTCATAACTCACATAAATGTAGCAGGTGCATTACAAAGCCCAAAAGGCATACCACGCCACCCAAAAAGAAATTGCTTAGTTTTAAAAGTGGTTTTCCAACTATCACCATCACTTATTCTTACTTGGTGATAACCACTTCTCAAATCTAACTTAGTAAATACTTTGCATTTTTTAATTGATCTAACAAATCATCAATACGAGGAAGAGGGTAGTGGTTTTTAACCATGATTTTATTCAAAGCTTGAAAGTCCACACACATCTGCCATGTACCATCTTTTTTAGGTACCAAGACAATCGGCAAACCACGTGGAGAGGTAGTTGGATGAATGACTCCCTTCTCAACTAACTCCATCACTTGCTTCTTTATTTCTTCATTCTCTGCTACTGACAACTTATACATGCCAATATTAGGGAGAGAGGCATCTTGCTGCAATTGAATCTCATATTGAATTTCCATCTTAGGAGGTAAACCTTGTGGCTCCTAAAACACTCCATTTAATTAGAAATAATATTTTCTATTTCAAATTGATATTTAGGATCACAACCCTCTAAGGCCTTGGATTTTTCATTATCCTTGGATTTTACAATCATGATAACAAAACCCTTGCTTGAGTTTGCAAGTCTTTTCATTTGTCTTGCAGAAACAAGTGTCAAATTGGCTTTAACATGATGGGCTCTCACTATGTATACAATCCCATCCTTTGCAAGCACGTATTTATTTTCTTATCTATAAAATATTGCCTTTCTATCATATAAGTAAGGACTTCCCAAAACAATTTCACAAATATCCAAAGGAACTACATCTAGTTGTACTTCATCAATGAATTTAGAAGTAATAGCAAACCTCAAGGTGCATGTTTTTTTGACCTGCAATTTTACATCATCACACACCCATCCTAAAGGATATGGCTTTGGATGTGGTTTATTTTTGAGTCCTAAATTTTTAACAACCTCTTTAGAAATAAGATTAGCTTATGATCTACTATCAAAAAAAGTATATATTTTAGTATGTTTAGATATAACTCTTATGTTGAAAAGCTCATTTATTTTTCTTTCAGCATGTTTAGATTTAGTTTTAGAAGATGAAGTAATAACAAAAGGTTTAGTGTTAGAAGAGGAAGAAGTTGAACCTTGCAAACCCATGGCAGTCACTTTGGTTTCGTCACTAGAATCTGATCCCAGGTCCTGTTGAATCACAACATTAGCCTGTTTTTTTTTTAAATTCCAAAACCTCTTTGGCTTGAGTTCTGGATGGAGTTTCCAACACTTAGCCTCATCATGATTCTTCTTGCAATGATTACATAAATGTTTTCCTTCCTCTTTCTTAACAGTGTAAGTAGACTTACCCTTACCCTTTCCTTTACCTTTACCTTTGTTTTTAAATGGCTTGTGAGATTTCTTTCCATAGCCTTCCTTGGTCATCTTACCCTTGGCTTCCATATGGGTAGATTGCACACAAACTTCATCAAGGTTAGAAGGACTAAACATGAGAATAATATGTATCAAATAGCTATGCAAACCTCCAATATATTTCAGCAATGTTTCTAGACTGTATAGAGGAATGCCTAACATTAATGCCTTCTTTCTAAAGTCCTGAGTATAATCCTGCACACTCTGACCTATATTCTGCCTTAAAGTCTATTAATCCATAGTAGCTTGTTGCATATAACCCAAAGGATAAAATTATTTTCTCAGCTCAAAAATAAAATCATTTCAGGAGGAAATTATCTTACCATGTTGCTTGAGATCCTCCTGAAACTTACTCTCCCACCAGATGAGTGTTGTGCCACTCATACAGAGAGTAGCCAACTAAATTTTGGCTTCATCATTAAGAATATTTTGAATCTTGCAATATATCTCAATCTGTTTGACCTAGTTATCTATTTTTTCTACACTCATCTCACCATTATAAACTAGCAAATCAAATTTAATAGCTAATTTCAAGAGTGGGATAGTTTTACCATCTATAGAGGAGGAGGCTTTCTTGGAAGATGAAAGAGGAATTTATTCTCCATCTGCTTTATCTTCCTTTGATTTCTCCTTTATACATTCATCATACATTTCCTCAACCATATTCTTCATGTTGAGGAAAACATGCTAGAATTTTGCCTCAGACATATCTGCTCCCATACTTGACTGATGGCTTGCACGTCTTGAACCAATTTTAGGATCAAACTCTACAAGTTCTCCTTCACCACATCTTGATTTAGACCTGATTAACATACAAGACTATTGCAAATTCCAAACAATGTTATATGGCCTTAATCACAGGTTCTGATACCAAACTGATCCAAAAATCCAAGTTATAAAATTTTTTACAGTCTACTTGGATTGGAATAAGAAACTGATATTTAATTTCCAATTTCCCTTGAAGTAAATCTAAAAAATTAATTTATTAAACTTTTGTAATTTAATAAAAGAAATAGAAAATATTTCTGATCACAAAGAGGAAATTTTAAAAAAAAAATGACACAGAAGATTTATTTACGGAGTTCGCCAAATGGCTATGTTATCAGGTTCACTCTATGAGTGTTCCGATCTTATTAAAAACTCTTCAAGAATGATTACAAAAATATCTCTGATTAAAAATAATACACTTCCATACCAGATATCTATTTGTATAACACAAAATAAACCTTTGTAATCTATTGGAGGTTCTTGATGTCTCTGTAACCCAGATATTCTTTGTCCGCAAATTTCTTCTCTGCAAATCACTGCTTCTCTGTAAAATCCTCTTGCCCCTATAAAACCACCTATATATATATATATATTTCAATGCCTTCATGGCATTCGCTGGGTACTAACTATTTTTTTGAATTGGGGTTTTACCATCTACAGAGGAGGAGGCTTTCTTGGAAGATGAAAGAGGAATTTATTCTCTATTTGTTTTATCTTCCTTTAATTTCTCCTTTATACATTCCTCATACATTTCCTCAACCATGTTCTTCATGTTGAGGAAAACATGCTAGAATTTTGCCTCGGACATATCTGCTCCCATACTTGACTGTTGGCTTGCATGTCTTGAACCAATTTCAGGATCAAACTCTACAAGTTCTCCTTCACCGCATCTTGATTTAGACCTGATTAACATACAAGACTATTACAAATGCCAAACAATGTTATATGGCCTTAATCATTGGCTCTGATACCAAACTGATCCAAAAATCTAAGTTATAAAAACTTTTACAGTCTACTTGGATTGGAATAAGAAACTGATATTTAATTTCCAATTTCCCTTGAAGTAAATCTAAAAAATTAATTTATAAAACTTTTGTAATTTAATAAAAGACATAGAAAAGATTTTTTATCACAAAGAGGAAATTAAAAAAAATGACACAGAAGATTTATTTACGGAGTTCGCCAAATGGCTATGTTATCAGGTTCACTCTATGAGTGTTCCGATCTTATTAAAAACTCTTCAAGAATGATTACAAAAATATCTTTGATTAAAAATAATACACTTCCATACCAGATATCTATTTGTATAACACAAAATAAACCTTTGTAATCTATTGGAGGTTCTTGATGCCTCTGTAACCCAGATATTCTTTGTCTACAAATTTCTTTTGTGCAAATCACTGCTTCTCTGTAAAGTCCTCTTGCCCCTATCAAACCATCTACAAATATATATATTTCTCGATGCCTTCATGGCATTAGCTTGGTTCTAACTATTTTCTTGAATTGGGGTTCTGTTTCAACAGCGTGGCGTTGGATTTCTAGTACTTCCTCTCCAATGTCCTTACATTGGCAGAGTATTGGCAACAGTTCTATGTTGGGCAATATTTTCTTGTTTCTTGATGTCTTCCCACATTGGCTGGGCATGTTTGTTATTCTGAAGTATCTGGGCTATTTTCAACACTTCCACCTTCGTTGGCTTATCCACAATTTTACCCCTGGCTTCTCTCAATTGTTCCATGCTAGTGCATTGGTGCAATGCTAAGTGGAAGACCATACCAAACACGTTGTTGATATCTATTTCTCAATGCCCTTTTTAGCATTGGTTGTGGTTGGTTGACATCATATATAGACTCCACGCATTAACAAATAACCAATTTGCACCAAGAATGGCATTAAGCCTAGGCCATGCTAACAATAACCACGCCATAATAAGATATGTGTTGCATTTAATAGTGCCAAGTAATAATTTAAACCTATAGGTTTCCTTCCAATTACCACGCTTTGCATTGAAAGACACGTGGTTATAATCTTATGCATGTCACACAAGATTGGCACTAAGATAAATATTAGCGCTAAAATAAAAGATTGGCTGCATCTGTGTTGGATTAATATTCAACACCATAAGATAGAACTTGCAACTTAGTAGATTATAAGATGTCTTGATAAATCTTGTTTATTTAGGCACAAAGGCACTAAAGAATACCATGGGTCGACGCCATGTGGAATAAAGACTTGGGTTTAAAAGAAAACATGCAACCATGCTTATCTTAAATAACCCAAGATTAACTATCACATCAATTCTTTAAAATAATATTTGTCTTTTTGATAATATAAGAGGTGTACGGATTCTTGATTTATGGGATAAAGATATAATTAAATATCTTAATAAAAATATATTTATTAATTCACAGTAAATATATTAAAATATATATGGTAGCAAATTTTCAAAATTAATTAAAGTATTTTCGAGTGGAGGTGTGGCATTATTGCCGAGATAATGCCACATCTGAATTCATAACACAAATAATTAATTATAATATAAAGAGAGAAAATATTTTAATCTCACTACATATTTTTACCACTTTACCATATCATCCATGTACGCTGATCGAAAATTTACAGTAAGAATCCCCTAGATCAATAACAAGTACTAAAGTCGCATCACAACTCTTGTTATTCATGTTTTGTACTTTATGAACACTCTTATACACACTCATTATAACTTTACTATGTACACTTTCCAAAATCTAACATGCATTATGATTTCCAAAATTCTCCAATATCTATCATCTATAAAATACCCATATGTACTCTAGATTTAACCTCTTCTACTCATACACATTACTTCTAGTGTATTCCACCTACCATTCCCCCTGTTTATTTGCGCATTTATTCCTAAATTCTTATATAGTTAATTTTTCCACCTTCCATCCTCAAATATAATTGTTATTCACTTAATTTTTTTTATTAAAAGGTATCCATTCACCCAAATTCCCATTAAACTCGACCCAACCTCATCTTTTTTATTCCAAGTATTTCTGAAAATTTGCACCTTGATTAAATGATGTAAAAAATTATGGTATACTACCATCCTCAACATGTTTATTTTGACTGAGGGGTAACCATTCCCACAACTTCCCCTAAAACTCAACGTAACCTCATATTTTTTATTCCAAATATGTCTAAAAATTTGTACCTTGATAAATGACATAAATTTTTTGGGATACTACCATCACATTTTGAGATACTACCATCCTCACTATGTAGACAAGAACCCCTTTAATTACTTTGAATATTACAAGTTTTTATTTTTAAAATTGTTATTATTAACCTTTTACCTTAATCATAAGGTACCCTCCATGTGCCTCATCATCTCATTCATGCGACCTTCACAACCCACACATCTAATGGAAATGGACACTCGAGTAGCCTATAATATAACATTTTCATGACGTTGCTCACTTAACCCTAAACCATGGTTATTTCAGAGTCTTTGTCTTTTTTTTAATTTTAAAAGCAAATAATTAATCTTTGATAATTTTATTAAAAAAAATTGCAAACGAATATATTTTTTTAAAAAACTAGTCACAATTTTTTTTTAAAAATTATAAAATTGTTAAATTTAATTTGTGATAATTTTTATTTTTTTAAAATTTGCCAACGAATAATTTTTTGATAAATTAGTCACCATTTTTTTAAATTATATATATGTAAATAATTATAATTGTTATATATATATATATAATAAAAATAATTTTTTTTTTTTTTAATAATTCAATTTAGATAATGAATTTGTAAAAGATAATAAATTTGTAAATGTAAGTCCTTACTAAAACATTAATTTATTCATTTATTGTAGCATCTCTTAAGTGGAGTGTAATATCTTTAAGAAGGAGATCGTTGAATTCAAGGAGAAGCGATGTCATTTGACATGAAGAAATCGTTGTCAAGGAGAAACGATGCCATTTAATACAATAGCGATTAAATGTGTCTAAACAACAATCATTAAATCATTAACACAACAGTCTTTAAACAACAGTCATTAGGCATTTATTATTTCTTTATTAATTAGTTAGTCATTAACATTCATTTAATGAAAAGTCACAATGTTTGGAGAAGACATGTCGCTTGAATGGGAAGAGATAAAGGTAATTATATTCGACGGAATGATGAGAAAGAGATCATTCAATTATGTTCAATCATCTAACTTTGTATAAGCGCCATGTTATACAACCACTCTCAAGGACAAAAACCCTTGTGATTATAACAACCCAATGACGAAACCCCTTGTGGACTTATATTTTATTTAATTTATTATTTCAAATGCAATATTCATATTTATAAAAAATAATATTTCTGAGAAACCCAAATAATGTAAAATATTCTGATTTGGAATATTACAGTGGTATCAGAGTTTTCCATCCTGCCACTTTGTGGAACAAAAATCTTACATACGATAATAATAATATTATTCTATTTTATGAACAAAGAAATGGGAATCAATGGAAATATTGAACGGATAAATAAATTCATCCAATACCAAGAACAATTGGTTAATACAGTGGCACAACTGGCCCTTACCATAAAAATGGCAATGGATTCCAATACCCAAAGGATAAAACCAGCGGAAGAAATTTTGAAATCATTAAATGATGATCTTATAGCTTGGTTCGAAGAATATCAATCACTATTGGAGGGGATCCAAAGGGGAATTACCCTACAAACTTACATAGCAATGAGGAAAAAATATCCGCTAGATAACCTTGATGCCTTGGAAGATGGACAATCATTAAATGCACCTCACTTGTTGAAGGATACTGAAGAGACTTCTAGTGATATTATGGATAACAAACAAGCCTCTACATGTGTAATGAAATTACTTAGATATTCGCACAGAATGATTTTATATTTCATAGAATAAAAAAATATGAGAGATTCACAGTGATAATTGACAACATAACAAAATACTAGATAACATAGCAAAGCCACTTCGAGGGGGCAACCTCCACAACAATGCACTATTAGCAGAATACTTCACACATGATGCTTAAAGACTAACCACTACCTCCTATATATAGTCTACTTAGCCAAGGTTATTCCATAGGCTGACCTATCTAAGAGCATAGAGAAATGTAACAAGTAAATAAAAGAGGTATGTAAGCCCAAGTCGGCCACACATATCCCTAGACACACCAATGGTTAAGGGCATAACAAGCCCTTCCCCTTCAAAACAACATTGTCCTCAACGTTGTGGCAACTCTAGATGTTGTTGCACAAATGCTTCATCCTTCCAAGTGGCATCTTCACATGGCAGATTCTTCCATTTGATCAGGTATTTTGTAATTGCTCTAGAACGTAGTTACTTAGTGCATCGTTAAAAGATCGCCTCAGGATCAAGAATAACTTTACCTTCCTCATCCAAATTTGGTAATTCTATTTGAATGGTAACTCTATGTCCAATGACTTTCTTCAGGCATGATACATGAAATACTGGATGTATGCAAGTGGATGAAGGAAAATCTAACTTGTAGGCCACACTGCCAATTTTTTGCAAGATCTGATAAGGCCCATAATACTTAGGGGACATCTTGTTATCCTTTTTTTGTTACTTCAATGACATCTGTTTGTATGGTTGTAAGCGAACAAAGACCCAATCACTAATGTCAAAATGCCTGTCTCTTCTATGATCTGCTTGTTGCTTCATGCGATTCTTGGCCATAACTAAATTTTCACACAAACTTGCAAGGACCTCCTATTGATAGTGAATATGTTCTTTAACTACATGAACCTTAGGATGGACCTTCAAGGTGGAAGTGATGGATAGAGGATAGTATCCATATAGTGCCACAAAAGGAGACATTTTGGAAGAACTATGAACATAAGTATTATACCACCATTCAACAAGTGGCAACCAATGAACCTATTTATCCTGTTTATCAAAAACAAAACAACGGAGATATCCTTTCAGACATTTGTTGACTACCTCAGTTTGTCCATCAGATTGAGGATGATAGGATGAACTATGAGCCAATTGAGTACCTAAATATGTAAATAACTCAGTCCAAAAATTACTAGTAAAAATGGGGTCTCTATCACTGACAATGATCTTAGGAGTCCCGTGAAGTTTTTAAACTATATTAAGAAAAGCAGAAGCTACTGTACTAGCAACAAATGGTTGGGATAATGAACAAAAATGAGCATACTTATTGAGACGATCTACAACGACCATGATAACATTTTGACCATCGTATCTTGGTAACCCTATAATAAAATCCATAAAGACCTCTTCCCAACACTGGCTAGGGATAGATAAACGCTGTAAAAGACCTCGAGTTTTGATGGTTTCTCATTTGTTTTATTGACAGATCAGACATTCAGCCACATATTTTTGGGCATCCCCCTTGAGACCTTCCCAAAAAAAATCTTGCTTGATCTTGTGATAGGTTTTCAAAAATCTTGAATGACCCCCAATTGGAGTTGTATGAAGTTCTTGAAGGATTTTTTGTTTAAGAAGAGAATTCTTACATAGGTACAATCTATTTTTGTACCATAATGCATTACCTTTCCATGTGAATTTTTCAAATCCATCTAAACCCTGCTGAAAATTTTGAATCAAATCATGAGTAGTACTATCATGTTCCCATTATGATCGTGCTTCGTCTAGCCAATCTACTTGCAAAATGGTTATAGCACATAGCAATGCTTCAACTGATTTATCATTTTTGGATAATACATCTGCCACCACATTGTCCTTGCCTTTTTTCTAGACTATTTCAAAATCATAGCCTAGCATCTTCGTTACCCATTTATTTTTTTCTTCAGATGACAATATTTGTTCTAAAAAATATTTAAGACTATCATGATTAGTTTTTACTTGAAAGTGACGACCCATCAAATAAGGTCTCCATTGTTTGACTACATGCAAAATGGCCATCATTTCCTTCTCATAGATGGGCTTGTGCTGATTTTTACCCTTGAGTTGATGACTTTTAAATGCCAGTGGTCTGCCTTCTTGCATGAGTACAACACCCATACCATACCCATATGCATCACATTCAACCACAAAAGTCTTAGAAAAATTAGGAGTGGTCAATACTGGAGTAGTGCACATAGCCAATTTCAATTGTTCAAATGTTTGGGTAGCTGCATCAGTTTATTGAAAGGAGTCTTTTTTTAACAAAGAGGTGAGTGGGGCTGCAATACTACCATAATTTTTGACAAATCTGTGGTAATAACCAGTAAGTCCCAAAAATCCTTGAAGTTGCTTAAGTGTCTTAGGAATTGGCCAGTCTACCATTGCTTGTATTTTTTTAGGATCCACTTTCACTCCATAAGATACCAAATGACCCAAATAGTCAACCTCACTAGCCTCAAAAGTACATTTAGAAGGTTTGGCATACAATTGATTTTGCTCTAAAATGGAGAGTACCTATTTCACATGTTACAAACGGTCTTCTCAAATTTTACTATAAATGAGGATATCATCAAAGAATACCAAAATAAATTTCCTCAAAAATAGCTTTAAAATAGTATTCATCAAACTCTGAAAAGTAGATGGTGCATTTGTTAGGCCAAAAGACATAACCAAAAACTCATTATGGCCCTCATAGTCCTGAAAGCAGTTTTGGGTATGTCTTCATCATGGATCCTGATTTGATGATAACCAAAATGCAGATCTAACTTGATAAAATAAAGAACACCATTCAATTCATCTAGAAAATCATCAATGATAGGAATTGGAAACTTATCTTTGATAGCGTACTTGTTGAGTTCTCTATAGTTAGGGCACATCCTCCAAGTGTCATCTTTCTTTCTCACCATGACAACTGGTGACGAGTATTCGCTTTGGCTATGGTGAATGATTTCTACATTCAACATCTATTGTACCATCTTTTCAATTTCACTTTTTAAGGCATAAGGATACCTGTATGGCTTGATGTTGGGTGGTGTACTACCAGGAATAAGTGTGATGGCATGATCATGCGTGCAGCTAGGTGGAAGTCCTTTTGGCATGTCTCCATAAATAATAGAATGAGCATCAATTATTTGTTGCATATCATGAGGTGGAGATGGCTGAGTTGGTTTTACTTCCATAGAAAACAAGTAGGCTAAAAATCCCTCAGTACCCTTACGGAGAATCTTTGTCATTTGATAGGAGATAACAAGTTGGGGAGATTTAGCTTATAATCCTCTTAGCTCAAATGTCCTTTCTTTTGAATGAAAATGCATGAATAATTCTTGAAAATTCATCTCAATAGTGCCCAAAGTGGTGAGCCGCTGGACTCCCAAAATAATATAAGCTCCACCCATCAGAATATCAAACATAAGAGAATCCAGTAAGTAGTCTCTCATGGCCAACTTCATATTATGACATTTTTCTAAACAATTGACAGTACCATCATCTGTAATCATACCCTAACATTTTGAAGCTAGATAAATGAAATAGTTCAAACGATTAGCCAACTTACTGTGAATGAAATTGTGTGTGCTCCCATAATCAATCAAGACAGTGACCTTCTGTTTCTTAAGGAAACCCATCACCTTAAGAGTTTGGGTAGTACTAATACCTGACAGACATGGCATGAAATAGTAGGTTGAGAGTCTTCAGATTCTTCCTCAGGAACTTTTGCATCTACATCATGTACTTCTGCATCCTCTTCATCATCATTGGCACCTTCAATGTAAAATAGCTTCTTCTCAGCACAACGATGGTCTTTGCTCCATTTGTTGTCACAACCATAACACAATCCTTTAGCTCGCTTCTCCTCAATTTATTGTTGTGTTAATCTAGTGGGTTGTGGAAATGATGGTGCTAAAAAGTTGTGATCACAACTAGTAGTGAAAGTTTTCCTTTTGATCCTCTCTTTTTCTTCTATCACGCATGCCTTAAGGATAGCTTCTAATACAGATTGTGGGCTAAACATTCGAACTTCATATTAGATGCTATCTTTGAGGCCACACAAAAATAGATCCATCAAATTTTTCTCAGTGATATTTTCCACCCTTAAAGAGAGATTCTGAAAGTGATGAATATAATCCTTCACATGTCCTGTTTGCCATAGCTTGGCTAATTGATTGAAATAGTTCTCAAAGACATTATTCGATAATGAGATGTCAACTCCTTAGTAAAAATAGTCCATGTTACAGGAGCACCATCCTTTTTATTTTAAGCATATAACCAACGATACCAAATGAATTGCTTAGGTTCTATATACAAGCATGCCACCATCACCCTCTGAGAACTAGGGGTTTGATGCAGCTCAAATAAACTCTCAATTTGGTTAATCCAAGTGAGAGGATCCTTACCATCGAAATAACACATGTCCACTTTTGGCAACATTAGTTTCATACTAGGAATTGTTGAGAGGAGGATTTGAATGTTGAAAAGGATTGTTAGGCTGAAATTGAGATGTGAGGGCAGTGAATTGCATAGTGATATGATGTAATTCACTGTGAACTTCATTAAACTCTCTGTGCATCCCTAAAACATCAGCTTGGACTGCAACATGCCTCACCAAGTTTTTTATGTTCTCTTAAAGCTGAGAAATCATTGAATCTAAAGTTCCAGATTCCATGTCGTTGGTAGAAGGAGTCTTAGGAGTTTCTAGTGCCCCTTTTCTTCCCTGAGTTGAAGGACCTACCATAAACAAACCTGGAGGGTTTTAACCACCCCAAAAAAAGTGTACCGATAGAATACACCATTGTGATCGTCTTGCTGAGATGAATCCAATGACTGCAAGTGTGCAAGGGGAAAAAAAATTCCAAACTTTTTTTTTTAATATTTTTTTTCAAAAAAATGTTTCGAGCAATACGGCACTGACGAAAAAAATTAATTCTTCCTGGATTGCAAGTTATGTTTTTTTGCTTTCACTGCTCCTATAAGCCACGCCTCACCAGATCTGAAAAAAATGGCACAAGAAACTTGCCTAAATTGAAGCTTTGATACCACTTGTAATAAAATTACTTAGATATTCACACAGAATGATTTTGTATTTCAATGAATAAGAAATATAAGAGATTCATAGTGATAATTGATAGCAGAACAAAATACTGGATAATATAGCAAAGCCACTTCGAGGGGGCAACCTCCACAACAATGCACTATTAGCAGAATACTTCACACATGATGCTTAAATACTAACCACTACCTCCTATATATAGTCTACTTAGCCAAGGTTATTCCATAGGCCGACCTATTTAAGAACATAGAGAAATATAACAAGTAAATAAAAGAGGTATGCAAGCCCAAGTCAGCCACACATATCCCTAGACACACCAATGGTTAAGGGCATAACAACATGTGCACCTTTTCTTTTAGATATCCTGGCTATCTTGGAGTAATAGGAAATTCACATGTTGAACATGGAGAGTCCTTGGAGGTGTGCTTAAAACATTCAGAAATTAATAAAGGCAATCAAGTTGTAGCTATTAATCTTGGAAATGTTGCACTTGAGAGTTGTGACTTAGAGATAAATTACACACAACCATCCACAACAAAAGATGAATGAGAAATTGATTCCATGCTTGCTTCTTCGATAGGAGGGGCTCAAGTGATATTATAAGAAATAAACTATGATGATGGGCTATTAAAGGATGTTGATGAATGACATGCCAAGGATGTTGTGAACCTAACAACCAGATAAAAAAGTCCAAATTTGTTCATATTAAATATAAGGGTTGTGTATCCATACATCAATCTGTTAGAGGATGTAGGTCCTCAAGCATGGATTTTTAAGGAGCTTGAAGTTATCAATAATTCAAACTTTATATTCCTAGAGTTACATTATTGTAAGTCTCAACAGTTTGAACTTGGCTTTGCATCTAAAATGGTTAAACTTTCGTTAGTGTATAGGGAAGAAGACATTCTTCATGAGAAGTTTGTATTCAAAACATGGGACGCAAACTTGATATTAGAAAGTTTAAGCTTCTTAAAATCACAAAATATGCAAGTTGACATAGTGACCCAATCATTGCCTTGTGAATTGTCAAGTGTCCAACATAAACCATGGTTTGGTGGTCTTTACATTGTTAAAAACGTTCTATTTTCTATTTTAGAGGAAAGGAAAAGGCCCTTCTTGAGAGACTCCACTTTATATCTGCCACTTAAACATTATTATATGCCAAAGCATTAATGTACAACAAACTTAATTAACATGAAGAATTTCAAACATAACCTTAAAATTCCAAAATGTGTAGTAGATGATCATCCAATCAAAGTATGGCATCATGAAGTAAATAAATTTCTTAATACAGAGGCCTACTTCATCATAAACTATGATAATATATCAGGGTTTTCATTGGTAAAGTCCAATGTACTATGAGAGATGTATGCTTCACTATTCTTGGATGTTCTTCAAGAGATTTCGTATCAAGAAAGCGTGGCTCCATTAAATAGCATAATATATGCATCTGGAACCTGCATTTCTAAAATCAATATATATATGGTTTGAGCAATACGTTATTGCTCTTAGCATTTAAATTTTCCAAAACATTTCAGGGCATAGAGGGAAGTTTTGATTTTGTAAGAAAGAACAGAGAAAGGAGTTACAAAAATGCTAGCATGGGATCTAAAATGCACTCACAATATTTGAGCAAACTACTGAACATTGATAACCAATTTTCCTACCTCCTTTCATTGTTTCTTCCAAACATGACAACATTTCTCTCAGATTTGTTAGGTTCATCCATATCATCGTTCTTTGCCATGGTAAACTATCAGAGGTAAATGTTGATAAATTTATAGATTCGTTTGAAGATACATTTGTATCAACATTACTTGCACAAGTTCTAGTCGGTTATACAAAGCTAGATCTTTCACATAGACACCGACAAATAAAGAACAAAGTTATTAAGAAAAAGTTTGATATGAATACTTCTGTTTAGATTATTTTCCTACTAGATCCATTTTCCACAAGAGCACATGCTATGGTAAACCTGTTTTGGTATATTGTTCACAAGCCATTTTACAAAGAGCAACTAGGATTTTTTGTTTGGTGTTCCCCTACAGTCTATCATAGTCATGTGGGATTTCATTTCATCATAAAATATTCCAAGCATAGCTCACTATATTTATCAAAGAGAATAGATTCATGTCCTTGGAATTCAGAGATGCAATTGTATTCCAGCGAAATTGAATTAGTTGTGAACTCTGGTATATCATGGCTACAAAAGGATTATCAGTTTGATAATTTTAATGAAGCTGAGTTATCTGCAAAAGACTCTACAAATATAATATATGTGTTGTTGAATGTGCATGAATTGATTTATACAATTATACTTTTCTATGATTCTGAACAAGAGAAAATTTTGGATCAATGTCAGGCCATTGAAGGATCTATGTTTGCATTCCATGAAAAGTTTACATGTACTTGGTACTATATCATAAGGAGTGGCTTAAAGGGTTTGCACAAGATAAAGTATATGTCTTCTGGAAATGTTTGCATCCACCGCTCGATTGACAAGAGCTATTCATATTTTTTTGATATCCTTTGTTGTTAAGTGAAAACAAGAAACCTGCAGATTTAAGAGAGTTGGTTCTTTGTAAAATTGTCTCATAGAAAATGTATACAAACTTTTCTAACATTTTGGTGGTTCCCAATGACATTAAGGTTGTCATACAATATTTACTTGTATGGAGTTCATATGATCCTTCTACTTTTGGATCATCAATAGAAGATGCAACATGGGGAGGAGCCTTACTTCTTGAACATTCCAATTTGTAACTGCTTGAGCACAAACAATTTGAGGAAGAGAGGTATATAATATCTCCAAGAAGGAGATAACTGAATTCAAGGAGAAGTGCTACCATTTCACATGAAGAAATCGCTGCCAAGGAGAAACGCTACCATTTAATACAATAGTCATTAAATGTACCTAAATAACAACCATGAAATCACTAACACAACAATCCTTAAACAACAGTCATCAAGCATTTATTATCTATTAATTAATTAGTTAGTCATTAATATTCATTAAATGAAAGGTCACAATGTTTGGAGAAGACAAGTCGCTTGAATGGGAAGAGATAAAGGTATTTATATTCGGTGGATTGATGAGAAAGAGATCTTTCAATTATGTATTCAATCATCTAACTTCGTATAAGCGGCATGCTATACAACCACTCTCAAGGATGAAAACCCTTGTGATTATAACAACCCATGGACAAAACCCGTTGTGGACTTACATTTTATTTAATTTATTATTTTAAATGCAATATTTATATTTATAAAAAAAAAGGGTTTTCGAGAAACCCAAGTCAATGTAAATATTATGATTTGGAGTATTACATGGAGGGATTTCCTTGCTTGGCATATAACATGCCATTTGTGGGGTTTGATCTCAAGCAATGAACTTGTAAATGTAAGTCCTCACTAAAACACTGACCGGGGTGCTTGGTAATTTGAGGTTTTATCTTGCTTGGCATAAAACATGCCATTTGTGGATTTTGATCTGACTTGGACAATGAACTTGTAAATGTAAATCCTCACCCAAACACCAAACTAGGGTGCTTAACAAGGCACTTATAACTTAGTGATTTGTTGTAGCCTCTCTCAAGTGGAGATTTTATTTTGTTTGGCATAAAACATGCCATTTGCGAGTTTTGATCTAGGTCAATAAAGTTTTAAATGTAAGCCCTCACCAAAACACCAAATTGGGGTGCTTGACAAGGCACTTACAACTTGTTGACTTATTGTAGCCTCTCAAGTGGAGTTTTTTCCTTGCTTGACATAGAACTAAGTCCTCACCAAAACTCCAAATTGAGGTGCTTGGCAAGGCACTTACAACTTATTGACTTATTATAGACTCTCAAGCGGAGATTTTTTCTTGCTTGGCACAAAATATACCATTTGTAAGTTTTGATCTCAGGGCAATGAACTTGTAAATGTAAGTTCTCATCAAAACATCAAACTGAAGTGCTAAGTGAGGTGCTTGACAAGACACTTATAATTTATTGTAACCTCTCTCAAATGAAGATTTTTTCTTAAAAACATATACCCTGATAAGTAGGAGGTATTTTCCACAGTGAGTCAAATTATGATATTGTTATTAGGATTCAACTATGTAGTTTTTTGAGTCAAATTCATTGACCCATGTTCCATGAGTAGTGATTCACACTTGTGACCCATGTTCCATGAGTAGTGATTCACACTTGTGCGCATCACCTAGATGGAATGAGTGCTAAGTGGACCGTTCATTCTCGTGAGAGATGGGTTCACACTTGTGAGCATCACCTAGATGCAATGAGTGCTAAGTGGACTGTTCATTCTCGTGAGAGATGGGTTCGTGTGAATCACTACTCATGAAACATGGATCAATGAATTTGACTCAAAAAACTATAGAGTTGAAACCTGATAACAATATCATAACATATAACTTATATCATATAATTTTTATTTTAAATTTAAATAAAATTCCCCTACAATTAAATACATGTAAAAAAATATATCATTCCTTAAAATTTCCCTACGCTAAATGAAGCTAGTGGATCATTCCTTGTACACCCGAGTCCTTATATCGAGCTGGTTATTTGTCGTGTTGGAGTGCGAGTGGGCTGCATGGTCAGAATATGGTTAACAAACACAAGGGAATGAATGAAGGATTTTAATAACGTCCACGAGACCACAGCAACCTATGGGACCCATCAGTCGTGCACATCCACATCAGACGGGACCTCAGCGACAAAAACGCTCCCTAAGTTCCCTGAACTTTCTTCTTGAGATCTTCCCTTCTGTTGTGAAGTTTGATCACGAGGTTCGCCGTATTACCCAGCCTTGTCGCTTCAAACAGGGTGTCCGGATTGGTGATTTTCAGAGTTTCACCATAACTGTGTCGGATGTCTTTGTATGCCTCGCATTCCAAGAGGAAGTGTCGTTCCATCTCCACCACGCCTTTGTTGCAAAAGAGACATATTCTCTCCTCCCAGTCCTCTTTAAGAGTTAGCCATCTACCCGTTTCACACCTAAGATGATGAGAGCTCGTCCTAAGTTGGGCAATCAACATTTTTGCTTTCCACTTAATGTTTGCTCCTATATAGGCTTTTTCTTCAAAATCCCCTGTGGAATTGAATTCTTTGAGGTAGTATTCCTTTTTACAACCCATTTGTTTTGTCCACATGATGCACTTGAGTTTTCTTCTTACATATTTTTTTATTTCATGAGGTGGGAGCGCGGTCTCAGGGTCGAATCACCTCCGGTTAGGCATGTATGTGTACATTTTTTCATGTACTTTAAATTTGCCCCGCAGAAATAAATGCTGATCGTATAAATTTTATTCTATGTTTTTTATAATTATGGTCTCATGTTCAAATAGACAGAATCCGCAGACTGCTGGATTTGATTTTTGTAGTACGCTTATAATCCGGAGGCCTAATAATTTGCTACTAATTGCAAGTGAAACTCAGGAAAAACAGAATTTGATCGACTATATTCTGAAAGTTGACTCACCTCGAAGCATCATCTGCCGCCTCTTTTACTATTCTTGCCTGTAGCTAAACAAACCTCTTTCACGAATCACCTCAACTGAAGTCTGAAACCACTAAGACACACATACACATGGCTAACACTATTTATCAGTAGATGGTATTTCCAATGTGTGTCCATTGGATTCCTCATTGGGCCGTTCAAATTGCCTTCTGAAGGAAGGCCCTTTTAATGAAGAATTTAACAGCCACACACTTGCTGTCTACACGGCAGTCATCGTTCTTATAACGAGGTCATGTTATTTTCCATGGACCAGCTACATCTCAAACCTAAGACCTTCTGATGACTACGCTCGGAATGTTGGGGTGCTCTACCACTTGAGATATTGACCCTATGTGGTTGGGGTGTAGGTTGTTCTTTAGTGATCCTTATGCCAATGGAGATGATGACACATACATCTTGAATCTAAGATGACCTCATGAGTATGCTCGGAATGTTGGGGTGCTCTACCACTTGAGATATTGACCCTTTGTGGTTGGGGTGAGGGTTGTGCTTCAATGATCCTTATGCTAATGGAGGTGATGCCATGATGGAAGTGGCCCTCCTACTAACATAATGGTTGATTAGTTGCGGGATGAATATGTTTGCTTGCTCGACTTTCCCCTCTCCTTTTTTGTGGCTTCATAATCCCCCAAAAAAGTTCCCATATAAATGCCCCTCTAAATACATGACTTACTACATTCTTGGAATTGCTTACAAGACTCAAAAATTGTCATTTATTCATTCATTCATTATAACATGCCATAAACTTATGGACCATGCCTTGTACTAGTGTTGGCTGAAAAAAGTGTGTAACACTTCAATGCGTGCGCCGCAATCAACAGTGTAATGGGACGGAGTCCGTCTTCTATTTGGAGGCGAAACGACCTTTATTCGAAAGAAAAGAAAAACACAAACCTAACATATTCACAAATGTACATACTAAATTCTTTTAAGGTTTTCATATATATGGGAAAGGAAATATGAGAAGGAGAGTGATTTCAAGAGAACATAAAATATTAACTATGAGAGAGGCGGAGAAAGAATGCAAATAAGTGAGCAAACACATATTTCACTTATATACTACATTCATTAATTCGAAATAAAGTTACTGTCAACTAAGACTTTTATTAGGAAGAGAATAAAGAAAAAAATACTATGAATAAATGAACATAAGAATCATTCATTTACAACTAAGGCCAAGCACAAAGTCCTGCAAAAACTTAGCTTTATTGATTTCTTAGAAAAACACATAGTTCTTTTCCTCTTCTCTTCTTTCCAAAAGTTCACTTCTTGCAAAAATTACAAAGATTGACAACCATTTGAGAGGCATCCAAGCCTTCTATTTATAAGAAATCCTATCCCTAAAACTTAGGGAACAAATTCTAAAAATAGAATTTGTTTGCACATTTCAATATACATGTTGATTTGTTCAAATTGCATATAAAACTACAAAAGCCTTTAAACCAAAATGCAGCCCTCAACTTGCGAAGAAAGTTGTGACATAAAGCACTTTTGAGCTGCAAGTCAGGGTGTGTACTCCGGCCTACTCTTCATCTCCTTCTTCATCATCCACCATGAGAATTTCTGACTACATGGCCCATTGTCATTTCTCTTCATATTCCTCAAATTTCTACAATATGTTCTCTGCCTTGTCATGGTTCGGACCTTCATAGTGTTGATAAGGAATCTCAGCGTCCACTTGCAGATTTATCATTTGTTGGGGAATTCTTTTAAAATTCCTCAAATCTTTGTCTAACTTGTCAAATGAATTTTGGTAGTGTACAAATCTTTGAATCGATTTGTAACTGAATGACAAAGCAAGGTTGGTTTCTTGATCAATCGACTATTCCACAGGATTTACTTTCCCTTCATTTCCCAAGAATGAATATGGGAGTTTTTCAATTACCTCATAGATATCACAAGTAGGGTTAGCTGCCAAGACTCTTGATTCCTTAAACTTACATAAAGATTCTTCTATAGTTTTATTTATGTATCTTGTCAGCCCCAGAAACTTGACTTGCTTTCCCAAGTCCTCTTCAGTCAATACTCCCTCATCAACCAAAGTATCCTCATCTACCCTTGATAGGGTTTGCAATCATGGTAGCCAATTTTTCAATTTTCCCAACTCTTCTTTGTATTCAACCTCCTTCATATAGGATTATTGATTTTCTTCTTAGATCATAAAGTATACTTCAACAGCTGAGGCTATTGTCTTATTCCCTTGTTCCAACAGTTTTTCTGACCATTCTTCGATGACTCTCTCCATTTTTCCTATTTTCTTAGCTGCTTGGAGAGTTCTAATATCTGAAGTACAGTCTTGAAGTTTGGGTTGAGTTGGATTGACTAATCTATGTATCGTTGACGTAAGCTGGTCCACTTTATCTTTCAATTGATCTTTTGTTGCTTTATCATGATCGAATCCCTCAATCAAGGAACCAATAGTTGTTTGCACATCTTCTTTCAAACTTTCGTGAGTAGCCTTACCAAGGTGGACACGTGAAACTTGGTAATTTGTAGCTGTGATTTTGTCCTTCGACTTTTCTAGAGGAGGAACAACAACTTCAGCATACCTCTCACCCTATTCGTCCATAACAATACAATAAACCTTTTTGGGTTTCTTTGTAACTTGAGGATGTGATGGATAAGGGTAAAATTTTGATTTCTAATGGTGGAACCGTCTTTTTTATCTTCTTTACCACTTTACTTAGCCATTGAGGTGCTCCGGTATCAATTTCCTCTTGCAATGATGATGATTCTATTTGTGCCTGTTCTTGAACAACAAGAGGCTGATCTACCATAGGCTCCATTTTCTCTTCTGTCTTTAGAGGAGGTGTGACCTCTACCTCCAAAGCTTTCTGAGTGTTTGGTTGTTCTTCTTGAATAACAGGTAAGTGTTCCACCACTTTAGAAGAAGTTTCTACTATCTTTGGAAGAGGTTTTTCTTCTTCTAGAATAGACTCAATTGCCTCTTTGGATATGGCTTGAGGAGGAGCCTCTTGTAGTTTAACAAAAGGGAGAGGAGTTGCTACTCTTGAGGGGGATCCCTTAGGGTCCAAGAATGGAGGATCCGTAGTGATGAACTGCAATGTGGTGTTCTTGATCAACCCTTGTGAATGAACCACCTGTCCAGATGTCCCACTCAACACAATTGATATCCCAAGAGTATCCTTCCCACCAGTTGACTTCTTGAGTTTGAACTTCAAAGGCCTCCTTTCAGGTTGAGGCGAAGGTTCTTCAATCTCTTCTATCACAACAATATCTGCTGTAGTGCTAGAAGGTGCTGCTTAATCTTCCATTTCATTTTGCTTTACTGGATCAGGAGGAGGTATATCCACAACTTTTAAAGGTGGAGGAAGTTTGGAATTTTGCACATCTGCCCCTTTGCTCGTGAGCCATACCAAAGTTCTCCTAAAGACTCCTTGAGTTCAACTCTCCAAATATGTTTCTTTTGCTTGAATCCAATCAATCTTAGGGAGAGGTGTTGTCTTGATGTCTTGTGAAAAGTAATTTTCATCCACCACTTCTCCATTGTCTTCAATATCTAGTTCTTCAGGGATGTCCACAATATTATACTTGATTACTTGTTCCAACGTGCATTGGGTATGATCAAGGAGTCTGACCTCTCTTTCATCATCACAATCAATCCATGAATCTTCATAGTAGGGAACATGTTTAAATGAAGTGCTCAAAGTGGCCTCTATCATTCATCTTATATCAAAATAAGGCCAACTGTGAAATGGTCGGAGTGCGACACGTGCCATATCTGATTCAACGGATTTCCCTTTATGTAGTGTGGCACAAGTGTACCTACCAATAATCATAGGGAAGTGAATTCTAGCAAAATTATGCTTTTAAACCAAGAACTTGTGTGTATCCATCATTTGTCATATTACTTCCATGAGTACCCATGTGTCATTAACAAACTTTGGAAGCATATATGGGGTAGACTCACACCTGCACACCTTGATGTAAGAGAAGGTGGGAAACTATATAAACCAACCATCCCATCTTGTAATCTCTGTGGTAGTGACAATTGAGAAACTTTGATTGTAAGGATCAACGTCAAACATTTGAATGACGAAATGAAGAAAAGCGTCATTGACTATGCGAAAATGCTTAGCACTCTCTCTCAGCGTCAACTGAGGATAATACTCATATACGAGAGACAGACATTAGCCCCACTATGGTCAAGCCATTTGTAGAATCTTCTCTGTGAAACCACACAAACGAGGTATGACATCATATAGGATTTGTGGGTAGTGATCACCTCGCACAACTGCTTGTGGATCGAATCACTGATCAACTTAGGCTGGTTGATATATTGCTTGTTAGCGTGGATAATCTGGATATATTGAAACATCCATTCATTGTAATCCCTTGTCGTGGGATTGCCTATCACCCTACTTAAAAGAGTGATAATGTCATTAATTGCAAGCTTGAAATCCTATCCGAAAATCACCTTAGGAACCCTAGACATTGGAGGTTTAGGTTTAACAAGCCAAAGCTTATTCAAGGACCTAAGACAATCATCTTTATTTTCTTCGTAAAACTATTGGATTGTTTCTGGACTGATTTCAACGAAAACCTCGTGGTTTGGAATCTTCAACATTTCCTCAATGTACTTGGGTCCAAGTCTCAAGATGACCCCTTCTCTAGGAGTATGAACTTCCCTTCTATCTTTGTCATAATTACTCACCATGGTCATGACAAGCTGTGGGCATTGCACAAAGATTGGAAACATAGCAGCTTGAGGAAGGCCGTTGTAAATACTTTGCGTCCTATTATTATTGAAAGAATAATTTATCCTCTTCCAGAAGGTCTCCATATCAATGTGACCCAAGTCTGTGTCGATTATTTGGTCGATGTTAGAATCAATGTTGGAGGGGGGAGTGACCCTTTGAAATTGGTACTTATTTTGCTTGATTTTTCCTTTCCTTTCTTCTTAGGAGTTCTAGACATCTGTTGACTGTCACAAGTAAGGGAGAACAGGGAGTAAGGAAGCGAGGTGCGAATGAGAACAAGAAAATGGAAAAAATGAGAGGTGGAGGGATGAGAGGTAGAAGCAAGGGATTGCAGTGTGTTGTACGCCAAAAATATCACTCATTTTTGGAACAACATTTGAACTATTTTGGTCCTACAGACCAAAATTGTCTCTTTCCTTTTTAAAATTTGTCCTGGGCATTCAAATTCCTCATTTTCCAAGCTTCTTAGAAATCTACGGACTCTGCAGGCTTGAATCTACAGACTCAGTAGGAAGAGGAAATCTACGGACTCTGCAGGCAAGTTCATTTCTACAAGTTCAATGGGCTTCACAGTTTCTATAGGCAAGTTCAACCAAAAGAATCAATTTTTATCACTTGGTCATTTTCAGGATTGGTTCAGTGCCTTGGTTCATTCAATTGAACCATCGGCTTGAACCATCTTGGTTCAATCAAGTGGTTTAACACGTTTGGTTTAACAAAGATCAAAAAGACTCAGCCGAAACAAGGGAATGAACCATTAAACTGTTGAACCAAAGTTGGTTCAATTAGTCAGTTCAAGCGACAAAGTTCAAAGGAGTGCCCCAAGAGTCAAAGACACAAGTGCCCTTGCAAAGGGAATTTTAGTGGCAAAAAGTGACCAAGGCAAACAAACGGACTGAGACAAAAGCCTGACAGAATCCCGTCGATGCTGCCAAGTGTTGACGGCCGAGCCCGACTAAAATTTGTTTCTATGAATTGGTGGATATTGCCACGTGCCCCCCTTGAAGCTTGTTGGGAGCTCCAAGTGTCAATATCCGCAGTCTCTTCCCTTAGCTTCACTATTTCGAGCAAAGACTGTGGTGGACCCCCAGTGAGCTGCTAAAGAAAGCGAAATGTGCCATGTGTCATCATCCACTTGACTCTCCAAAGATGAGCAAAGGCTGCCACCTGTTCATTTATAACTCCACAGAGAGCGACACGTGTCTGCGTCTGAGTTTCGAACGAGTTTCTAAGCTCATCCTAAGCATTTTTTGAAGAAAGCAGAATGTGCCAAGTGGCATCGTCCACATGAATCCAAATGAGCTACACATATTTCTATAGTGTTTCTAAAAAGCAACGAAAGCTGACATGTGTCATCCTCCAAAAGAATCGTAAGAAGCAAGCGGACGTTGCCACCTTTTCCGTTGTAAATCTGTAGAGAGTGACAAGTGTCTGCACCCACGATTCTGAATTTCTAATAAGTTTCAAAGCCTCTATCAATAAACGTTTCTCAAAGTCCCATGGAAGTTGCCATGTGTCTTCACTTGTTTAGCAGCAGAATGTACCACGCGTCAATTGCTAAAGACTAGCAGAAAGTGACTAAGGAACAGAGCATCAAATTGAATCTAGGACCTGATTCAAATAACCAAAAAAGGAAGAACGATGAAGAAGAATCAGATGCCAGATGGACATTGAAAGATGTAAAATTTCAATAGCATGACTTGTTTCTCTGCATTGAGAAAAACAAATGGGTAGATGCCCCTAAGTTCCAGCCTGCCTTCTTAACAGATTTCAATGCAACATGATGTGTTACTATTCCCGAGTCCTTCTTGAAGAGGCTATATAAGGGACTCTCTTCTATTGTAAAAGGATCTCTTTTTGACAAGGAGAATGAAACTCTGCCCAAATTGAAAAGCACTTCTGAGACTTTGAGCTTAGTTTGTTGATCATATTTTGTTATAGGAATAAGAAAGCAAGTGATTTTTCAGACTTTGTGCTATAATATCTTTGTTGTTGAGGAAACTGTTCTTATGTCTTTTTCTTTAATATATCTTCTGTTCCTTTAATTCAACAAGCAGGATTAGTGAAATTAGTCAGACAGGTGTCCTGAAGAGTCAATTGTGGAGAGACTTTGTGCCCCCATAATTGCCTTTCAGTGTGTTTTATTTTCATTTATGTGTAAAGGACCTTGGGGCGACTTTGTGCCTTCATTGTCCTTCGTATCTTACTCTTGAGCAATTCAGGTGGAGACTTTGTGCTGCATCTCAATTTGTTGGTTATTACATCATTTACTATATTTTTCTGTTACTACCAGGAGTATTCTTTTGGTTTGTTTAATAGTACTTCTGAAAGAAGAGGAGTACTATCTGTATTTCCCTTGAGTTTTTCCTTTGATCCACACGCATCATCTCTAAAAAAAGAGAGATGGATGGTTTGTCCTACCCCTGAGTATTATTTTTTGTTTATATATATATAGCCTACCTATAGGGAACCTCCCCTTGATGAGAGGAGAGATCAGTCCCCTTCTGATGTGGTAAAACTACACATTTGGATGACTAATCTTCCTACTTTGGCTGATCAGACCTATTTTTTTTATTAGTACGTTGATCGACAAAATATTCAACCAACAATTTTTGGCGACTTAGCTGGGGATATAATATCCATTATATATTTATAATCTATCCATTCACCTCCACACTAACTGAAAAAGAATGCACAGTTTAAAGCCTCAAGTTTTAACTGAAGCAAGGTCAATTCTTTTCCATTTTTGTTTCACAATCTGGCAGATTCAAGGTATACACGAAGCCAAAGGGATAAAGGTATCGTTGACCCTATATTCAAGTTGGTACATCAAAGTGATTTTGATCTGTTTCTTTCACCATCTCGTCTCCAACGATCCAAGAGTTTTCCTCCTACTAAAGTCAGATCTCCATTGCCAGACGAAGTATCTACTTCTACTGTTGATAAAGCTTTGCCAATAGTTACCCCTCTGAGATTTATTATCCCTCCTTTTCATAATCCTACAATGGCAGTTCAAGGCCCCTGGGGTAATGATTTTGGTCCTCTCAATCTTACTCCACCTCTACATGAGCTTCCATGTAGTTTGAGGAAGAATTTCTCCAAATTCTATGGTGATGGAAAAGTTCACCCTGATGAACACATTACAACTTTCAGCATAGCTTGTGGAGTAATCGGAGTAGAATTTTAAGGTGTGGTAGTCAGGCTTTTTGTAGAGACACTACAAAGTGCTGCTGCAGATTGATTTTATCATCTACAGGCTCAGTCTGTGACTGATTGGAATACTCTCAAAGCTAAGTTTGAAGCCAGATTCAAACCTACAGAAGATGCACATACACTTCTGGGTCAATTTACACAGATGAAGAAATAACCTCATGAGCCTATGAGAGACTTCATAGCCAAATTTGAAAAACTGAGAAATAGAATCCCTGTAATTGCTAGACCTACAACTGAGAATCTCAAATGCTTTTTCATTAATTCTCAACTACCTGAAGTAAGTTTTCTCTTGAGACATGCTGGTCAAATAGATCTTGCTGTAGCTCAACTTTTGGCCACTGAGATAGAAGATGATCTCATCTTAGCAAGGAAGATAAGAAGAGATCCAAATAAAAATAGAGCTTCATCATCTTTTGAATATGCATCTACAGGTACCATAGATTCAATGGTGCAAAAATTGGCAAACGAGTTGCTTGCTCTCAAAAAGCAAACGGTTCAAGAAATGTCTTCTGCTCCTTCATATAGAAGGACATTCCCAAATCAGTCATATCAGGGCAATGTTGCCAAGAATCAAGGGCAACAAAATCGCCTTCCTCCCCCACAAGGGAAACTTGCTCTGGAAGCTCCTCCAACTAATTCAGCAATGGGATATCTTGAAGCAGAATCAAAATTCTCTTTCTAGCCTGAATTAAATCAAGAAAATGATGCTGATCTCCTTAAAGACAATCAAGAAGAATTCGCTGGCGACTCTCATATTGGTTTCTTGAACTACTAGGATGAACCTAGAAGCAAATGAGAAGCTTTTGATGGATCATATGCAGTGTTTACCAGGTCCAAAAACCAATTAGTCCAGAAGGCTGATAAAGAGAAGACAAAAGAGCAACCGCAGCCAGCAGTCACGATTGCTAAACGTGGAACCATTATAACTTTTCAGTCAAAGGATCCGGTAATCACCCAAAAGGCAAATACATCAATTTCGCCTTCCCCTTCTAATTCAAATTCGCAAACTAGCCCACCTCCCATCCCTCCTAAAACTCAGAAATTTGAAGTACCTTTCTCTGTACCTAGTTCAATTCAGCCATTTGACATAATCGATCATGTCAAAAAGACAAAAATATAAATGTCTGAGTTCGAATATTTGTAGTCCAATCCTGATCAATTGAATAAGTTGGTCCAATATGTCAAGAACCAAAACGTCCCTTCAGGACAAAAGGCTAAAAAGGTAACTCCTGATTCTCTAAAGAACACACCTATTCTAAATAATCTGGTCATTACTCCCTCAGCTGCTCCTAGAAAAATAGAACCTTTCTATGTTTTCCTGTTAATTAATGGCCACAAGCTGAGTAACTGTATTATAGACTCAGGCGCATCTGATAATGTTATGCCTGCTAAAGTAGCTGAGTCTCTTGGTCTCACACTGACCAAGACATTTGGGAGATGTTTCTCCATAAAGAACAAGCAAGTACCATTGCTAGGGAAAACCAAACATGCCTAATTTGAATTTGCAGCGTTTCCAAACAAGAGAATCAAGATGACTATTTTGGTGGCTGACGTCCCAACATCCTATGGCATTTTGCTTGGATGAAATTTTTGCAAGGACGTGGGAGGAGAACTAAGCATGGATCTATCTGAGACAAGGATCCCTGTCCAAGGCGTAATGAAGAGGTTGCTCCCTGAAAAGGAAGCAAAATATGTGGTCACCCAGACATCAGCGCTTGAAGCTCAAATTCTTTTTGAATCCACAGGTATGGGTAACTATTTTCTGTCTACAAATGAAGTGCATGAAACACCTAAAAGTGTCAACTCAGAAATCAGTTCAACAAGAACAACAAAAAAACTAGTAGGCTGCAGTACAAACCAAGAAGGATCCTCCATCTCTGATGAAGGAAAGTCTAAAGAAAAATCAGTATCAAATAAGATATGGACTTTGGAATTTGATGGTAGCTGTTCCTCTACCGGTTAAGGAGCTGGGATTGTTTGATATTTCCTCAAGGAGATATGTTCCCTTCATCTTACAAATTACAGTTTAGCAACACTAACAATACAGCTGAATATGAATCTCTGTTGCTTGGCATGAAGGATGCTCAAGACAAAGACATCAAGTTTCTTCATGCCAAAGGGGATGCTGAATTAGTGGTTTGTCAAGTGAGGAACTTATACCAAACTAAGAATGAAAGATTACACCAATACCATAACTTGGTTTGGGACCAAATTGAAAGCTTTGATGCTTTCAACATTTCTACCATACCCAGATAGTCTAATGACAGAGTTGATGCACTTGCTGTTTCAAGAACTCTCTTAGTTCTTCATTCAGATTTCAAAGAAGACAGGTATACCATTGAGCTGGTCTATAGACCAAGTGTTCTTGACAATGCTGATCATTGGCAAGTATTCAATGATGATCATCAAATCATTGCCTTCCTGGAACGAAAAGATAATTTTGAACAACTGTCTTGAAGGCAGTGAATCTCAGAAAAATGAATTTGTGTCTGAATCAATTCAGATATAAATAAAGAATTCTTATAGCTAAAAGGAAACAAAATTCTCAAAGGCTTGGTTTCTCTTGAAAAGCTATTTGATAAGCATGATAGATTCATTAAACAATAGCAAACAGACTCGAGTTTCTCTTAGGGATTTGATCAAGTGAATTTGACTACTGAAGAAAATTCCAAGATGGTCAATATTGGTAAGTGTTGCACCCCTGAAGAAAGATTCAAGTTCACCTCTTTACTCTATCAATACATGGATGTCTTAGCATATTCTTATGAAGACCTGAAGTCTCTCAGACTTGATGAAATCTGCCATAAGATTCCTCTCAAAGCTGACTCAATGCCCTACAAGCAAAAATCCAGACAGTATAATTCAAAAATATCAGGTACTATTCTGTCTGAGATACAAAAAATATTAAATGCTAGAATCATCTTCCCAATCTATCATTCTACATGGATTACAAATATAGTGCCTATAAGGAAGAAGAATGGCAAAATTTGCATTTGTGTAGATTTCAAAAATCTGAATCAAGCATCTTTGAAAGATAATTATCCTTTGCCAATTATGGATCAAGTGCTTCAAATAGTGACAGGTTCAGAAATGTTATCAATGTTGGATGGCTTCTTATGATATAATCAAGTTGAAGTTGGTAAATCAGACCAACACAAGACTACATTCACCACACCTTGGGGTACATTTGCATATAGAAGAATGCCTTTTGGTTTAATAAATGCTGGTGCTACCTTTCAGAGAGCAATGGACCTGGCTTTCAAAGATGAAATTGATAAATTCATAGTGGTATATCTTGATGACTTGATTGTCTTTTCAAAGTGTCGATCTGATCATGTACGCCACTTACAACAAGTGTTGGAGCGTTGCTGCCAGAATGGTATTTCTTTAAATCTCAAAAAGTCTATTTTTGGAGTAACAAAAGGGAAACTCCTTGGACACATTGTGTCCAAAGAAGGCATAAAGATTGACTCAGACAGAGTCAAGTCTATTTAAGAACTTAATTTTCCTACAAGTAAGAATGCTATTCATTCTTTCTTCAGAAAGGTGAATTTCTTACGGAGATTCATTCCAAAATTTGCTGAGAAGACTAGACACAGCGTGAACATGATGAAAGGGAAGACCATCTTCAGCTAAAATAAAGAAGGCAAATCAACATTTTAGGATATCAAAACCGCTATTGCTCACGCCCCTACCTTGGTTTGTCCAGATTACAACAAATATTTCATCATATACAGCTATGCATCTGAACACACTCTTTTAGCAATTCTTGTTCAACAGGACAAGGAAGGTATGGAATCTCCTATCTCTTTCATGCACTACCCTCTCAAAACTCATGAGATGAAATATTCAAATATAGAGAAGCATGCTTATGCCTTGGTGAAAGCAGTCAAACCATTTTGCTTCTATATTCTGAATTCACACACTACTGCCTTAGTTCCTGACACTACAGTCAAGTCTATATTAACTCAGTAGGAGTTTGGCACGAAAAGAGGTAATTGGATTGCAAAGATCCAAGAGTTTGATCTAGACATCAAGCCGACAAAGCTGGTCAGGGGTAAAGGCCTATGCCAATTAATTGCTGACAATAAGCCAGAAAACACAGCGTGAAGAACTGAAGTGGAAGAGACACCAACAGTCCTTTTTGTCTCCACTACCAATGAGTGGTATTCAGGGATCACTCATTTCCTTACTTACGGTGAATGTCCTGCTCATTTGTCTTACAAAAAAAGGAGGACTATCAAGTTGAAAGCTGCCAATTTTGTCTTTTGGGACAATGGCTTGTACAAGAGAAGCATAGATGGAATATTCCTTCGTTGTGTAGACAAAGAGCAACAAAGCCAGATTTTGAAATCTTGTCACAATCTGGCCTGTGGAGGACATTTTTCTGCTCCTGTGACTACTCACAAGATTTTGCGAGCCAGGTATTACTGGCCAACTCTTTTCCAAGATGCACATAAGTGGGTGAGAAAATGTGAACTTTGTCAGCAATTTGTTGGAGGACCTAAGTTAGCTGCTATGCCTCTCAAGCCAGTGATCATAGAAGAACCTTTCCAGCAATGGGGGATTGATTTTATTGGGACAATAAACCCATCTTCAAGTGCTGGACATGATTATGTCCTTACAGCAACTGACTATTTCACCAAGTGGATAGAAGCAATCCCAACTAAGCATGCTACTTCAAAAGTTGTATGCAACTTCCTCAAAGAGAATATCATTTCCAAGTTTGGAGTTTCAATCAAAATTGTTACTGATAATGCAGCTTGTTTCATCTCTTAGGAGATTACATAATTATGTTTTCATTATGGAATTATACTCTCTGACTCTTCTGATTATTTTCCATAAGGGAATGGACAAGCTGAATCCAACAATAAGAACCTGGTAACTATCATCAAGAAGCTAGCAGATGACAATCAAAGGACATGGCACAAAGCATTGGTTGATGCTCTATGGACAGACAGAATCACATCAAAGAGGGCAATTGGTATGTCTCCTTTTCAACTTCTTTATGGTATTAATGCTGAGACACCAATCACCTTAGAATTGCCAGCCTTGAAATTAGCAAAGGCAATTGAAGATCAGACATATGAAAGTTTTCTTGATAAAAGAATCATGTGCTTGACTGAGCTGGAGGAACAGAGAACCATGGTGGTGGACAAAATTGCTGATTATCAAAGTCTGGTAAAGAAACTCTTTGACTAGAAGGCCAGAAATTGTGATTTCCAGATTGGGGATCAAGTCCTGCTATGGGACAAAAGGAGAGAATCAAAGGGGATGCATGGAAAGTTTGACTCCCTTTGGAGAGGCCCATTTATAATTCATCAGCATATTGGTGAAAATAGCTTTCTATTGAAATATCAAGATGGCACACTCTTTTCTCTGCCTCACAATGGGTAGCATCTAAAACACTTCAACTCTTGAAGTATCAGAGCATTACATATGTATAGTTTTTAATTATTTTTTGTTTTGTTTGTTTCCATTTTTGATGCCTTTCATTTCTAGGTAGCATGACTCTGTAACCCAATGGTACACATGAAGACACTGGAGATTCTGGATTCTACTCCTTTCAATTCTTTTTGCAATTGACAGAAGTTCCCCAACTGGAGCCGGCTGTTGTCTCCTAAAAATATCACTCATTTTTGGGCAACATTTGAACTATTTTGGTCCTACAGACTAAAATTGTCTCTTTCCTTTTTAAAATTTGTCATGGGCATTCAAATTCCTCATTTTTCAAGCTTCTCATAAATCTACGGACTCTGCAGGCTTGAATCTATAGACTCAGTAGGAAGAGAAAATCTATGGACTCTGCAAGCAAGTTCATTTCTACAAGTTCAATGGGCTTCACAGTTTCTACAGGCAGGTTCAACCAAAAGAATTAGTTTTTATCACTTGGTCATTTTCAGGATTGGTTCAGTGCCTTGGTTCATTCAATTGAACCATTGGCTTGAACCATCTTGGTTCAAAGCCTTGGTTCAATCAAGAGGTTCAACACGTTTAGTTCAACGAAGATCAAAAAGACTTAGTCGAAACAAGGGAATGAACCATTGAACCGTTGAACCAAAGTTGGTTCAATCAGTAGGTTCAAGCGACAAAGTTCAAAGGAGTGCCCCAAGATTCAAAGACACAAGTGCCCTTGCGAAGGGAATTCCCATGGCAAAAAGTGACCAAGGCAAACAAACAGACTGAGACAAAAGCCTGACAGAATCTTGCGGATGCTACCAAGTGTCGACGGCCGAGCCCCACTAAAATTTGTTTCTACAAATTGGCAGATATTTCCACGTGTCCCCCTTAAATCTTGTTGGGATCCTCCAAGTGTCAATATCTGCAGTCTCTTCCCTTAGCTTCACTGTTTCAAGCAAAGACTGTGGTGGACCCCTAGTGAGTTGCTGAAGAAAGCGGAACGTGCCATGTGTCATCATCTGCCTGACTCTCCAAAGATGAGCGGAAGCCTCCACCTATTCATTTATAACTCCGTAGAGAGTGACACGTGTCTGTGTCTGAGTTTCGAACAAGTTTCTAAGCTCATCCTAAGCATTTTTTGAAGAAAGCAGAACGCGCCAAGTGGCATCGTCTACATGAATCCAAATGAGTTACACATAGTTCTATAGTGTTTCTAAAATGCAATGAAAGCTGACACATGTCATCCTCCACAGGATTTGCAAGAAGCAAGCGAAAGCTGCCACCTTTTTCATTGTAAATCTATGAAGAGCGACAAGTGTCTGCACCCACGATTCTGAATTTCTAATAAGTTTCAAAGCCTCTATCAATAAATGTTTCTCAGAGTCCCGCGGAAGTTGCCACGTGTCTTCACCTGTTTAGCAGTGGAATGTGCCACGCGTCAATTGCTAAAGACCAGCAGAAAGTGACTAAGGAACAGAGCATCAAATTGAAACTAGGACCCGATTCAAATAACCAAAAAAGGAAGAACGATGAAGAAGGATCAGATCGCCAGATGGACATTGAAAGATGTAAAATTTCAATAGCGTGACTTGTTTCTCTACATTGAGAAAAGCAAATGGGTAGATGCCCCTAAGTTCTAGCCTGCCTTCTTAACAGATTTCAATGCAACATGATGTGTTACTGTTCCCGAGTCCTTCTTGAAGAGGCTATATAAGGGACTCTCTTCTATTTTAAAAGGATCTCTTTTTGACAAGGAGAACGAAACTCTGCCCAAATTGAAAAGCACTTCTGAGACTTTGAGCTCAGTTTGTTGATCATATTTTGTTATTGGAATAAGAAAGCAAGTGATTTTTCAAACTTTGTGATGTAATATCTTTGTTGTTGAGGAAACTGTTATTATGTCTTTTTCCTTAATATATCTTCTGTTCCTTTAATTCAACAAGCAGGATTAGTGAAATTAGTCAGAAAGGTGTCCTGAAGAGTCAATTGTGGAGAGACTTGTGCCCCCATAATTGCCTTTCAGTGTGTTTTCTTTTCATTTATGTGTAAAGGACCTTGGGGCGACTTTGTGCCTTCATCGTCCTTCGTATCTTACTCTTGAGCAATTCAGGTGGAGACTTTGTGCTGCATCTCAATATGTTGGTTATTACATCCTTTACTACATTTTGCTGTTACTACCAGGAGTATTCTTGTGGTTTGCTGAATAGTACTTCTGAAAGAAGAGGAGTACTATCTGTCATTTCCCTTGAGTTTTTCCTTTGATCCGCATGCATCATCTCTGAAAAAAGAGAGATGGATGGTTTGTCCTACCCCTGAGTATTATTTTTTGTTTATATATATATATAGCCTACCTATAGGGAACCTCCCCTTGATGAGAGGAGAGATCAGTCCCCTTCTGATGTGGTAAAACTACACATTTAGACGACTAATCTTCCTACTTTGGCTGATCAGACCTATTTTGTTTATCAGTATGCTGATCAACAAAATATTCAACCAACACAGTGCAGTTAGGAAGTTCTAGCATTAGGGTTTTAGGGCTACAATGCAGTCAGGTAACTCCGATGCAAAGAGGGGGACAAATTCGATGTTGGGGTTTCAGGGTTGCGATGTAGTCAAGAGGCTCTAATGCAAGGTGAAGAATCTCAAATGGAGGGATCAAGCGAACATGAAGAAATGAGTGGAAGCAAATGCATCACCTACAAGAAAAACCTCCAAAACCCTAGGTTCACTCACTGTGAAGAAACTAGAAGGAAATATGAGAAAAACAATCTCTAAAGGCCAAGTAAAGATCGAAAAACCATCTAGAGCGAGCATGCAAACTGTTTCATCTTTTGGTAAGAAAAATAATCTTTATGTTGATATTAAAATGCTTCCAAAACAATATAGTATGGTGTTCAATGACATGTCCATAGGATCTCTATCAGATAGAGGTTTCAAACATGCCATAGAGTTGAAAATTGGCTGTAAGCATGCCATTATTACTCCTCATTTCTCAAAGACTGATTTGAGATAAAGTCACCATCAAATCTTTGTTTGTAAGGGAGGTGTGCACAAGACAACTTTCAGATGACTTACTAGATACATTGAGTTCTTGGTCATGCCATTCAATATGACTAATGCTCCTGCTACGTTCTAATTCATGGTGAATCAGGGATTTAGTGGTCAGCTGAGACAGTTTGTTTTGACAAAATTTTATGATATTTTGATGTGTATCAAAGCATGGAAGGATCATATGAGACACCTAGAATTGACCCTTGGGTTTCTAGAGAAATAGGCTCTATTTTTAAAAGAATTTAAGTGTGAATTTGGGGTCACAAATATTTTATACTTTAGCCATGTCATTATCAATCAAGGCAGGCAGGGAGATCAAAACAGGAGTCAATTTTTTCTAGTTTGGGCACTCCCTACCACACTAACTCTATTGAGGAGATACTCTAGTGCATGCAGCCATGATCGAAGGTTTTTTAAGGGATCTTCACATATAGCAACACCCTTAACTAACATGACAAAGAAAGGAGCTTTTGCATGGATCCATAGAATACCAAAAGTTTTTGATAAGCTTTAGAGGGAAATCATCACATCTTGTATTTTACATTTCATATTTCTCACATCTATTTGTGGTAGAATGTGGTGTTTCATGAGAAGGTATTGAGGCCACATTAATCCAAGAGGGGGACTCCATTAAGATGGAGAGCAGAAAGTTGAAAGATTCAAAAAATAGCACCTCTATTTATGACAAGGAGATTCTTGCCATCAAGCATGTTTTGGTAAAATTCAAACATCGCTTGGTTTATGGTAGATGTGTGGTTGAGACAGATTTCAATGGTTTGAAGTTCTTCTTGGATCAACATGATTTGAATGATGAACCACAAAGGTGGGAAAGGAAAATCCAAGGTTATGATGTTGATATAAAAGGGAAAAGCATGTAGTTATTGATGTATTTTCTAGAACGGGTTTTCTTTGTTCTATTTTTGTCATTTATGGTGATTGGAAGATTTCGATCATGAAAGATTATGCCAAGAATACATTTTCTACTAACATTTTAGATGGAAATGTGAAGGATCAAAAATATGTGCTAGCCGAGAGTCTCATTATGAACAATGATAAATTTTTTCTAGTACTTGAATCTGAGATAAAACAAAAGATTTTGAAAGCTTTGCATGATACACCAATTGTGGGACACTCTAGATCCTACAATATTTGTAGATATATAAGAAAGAGATTCTCAAGGTGGAGATTTGAGGAGGATCTCAAACACATCAAGGAGTACATCACCTACCAACATAATGAAGTAGAGCATGTTTTCCCAGTAAGTTGGTTGCAACCATTATTTATTCCCCATCAAGATTGGAAAAGTATGTTGACGGACTTCATCACAAGTCTTCTCAAGGTACATGATAGAGATTGCATTTATGTTGTGAATAGGCTAACTGAGTATTCATACTTCTTTGCCATTTATCTAGAATTCAAAGCACATCATATAGAAGAATTATATCCTTTACTCAAGGCTGTCTACACATAAGAGTATGGGATCCGAATGATATCTCAAGATCTATCAATGGTAGTAATAGCCAATTATGGTTATATGGCAAAGGGAACAAACTAGGTGCTACCATTATCAGATTTTCTAGCTTTAGGACTACTGTCATCACAGATTCTAGCTGTTGCACTATACCAATTATAACCCTGCAAGTGTTTTCAATCATAGGGTTGTTGATTATTTAGGGTTTCAATAAAGATATGTTGATTGTTGGTGCTGTAAGAAGATTTCCTTTCATTGATTGTCTATTTCCAGCCTCTAAATTGTTGATAGTGATGATTAATGCAAATCATTTTCAGCATTGATGCTGTGATATCATTTTCACACTATTGATTTGCAAAATTTTAGACTTTGGGCTGTTGTTAGCAATCAAATACAACTTCAGGTTTGTAGGGTTTGAGGAACTTTCCTTACACTATGCTGTTTGTGAAGGATTTTAGCCATGAGATCTGTAGGAAACAATATTGCCCATCACCATTCTGTTTCATAATCCAAGGGAGGATCCAAACTTTTTAGTTCATAAGTATATGAGACTGGTGCAACATAAGTCAACTACATCACAAAAAGGTAATGGTAACTTGTTATGTTTGCATCCTCATGATCCGTTGTTTGTGGTCAAAGGTCAAGAAGATAGTTCACTAAATAGATCAACATATAATGTTGCACATGCTTGTGGCCATCATGGAGAACAATTTCATGATAATTCACAGTCAAAAAACTTGGTGAGGCGGAGTTTATTCAAAACATGGAATTGCAAGTGCCGAAGGATGAATTGGGATCCAAACATTACAGAGATTGACATTTAGGGAAAGTTTGAGCAATTGGGCTTGCAATTGCTTGGGACAAACAATTTTTGGGAAGGGTGGACTGTCATGACCCTTTTTTCAAATAAAGTAAAAATAATAAAGTTAATATTTTTAAGTTGTCAAGTGACTTACCTTTTATTAAAAAGTGACAACTTAATATTACTTTATTATTATAAATAAAAAAACAAAGGTGACTTTACAAATAAAGCAATTCAACATCAAATTAGAAGATGAAAAGTTACTTTTGAAGTGAACTTATAAAAAGGCTTTGGGGGGGTAATTTGGAAATAATCTTTTGCCATTATCTATTTTTACATTGACAGTTTGAGTTGTTGCTTCAACTCCTGTTTTTGAGGACGAAAACCCTCCAATCTTCAGTGGTGATTCCATTTGGGAGTTGCATTTGTGCATCCAACTAGAGATTTGCAGTTTTTAGTTCAATTTTATCAGCTAGGACACATTTTTGACATCATTGTCAGGATTTCCACATTGGGCATTATCTACAATAGCTAGGGCATCATCTCAAGGGTTGACGTCACCATCCCAAGGGATGACATCACATTAAGGGCAGTATTTCAGACTAATGCCACCCATAGTTGGCCGTCGTCAGTTCTTTCAATCTGCAAGGCCATCATTTGGTCTATTCCATCTATTTTGGATGCCATTGGTCAGAAAATTGATGTATACATCCAATGAGTATTTTCTGATTTTCAGTATTGAAAAATAAATAAACTTGATTTCAATGTTTACGATACGGCTGCCATTATTTGAATCAAATTTAGATTTTTCCTAGGGTTTAGAAATTATTTCCATCATTTTCTAGCATTTGTAGTTTTTGCCATAAGGCTTTTGCAATAAAAATTAGTTTTTATTAATTTCTGCTCTAGTGTTTCTGGTGGATCCAGAATTATTTAAAAATATCCATTTAGGGACATTACATTAAGCTGTGCTAAATAAAATTTGTTCATTTGATACTGGCATGCTTTTTACTATGCAGACAATTGATTTTGATCTTAAAAACAGTACATTTTGTTTATGGTTAAATTCAAAAATTTAAATGTTGAATCGTTATGCAGAATATTGGAATGCTTTTCAACTTTCTTGTTGACTACAAAGTAAAGACCCTTCAGTACAAAAAACTAAGGTACAATAAACACTCTGCATGCTTTTGAAACCTAGGGTAGCTTTTGTGAACAACAATATTTCATTTCATTTTGGTTGACAATATTAGGTACAAATGGATACAATTCCTTTGGTTACAACTTTGCTTAGAAGCAAAATAGTTTTGAACCACATGAAAATAATTTTGTTCTCATAACTAAACTTATTATTAAGGTTTTCTTTCATTAATACAATTCAAGTTACACATGATCAGACTGCATGTGCATTGTTTATGTTTCTGTTGCTGAAAATTTCTATCCTCATCTCTCATGTATTAAACATATGAGACGAGGCATGTTATGATATCATTTGACCTCTGTACATTCCTTACTCTATTCAGTCGTACTCTGAAGATTTTTCATATCATTGTTTGCAGTATACACCTACCATTCTAGGAGCTTTTTCCAATGGTTGTATTCAAACATAGATACTTGGTATTGGAGATACATTTGAATCCTGATAGAGAAGAAATAAAGGAGGATGAGGGGATACTCAGCGAACTTGGAATTACTCGAGCCATCAAACAAAGCTTGGAAACTAATTTTGGGGAACATGGACTAGCGACTTCTCTTAATCGTCTGCGAGGTATTGCGAAATCCATTTACAAGTGATGGTTGTTTCTTTTTCTGTGGTATTGTGGAAAATATCTTCTTTGGGGTTTCATCAGGTGGAATAGGTAAGGATTTGAAAATTTTAATTGTAAAATAGGTGGCAAATATATCCATTTCACAAAATTTGAATTATAAATTTATATTCAAAATTTGATGAAATCATTGACTTATATGTGTAAATTTCAACATACATATTAAATTTAGACAAATTCATGCAAAAACTGGCTTTTGTGTATCTGGGTAATTTTACCAATTAGCAAATCTAACCTTTGAGAAGAAATTAGAATATTAGTCAATTGGCAAAGACTAACCCATAAACTTTTCCGTGGTCATAATTAGCTTTCATTAATTAACAATGAACGTTGGCATATAGGATTACTATAAATCTCAGCATCATGGCATTCTATTGCTGAAGTTTACTTAGATAGAATGGGTTGTCTAAGACCATCATGTTGGAAGAAAGAAATAGGACCCGATATCATAGTCCTACTCTAATGACTTATTATGTCAATGAGCTCAAGCTACTTAGCTCATGATCACACTTAGACTCCATGGTATTTTTTTGTGGGGTTGTAGTCCCTTTATTTTACTGTGGTATTGCATTACCACAAACGACAGAACATAACACATAGGAGTATACTTTAATGATGCCTTACACATAACATAACGTATGCAGGATTATTCTCATTGTCTGTGCACAATGTTACGAGTGAAGTAACACTACGACAAAAAATGATTTTCCCATTTAAGTTAGTTATTATGCACAACTTATCATCCCTTTCAGGTAAGCCGCCACCTGTTTTATTGCATCACTGACAAGTAAAAAACGACCATGTATGATACAAAATACTTAATAGCTAACTTTTTGTAGATATTAGACTCCATATATTAACACATCAATCCACAATTTTTTTTGTAGAAAGCCAAAATCAGCCTAGGGCTGAGTTCTGTCTTCTTCTGGGTGTTTTGGTTGCAGTTCAGTATCTCAATCCAGTTACAAAGTTGTGCATTATCAGATGTTTGCGAAGGGAACACCAGAAGTTTGGTGTGCAATTACTTTGATTACAAGCATCGGGCGGTGCCCTGCTTTCATTAATTTGCTGGACTTGAGTGGTACGTAGAATTATTTTATTGTGTATTTCTTTTTGTCTGTGGAAGTACAATAATGGTACTAATAGATGGAGTTTAAACTTTGACCATTAACTGATAAAGGGAGCGGGTAATGGAGTAATGGCTATAAATACTAGTTGTCTATTGTTAAATGCTTAACATTGCCACTTTTAAGTAAGGAAGTTTGAGTGCTGATTCAGTTTCATATATAAGCTGAACTAGACTCAGTTTTCAACAAATACATTAATCTCCATGTTTGTGCTGTAATAACCTAAAAATTTCTTTAATATCAAGTCATAATTATTTTTAACTTCATGTAATAGAATTTATTTTATTGTATTGTAGCTTACAACCTTTTTCAAGTAAATTACTATATTTTATTATAATTATTTAATGATAAAAGTGCAATTGAATTTATTTAAAGATACCTACCAATTTTGTCTGTTCTTTTCGTGTTGTTTGTCATACTTCAACTTATCCTGATCTAATGTAAGATGCATATTTCTTATTACCTTAATATAAGCTATTTACATAGGATAAGAAAGTGGAATACATTTGTTTCTCGTGTTTTCTTTTGTGCTTCTATAAAAATGCAACCTTACAAATGACTAGCTGTGAGTATCATTTGAAATACTACCTGAGTTTGGGGCAACTCTAGACCTCAACCTGTTTGACATATGGAGCAATGCCATATTATTTTGTCCCCATGCGATGCATGCATATAGGGTATGAACAATTGTGTACATGTTGCATTTGTGATTTTCATTTATCCATCAAAACATTAGGAAGATCACTTATTCTTGTTTTGTCTTTCCTTTCCTTGTAAATAGGAATTTGTTTCTATCTTCGTGTGGCACTTCAAGTTAAAATTTCCTCAAGTTTATCTGTCTGTTTTGATTAAAGCGAGTGACATTCGATCAACATAATATGTGCCTCTTAGATCTTGGATAACATCTTCATTGGAAAGGAGTATGTAGGGGGTTTAATACCCCCCACCCCACACACACACCCACACACACACACATATATATTCTGTATAAAGGTTGATAGTTTGGATATCGGTTTGTGTGTTAGATTAGAAGAAATACGAAATCCGAAGAGAAATACAGTAGTTATAGGTAATAAGCTGACATGTAACGGTTGGGTATAGGAAATGATAAGGGTAGTGAACTGTTTTTGAATAGGAACAGATGAGACAAAACACTTCGATATAATGGGCAGAGATTAGTTGATGAGTGTAAGTAGAATGAAGGATTGAGTTAGTAAGAGTTTTCAACGATCCTAGAACCAAATGCAGGCTGTGTGCTGTAACCTCTGTAAAAGTTATGAATAAAGAATCCAGTTTTCGTTTGAGTTTGTCTACTTTCTGGAATCAGTTATGGGTTTTGTTTCATTTACTTTTCCATTTTCTTTCTTGTTCAGCTAACTGAACAATGGTTAGAATGCTATAGAATAATTCTTGGGATGTTAACTTGCGATCTCCATGAAGGTTCTGTAATTTTGTAATGTTTCTGCACTGTTGGTAAACCCCTGTTTAAACCTAGACCATAACCCCTGAGCAGTTCTTGGTAATACAGCCAGGGAACTGCTAACTAAGTATTTGTAAATTTTATCTGTTTAGGTCAATCATAAGACGGTCTCTTCTAATTGACAAAGATCAATGGTTTTCTTGTATCATCTTCACAAGAAATGGATATCATTCTAAAGGTTATACGATTGTATCTCTTGTCCATCTTCAACAACAATTCAACACGAGAACAAATAATGAGTATCAACCATCAACAAATATAAGGTTTGTTGTTGAATCCTAGAGGACCCATACTTTTACAATGTATTCTTAGAAAGCTGTCCCGTAGCAACAATGTCTGCTAACAACCAAATACCATTTACAAGATTTAGAGCAAATTGCATATTTAAAATTTAGAGTTATTTCGTTTGCAATATAAGCATAGAAGCAACGACTAGCCATGACATGAGCACCGTTATTTGAGCTAGCTTCGTTACAATGGAACAATTCTATCATCAATGATCGAGGAGGATTTTGGAGCTGATCATGGTGTGCCAACCCATGACTTTGCCAAATGATGTGCAACAAACACCATTGGCTCTGCCATGGTTTTTTTAATCATCTTCAAAAGAAATGGATATCATTCTAAAGGTTATATGATCGTATCTTGTCATCTTTAACAATAGTTCAACACATGAGAACAGATTATGAGTATCAGTCATCAACAAATCTAAGGTTTTTTGTTGAATCATATAGAGGACACATACTTTTACAATGTATCTTTCTTAGAAGGGCATCCCATATATAATTCTTCATTTGACATCTTTGGAGGGCATTCTTGGATCAACAATGTCTGCTAACAACCAGATCACATTTACATGATTTAGAGCAAATTGTAGCTTCCAAAATTAGAGTTATTTCATTTGCAATAGAAGCATAGAGGCAATGACTAGCCATGACATGATCAACATTATTTGAGCTAACCTCGTTACAATGGAACAATTCTATCATAACTGATTGAGGAGGATTGGGTAGCTTATTGTCATGTGCCAACCCATGACTTCTCCGAATGATGTGTATCAAACCCCATTGGCTCTGCCACATCATCAGCGTCTTGAGGACGTTTCCGCACAACAATTATTTTTTCTGTTTGATATTGTAGAAACTAAAAGAGCAGAAAAATAAGAACTTAAACAAGAAAATAAACACAAAACCCAATTGCTACTGCAATACCTTGAAAATCAAAATTTTATTGATCTTCAATTTTCCTTGCTTACAATGTTGCGCCCTTAGGGTCTTTAAATAGATTTTCTTATCAAATTAAACTGAAAATAAACTAATTGCTTAACTGCAACTAACTAATCTTCTAACTGCTTAACTAACTGATTGTTAATTACTTGAACTAAATGATCTCTAACTGTCAGTTAACTAACTGATTCCTAACTGGTAGTTAACTATTTGCATGTGTAGAAATTATCTTGAGTTTCTAACACTCCCCCTTAATTTCTATCATTAACAACTTCAACATTTACAATGCCTAAATTTTGTCTTAAATACTCAAAGGTCTCCTTTGCTAATGCCTTTGTGAATATATCTGCCAATTGATCTTCAGATTTGCAAAATTCTAGATGGATTTCTCCATTGTTCACTAACTCTCTGATAAAGTGAAATGTTGTGTCAATGTGCTTGCTCCTCTTGTGAAAACATGATTTTTTGATAATGTGATTGCTGATTTGTTGTCACAAAAGATTGGTGTTGACTCCTTCTGTGCTTGTAATAAATCCTTCAATATTCTTCTCATCCAAGTTGCTTGACATGCTGCTGATGTGGCTGCTACATACTCTGCTTTTGCTGATGAAAGTGTCACTATAGGTTGCTTTTTGGATGCCCATGTGACCACACCTGTGCATAAAAGAAAGGCATGTCCAGAAGTACTCTTCCTGTCATCAACGCTACCTGCAAAATCACTATTAGTAAAACCAATCAAACTAAAATCGTTAGTTGTGGAATATAAAATTCCATATTCAGTAGTCCCTGCCACATATCTCAATATCCTTTTTCCAACTTGCCAATGTGAGTCTTTTGGTGACTCCATGAATCTTGAGATTAAACTGACCCCATACATGATATCTGGTCTTATAGCTGTAAGATACATCAAACTACCAACTAATCTTTTGAATATTGTAGAATCAACATTAGATCCTTTGTCTTCTTTGCTAAGTTGAGTCCCTGTAGCAACTGGTGTAGGTGATGGTTTACAATTCAACATCTTAAATCTTCTTAACACATCCTTTGCATATTTAGTTTGACAAAGAAATATTTCTTTCTCTGATTGTACAACTTCTATGCCCAAAAAATACTTCATTAATCCCAAATCTGTTATTTCAAATTCTTTTTTCATTACTGATTTAAAAGTGTCTACAGACAAATTTTTAGTAAAAATCAAATCATCAACATACTAACATACAATCAAAATATGACCTTCTTTGTTGATTTTTGTGTACAAAGTAGGCTCACTATTGCTTCTGTTGAATCCATTGTTTGTCATATATGAATCAATCCTGCTATACCATGCTCTTGGTGCTTGCTTGAGACCATAAAGGGCCTTCCTCAATCTGTATACTTTTTCTTCATGTCCTTGCACTTCATAACCTGTGGGTTGTTTCACATACACCTCTTCATCTAGAAAACCATTCAAGAAAGCTGATTTTACATTCATTTGATATACATACCAATTATTTTGAGCAGTTATTGATAAAACCATTCTAACAGTATCAAGTCTAGCAACTGGAGCAAATGTTTCATTATAGTCAATTCCATGTTCTTGTGCAAAACCTTTTGCTACTAACCTTGCCTTGTGCTTTTCAACATTTTCATCTGCATCAAATTTAGTCTTATAAACCCATTTGACTCCTATACAATCCTTACCTTCAGGTAGATTAGTTATATCCCATGTTTGATTTCTTTCAATGGCATTCATCTCTTCATCTATTGCTTTTATCCAATGTTCCTCATTAACTGCTTCTTCATAATACATAGGATCATGAGTGAAAAGAGCAAAATTTGAAACCAAATCTAATTTCTCTTCTTCTTGATTATAAATCTCATTCAAGATTCTCATTTTCTTACCTTTAATTCTTGATCTTAAAGTAGCAAGAGTTGGATTTGATTCATCACTTACTTGTGAATTTGGAGTAGGGTGACATGCATGACTAGATGATTCATCTTTTTCAAACCTCCTAGGTGTTCTTATTGGAGTGCTTGTTCCTGCTTGTGGAGAAGATTGATCTCCTTGCAAATTTTGTTCTTCAGATTCTTCTTCATTATGTGGAATTGGTGCTCTAATTGTGATGGTGCTACCATCCCATGCTTCTGCTTCCTTAAATTCAACATCTTTGCTAATATTCACTTACTTTGAAATAGGGTTATACAATTTATAAGCCTTTGATTCTTCACTATAGCCAATAAAAATGCATTTCTCACCTCTATCATCAAGTTTTCTTCTCAATTTAGATGGTATAAGAGAATATGCAATACAACCAAATTTTTTGAAATGATTTACACTATGTTTCTTACCACTCCACGCTTCTTGTGGAATTCGATCTCTGACACTCTTTGGTGGGCTTCTATTCAGAATATACACTACACATGCTATTGCTTCTGCCCAATATTCATTTGACAAGTGTTTGGCTTTCAACATGCTTCTTGCCATCTCCATGATTGTTCTATTCTTTCTTTCTGCTACACCATTCTGCTGTGGTGTGTACCTTGTAGTCAATTGCCTTTTAATGCCATGATATCTGCAAAAATCTTGAAATTGATTAGACATATATTCACCTCCTCTATATGATCTAAGTACCTTGATATAACGGCCACTCTGCTTTTCAACCATTGCCTTGAATTCTTTAAACTTTCCAAAGGCTTCAGACTTATTTTTGAGAAAATATATCCACATCTTTTTGCTAAAGTCATCAATGAAGGTTAGAAAATAAGTACTACCTCCAAATGATGTAGTTTGCATTGGTCCACATAAATCACTATGGATTAGCTCCAATATTACCTTAGCTCTATATGAGGCTCCTACTGGAAAACTCTCTCTATGTTGTTTTTCCAGAATACAACTGTCACATGAACTTCCTGGCTTTTCTATTGGTGGTAAACCCTTCACCATATTTTTATTCTATAACAGATTCAAACCTCCAAAATGTAAATGTCCATAACTTAAGTGTCATAGCCATGATTGGTCTAGCTGCATGGATTTGTAGTGGGCTTCCTCTTCTCCTTGGATGCACTGAATTCGAAGAGGGAACATATGATTCTTGGTCATATCCACTTTTCCTATCAACTTATCACTTGGAAACTTGTCCAATATTGTGCAAACATTATCCATAAAAGATACTCTATAACCTTTCTGTAGTAACTGTCCAATACTCATAAGATTATGTTTTAGTCCAGGTATAAAATAAACATCAGGTATAAACCTTCTTTCACCATTCTTTGCCAAAACATTTATTACACCTTTACCCATTACATCCACTTTGATATCATTTCCTAATTTCACTTCAGATTTTACAGAATCATCAAGACTAGCAAAAAAATCTTTATTCCCTATCATATGATTACTGCATCCACTATCTAGGAACCAAATATCTCTAGCTTTTTCTTGAGTAACATTACAAGTAGGAAATAGACTAGTTTCACCTGGATTAGAACTAGATTCACCTGTGTAATTAGCATTCTGCTTGTCCACATATCCTTGTTTCCTTCTGCAGTCACTTGCATAATGTCCATATTGTTTGCAATAGTAACATTGAATATTAGATTTATCAAACCTCTGTGAACTTTGTTGGAAGTGATTGTTGCCACGTCCTCTACTGTTGTAGTTTTGATTACTGTGTTCACCTTGATCTGGATTGTTCCTTCCAGTTTTGCCTCTGCCTCTTCCTCTGAAGTTTAACCTTGCTCTTCCTCTTCCTCTGCCAAATGATACCTGTGACTTGAAAGCATTCTCAAGAGAAGTGTTGTTATTCCTATTCATTCTAGATTCATGTGTTAGCAAAGAACCCATTAATTCATCTACATATAACTGTTCCAAATCCTTGGTTTCCTCAATAGCTACAACTATTGCATCAAATTTACTTGGTAAACTCCTGAGTATTTTTTTCTATGATCTTCTAATCCATGATTGTTTCTCCATTAGATCTAATTTGATTCACTATATTCAACACTTGACCCATAAACTGATCTATAGATTCTGATTCATTCATTTGCAAATTTTCAAAACTTCGCCTAAGAGATTGCAATTTAGCAATTTTTACCTTTGTATTACCTTTATAGGTATTCTCCAAGATTTTCCATGCCTCTCTGGATCTCATTGCTGCTGCTACTCTGGAAAAAATTGATTCATCCAATCCTTGTTGGATTATAAATAAGGCTTTTGCATCTTTTTTCCTGTTCTCTTTAAGCCCGTCCTTTTGTGCTTGGGTTAATGCCAGATGGGCTGCCTCGTCCTGCGGTTCTACAAAACCACTTTCTACCAGATCCCAAACTTCTTGTGAGCAAAATAATGTTTTCATCTTAATTGCCCAAAAATCATAATTCTTATCATTAAAAACATGAATTTGAGGCTGAGAAATACTGTTATTCGCTGCCATGTCAATTGTTGAAGCGACTTAATCCTCCTTCTAGTCTAGATAGGTTGTTTGGATGGCTTTTTGGTTTGTTGTTTCAGTACACAATCGCTGTCGTCGGTTGGTCTGCCGAGGTTGGTCAGTTAGATAGTGCCGACGTCAGTTTTGTTGCCGATGTCGATCGTGTTGTGAGCCTGCGCTTCCTACCGACATTGGTTGAGTTACCGATGTCGGTCAAGGTTGTCAGTCGATGTCGGTCGGTGTTGTTAGCGTGCGCTTTGACTGCGTGTTTCTTCCCTTCACGACTTATGCTTGCTCTCCCAACCAGGCGCTTCTCCTTGGCACTCCCAACCTGCTGGCTCTTTTCCCATGATCTCTTGCCTGATTTGATACCAATTTGTAGAAACTAAAAGAGCAAAAAAATAAGAACTTAAACAAGAAAATAAACATAGAACCCAATTGATACTGCAATTCCTTAAAAATCAGAATTTTATTGATCTTCAATTTTCCTTGCTTATAATGCTGCGCCCTTAAGGTCTTTAAATAGATTTTCTTATCAAATTAAACTGAAAATAAACTAATTGCTTAACTGCAACTAACTAATCTTCTAAATATTTAACTAACTGATTGTTAACTACTTGAACTAACTGATCTCTAACTGTCAGTTAACTAACTGATTCCTAACTGGTAGTTAACTGCTTGCATGTGTAGAATTTATCTTGAGTTTCTAACAGATGTTAGGTGCCCAATGTACCAACAAAACCAAGTCCACGATGCCACAAGAAAATGATTTTTTTGGAAGACCAAATGATAGAAGACGGATGGCTGCTCATCTTGTAACTGCACAACCTCATCTTTATCCCTCATATACATGTGATGTAGCAATTCAGTGAGGTTTGGTCTTCAATTTTGGAATCAACCTCAATTTTTGATGAGTCATACAATTTATCTCTTGGATTTGTAGAAAATTTGCAGGTTTTATCGACTATAAAAACTTTTTTTATAGTTCTCACATGTTGTTTTGTGATATCCTTAATAAGCGTGTATTTTCTCTCTTTGTCATGGTACTCTCATTATTGTTTATAAGCATAAATATAATCCACATTTGTTCATACCACATTGAAACTCTTATTTTGTGATTTTCCTCCGAATTATCTCTACGCTTTGATTTAGAGATATCAGAGCAAGATTTTCTCCTCTCAACTTTCCTAGTCACTCCATCTTTGTGTGTGCTCTCATACGAGGTTTGGTTACATGAAGCATGGTCTCCGAACTGGTGACCCTTCATCTAACCTTCCTTGTTGTTTTCCACGACCTGAACTGTAGGTAGACAAATTGACTTGCAAGATTCCAGATCTGACATGGACCAAAACTTAAAAGATGATAGATGTCCCGCATTAAAAAAGAGAAGATTTGAAGAATCACTTTGAAGGGGGAAAATAATATCATTGATAACTTTGCACTGCTTTTGCAATGAGTGTAGTCCTCCCCTTTGCATCCAAGAATGTTTTTGGGAGCCAGACACCTTTCAAGGTACACATAAACTTAGGACACATAAACTTGGATATACCTATTCTTGAGGGAAAGGTAGATGTTAATAACTAGCTTAATCTAGTTTTTTCATAATTTGTTATTGATGTATGTAATGTCTCTTTTTTCCGATTGATCATTCAAACAGATCCAGCTAGCTTATTTTATTCTCATAGGTTATGATCAGACATTACAATAAAATAACATAAAATAAAATATTTATAAAGTTGTCCAAATAAATTAAATCATAAGAATAGCTTTATTTTTAATTAATATAATTAAAGTGACTCAAAGAAAAAATAAATATTATAAAGTCACTTTATTAAATAAAGTGTTCTTCTAGAAGCATTGAGGAGGTTAAATTAGATTCTTCTAGAAGACTTAGCCGAACCTTTAAAAAAAGATGAGAGCAAGTCATTTGGACATCTTGGCTTTGATATTTTCTATTAGAGAACTTTGGAGAGCTTGTGTTTGCAGGTTTAGTGTGCCCTAGGACGAAAACCCTTGGATAGATCGATTGTTTAAATGAAAACCCATCCAGCCTATTGGGTGGATCCATTCCAGAATTCACACTTGTGCCTATTTGATTAGTTTATGGAAGAGTGAAGCTTCAAAGAATAAATTGTTGCAGAGATAGTTTAGAAGTTAGTGAAGATTTTGAAGATTTTATGAATTTTGAAAGCATGCTACAATAATTTGTAATGCTGCTACAGTGTTCCTCGCCGCTGCAATGCTGCGCTATAGTGTTCTTTGAAGGATTTGTTTGACATAAATTTTTTGAGCTTATTTGCAGACTATCTTTAATCATGTTGTATCAAATTTGGTCAACCATTGTATGCACATTTCAAGACAAATAAAGAGGTCAGAGCTGGACTATTAAATACTTGTTTTCAGATTTTATTAATAGGTTTTATGCTCAGATTTTATATTGACCTTCCAACATATAAAAGTATGTTACTTTGTGTTTTATCTTTCATTTGGCATCAATATTATGCAATAAACCCTTCACAAATCTGAAATAAATTTGAATATAATAAAATTACAAAAGAAAACCTCTTAAAGTAAGGAAGTATGCAAAGTGTTTGACAAAATGTGTATGAAGAGGAATGCATGATTTTGATAAAATTATAGAGGGGCTCTTACAATGTAAATCTCCCATGGTCCATAATGTTAGAAACAAAAAATTTGGGAAACATTGTGTAGGATATTTTTCATGAATGTTTCGGGTCTAACACATGATCCATCATTAGGATATCAAGATGTGTTAGGATTGTGGACTAGGGCTCCTTATATACAAAAATATAGTAATTTACATGATGCCATACAAGAACACTCATGAACTGCATGAGAAATGGTAAATGAAAATAGTCATTACAATTCAACCATTGTAAAGTTATCTTATTTTATACAATAATTAGGCGTGTTCACCAATTTATAGCATTAAGTAATCCATCCCCAATGGTAGGGGTTTAACCCTTAAATTATTGATAATAGGTCTCCAAGAGTGGCTTATACTTAGGCCATCATCCTTGTTTAAAATATGTGCATGCTTTCTAATTACCAGTGCTTCCCTTAAGCAACACTTGTAATAGTGATCCTCAACTGTGATGACCTTAGCGTCCTCAATATGAATATGGTGTTTTGTATAAGATGAGTGGTCTGCCAAAGCTGACTTGTTAGTCTTATTCAATGAGATGTTTGCACAATGCTCTTTTACCCTTGTCTTAATGGATGTTCTCATCTCATCGATATAAGGTATACCACATGAGCATTCAATCTTATAGGCTTCACTCTTTAGCTTAGGTTCCAATTGATCTTTAGAAGATCTACGAGCTCTCCTTAACTTGTTTTGTGGAAGAAGTAAGTCTTAATGCTTTGATGTTTTAAAATCTTCACATTCTTGTTAGAAATACTCTCAGATTACGGAAGGAAAACAAGGGGCATGTTTGGAGGATCCTTTGACCTTTGTGCTTGTCTCCTCTTTTCTTGTCCGAAAGCTCTTGCTATTTGCCATATATTATAGTCATTCTTCTTAAAAATCACTGCCAAATGTTTAATATCTTGCTTCAAATGTTTCTCATATGAAATCTTGAAAGCCCTCATGGAAATGGTTTTAAGCACATCTTATTTTTGCATCAGGTGGTGATGAGAGGATGCATGTAATTCTCATCGGTTTCCAACTCCTTTGTGAACTTTATGTTGTTGCAAATGCTATTAATGTGTGCATGGAACTCTTCTAGCTTTTCCTTGCCATGATGCCAACTCAAGTTAGTATCATCCATATCTCTCCCACCGTTTCAGGGTCAATGGGAACCAGTTTAGAGCATCTTCCTAAAATTGTTGCATGAAGAGGTTCTCTATGGCAGGATAAAGTGAGGAACACATTGTTGCACCCTCTAATTGACCCTCTGACTACTCATAGACAATGCCCCTGAAAGTGAGGAAGGTTGATCTCAAAAAAAACTCCACCAAGAAAGATATATCATCTGTGTGAGATCTGACTACGTTGACTGCTTCATGAATCAAAACTTTGGTTGAAAAAGAAACCACATTGAAGTACACCAAGATAGCCTGCTCCATCTTGTCTTCCAAACAATCTATGAAATGGTTTTATTCCCTGATCCACAGGATTTTCACTCTTCATATGGTTCCGGATAATTAATTAATATCCTATTCAATGATTTTTTTAAAAATTTTTTGCCATGAGATATATTTAATTTAATTAAATATCCTATTTAATGGTTTTTAATCTACCATTGAATATTTTATTTATCCAAGTCCCAAAAATATACTATTCCCACTCTCACGTGGATAATTATTTAAAATAGCCATGAGATATATTTTTAAACCTTTGTCCCATTTTAATCTTTTACCCACCTTTTTCCACGTGAAAATTTTCATGGGATATTTTTTTAAAAATATTTACCTTTATCCCCACGTGGAATTTGATAGATAGTTGCATGGGGGGGCGAATTAGTTTTGCATGGTATGTTTTTTTTTTTGAAACATTATAATCTTACCTTTTTATGTTTTACCATGCAAGTCACCACCTTTCAAGGGTACGTGGAGGATCCACCACATTAATGGACATGGAATATGTTTATGAAATAAAGTCCAAGGTAATTAATTATCTTGGACCCTTTTATGTTTAGCATGCACGCCACCCTTCCCCACGTGATGCTTTACTTTATCCTCTTAACATGCATGTTATGTGTTTTATGTTGGCGCTTCAAGCTCAACTTACACGCTAAACTCCACATGGATCTTCCAACTTGCCCTTTGATGGACGAGGGAAGTTAATTGGTTTGTTTCTATTTAATGTCTTTATTTCAACGCTTTATTCTCCACGTGGATCATACAATGAGAAGTGGTCGGCGGTTTGGTGGGAAGTTTTGGTTGACGATAATGGTATGTGGAAAGTGGTTATGATCTTTGTTTTTAATAAACAATCTTTTGGCATGCTTTACTTTGGCGTCATCTCTTTCCTCCCATGTAGAATTCTACCTACTTCGATTTTGGTAGTAACGTGAAATATTATTTATGGACAAGTGTTTTGATAAATTAAGCATGGAGTTTCACATTCCCATAACTTAAGGGATTCTTTCTTGAAATAAGAAATTCAACGCCATGCTGTTAAGACGAAATCCCAATTCGGAAAAATGGTTAGTGCCCAGCCAATGTATGAAAGCAAGGGAAAACCAGAAAAGATTGCGTAGCATAGATCTGTTAGCCGATGCCTAGCCAATGCCATGGAGGAATTGAGAACTATACACTATAAGTCTTTTTACAGACGCAGTGGTGGATTTTACACAGAGGAATTTTGCAAACAGAGAACAACATATGGGAATATACAAACACTATGTATTTTTTGGGACAGAGATAGAATATTTTTTTTATCTTTGTAAATTACAGAGAGGGATTTGTGACTAGAAGGTAGTTTATAAACCTTTTGAGAGTGTTTTGCTTCCTTAAAAAATAGAGAGAAATTGCCCATTTCAGAGATATACATATTTGTAGGTGATCTTTTGAAAATGAATGATGTTTATGATCTGTGATCTGAGTTTTTCAAAGTTTGATCAACCAATTGCAAGTTAAATAATTGTATTTACATCTTATTTAAATAGAGCGGTTCAAATAAACTCGAGAACGTAGCCAATTGGTGAACCCCATAAACAATCTCTGGTCTCTATTTTATTTTCAGTTTTCTATTATTATCAATTTCAAATTATTATTGATATTTGAAATTTAATTGTTGAAAATTAATTAGAGAGTATTTGCAAAGGAGAAAAAAAAGTGAATTGAATGTTTTTAAGTGAACAACAAAATTAGATGAATTTATAGAATAAATCATAATCAAAATTGTTCAAATAAATTACATTCAGATTAAAAAGTCAATTTTATTTAAATACATTTTAGAAATTGATTTATTATATTAAAAGTTATTTTTAAATAAAAAAATATTTATTAGTAGGGGCTAATTACTGATCATGGATCAGTTTGAATATTAAATCCATTTCCTATTTTATTTAATTGGGAAAATGAAAATTCCGCAATCAATTCTGTTTTAATTACGGAATTGAGAGTTTCAGTTACAGATTATTTAAAAACTATGTGATTTATCTATAAAGGTAAAATCTAGTTTTCGAATCATTCCCAAATGTATGTATTTGTCTTCCTCACTAAAAATTTAAGTTTTTCAGCTAAAAATGCTGCCATTCATAAGTAGGAGAATCTGCGGTGTCAACAATGCTCACAATGCAATGCCCAACTTCTGCATCTTTGGAGCTCCATGAATTCTTGACACGATCTCCTTATTTAGAATTAACCGTTTTCTAAAGTTGTCAATGCATCTAATGAAGACAATTTAATAGCTTTTGTAATTTTTTAAATAATTAGTGAGATTGGTTTGATTTTTAACCTCCTACAACTTCCACTATCCTATAGATGGTCCTCCATTTTGGCAATATAATTTGCATCATTGCAACATTCCCGTTATATGCCTTAATGAACACAATGCCCGTGTTGCCATTCAACCTCTATAAGGCAGCTCATTCTTCTTTTGAGATATTACATCTAGGAGCTTTAGCATGTCTAAGAGCCACCACATAATATGATCTAATATCCTTTGCTTCGGGTAAAAAATATCACCGTTCTCAATACCTGGGAGTAATAGCAAAACATTCTCCATTTGGATATGCCTGGGAGTAATAGCAAATCCCAATCCTCTTTTCAATACACTTATAGTTGGTTTTTGTCTAGAACCAAATTGAACAAGTTAACAATCAAATTTCCTCCCAATCGTTGATCTCATTATGTTTGTTACTCTGTGATCCATCAAATTCTCCGAGCCAGAAGAAACCATGCCCAACACCACCTGGTCACGATCGGAACCATCCATCACCAATATTCATGAAACATCAGTCTGATTTGATATCTCAACAACACTACATGGATTTAATTACACAACTTCTAATGTAATGCGGTTGGGTACATTAGACATATTGGCTCCTAAAATGCCATAACTCCACAAAAATTGGTTGTATGCCAACAAAAGTGGATCAACTCCTAAATACGTGAGTCAAACAGACAAGGAACTAGACAATCAGATTTTACGAGGTTGCTAAAATTGTTTAGATACCTCGACAAGGGAAGTGGTACACCAAAGTACAAGTAGAGCAATATCCATATTTACTTTCTCAACTTGATACAATGAGGACCGTTGATTTTCAAGGAGGGATGAGTGATTGAGGAGGATCTCACCAAACTGGGAGTTTGATTGTGGTGCACCAACCCACGATTTTAACAAATTATGTGCATCAAACACCATTGTCTCTGCCACACCATCATCCACACGGGGATGTTGCTGCACAACATACTTATCTTTCCAGATTGATGTTAGAGGTTGACAATGCCAATAGAGACCAAAACACTCCTTCCATTTCTATGCAAAAACAACAAAGCTTGGAAGACCAAACGACAGATGATGAATGGTTTCCCATCTTCTAGCTGTTAAGCTTCATCTTTATCCCTTATGCTTGTATTATGCAACATAGTTATTCAATGAGTTTGGGCCTTAAATTTTCGAACCAACCTCAAGTTCTGTACATCTTACCTTGAGATTGTGTACAAAGCCGGCAGATTTTGTGAATTAGTATAATCTATCATTACGATTCTCATATGTTGTATTGTAGTTTTTTTATTACTTAAAAAGTTTATCTACATGCAGGCCCTCAAAAGGGAACTCAAAACAAAAGCAGTAGTATCAGGCTATTAAGTCCACCTAATTCAACAAATCATTAAAAAAACTACAACTCAAACAGTTTTAACATGCCATGCAGGGCCCACCAAAGTATCAAAAGCAACAAACTAGTAAAATTTATGTGCACTAGAGAATCTGGTCTTTGTCTTCATCATGCTGGTAAACTGGAGAAGGTACATTGTCCACATCCACCTTAGAATCCTCAGCAGTACAAGCAATACAAGCCTTCACATAAAACATTGACAGCCATTACCATTTGTACGAGGAGGTTCAACAAAGTAATCAATAATGTTTTTACTCTTACCCTTGGACAAACTGCCCATCAAAGTCTACAACATACCCATTATCTGCTTGTGGTGACCTCATACTTGGAGGCAACACACTGGGAACCCAACGGTTGTTTTGCAGTTTCTGTAACAAGTGTATGTGTTTTATATCTTTGTTATGTTGATCCTCTGATTATTGTTGACAAACAACAATATAAACCATTTTTTCTCATAACACATTGAAACCTTCGTTCTGGTGCATTGTCTGCTGGATCACACTTGTGCTCTGGACCAATTGGTGACTTATTTACCATTTATATGTAAGTTTAAATTCATCAATGTGCCATTACCAACTAAGATATTTTCTTTTATGCAATTTAGTTTTTATTTTATGCAATTTAGTTTTATGTCTCTACCAGGGACTTTGGTGCGTACAAGTGTTATGGTATTGTAAATGTTTGAAGTCTCTTTTCTCCGTTGAGAGTGTAATATTTTATCTCAAATTTGTAGCCACGATCAAAGCATAAATAATGGAACAAATTGGTCTAATCCAAAGTCCTATTTTTATCCCCAGGCCTAGAAACTATCTAAAGGCTGTCCAAAAACATAAAGAATGAGATTGAGCTAGTTATTATGATTCAGCTACAAATAGGGATACATATAGAATTGTTATTCGACGACCCTAGGCTATATTATTAATTTATACAAAAATAAATTGAATTCTGTTTAGAATTAAAAATATGGCATTGAATTTGTAAGTAGACAAAAAAGTTGTATACAAGTTAAAAATATAGTATTGTAAATATAGTATATCATATTTCTACTAAAACTCAACCAACTCTGATGTTTGTTTGCATGATGATATTCCTTCAAGTAAGAGATTTGTGATCATGTTTCAATGCTCATTCTTCCTTCAACAGCAGTTTCCATCTGTGGGCCTCTTTAAGAGTTGGAGCAATGTTCTCAAAAATGAAAAACAATGCCTCCAAAGAGGAGGTCTGTTATCATGTATCAATGTGCCTTCTTCCTTCAACATCAATTTCCATTGTGGGTCTATTAATTGCTTCTAAATTGTTCCTGTCTATGTTGCACTGAAACGAACTCCCTCCCTGCTCCTTGTACCTGGTCCAGAAACATTTCTGGTATGGAAATGTCTAGACATGTGTCAGACGTTTCCACCATGTGTACAGGCATTTTTGGGACGTTTCTGGGTGTTTCCATAGGCAAAAAGAACAAATCAAGCCAAAAAAGTTAAAAAAAATTGTAAAACCAGCACGAACCAGACTATATATATAATAAAAGTATTATAATTTAAGTTATATTATATTTATATATATATATATATGAATGTAGGATCCTCCATAGAATATATAGCTCCTAGAGGTCCGAAACCACTCCTAAACAACTTGAAAGTATATAAAATATATATATATATATATATATATATAAAATAAAAGTATTACAATTTAAGTCATATTTTATATACTTTCAAGTTGTTTAGGAGTGGTTTCGGACCTCTAGGAGCTATAATGCAAATTCTAGGTTTTGGAGGATCCTATCATATTTCGAACTTAGTCAGATTTCAGGGTTTCAGACTTAGCCATATTTCAGGTTTCCAAGATTTCAAGGAGACATCATAGGAGGATAAAGGCCGCATGAAGGGATGTAGGTATGATAGAATAGTATGAGAACATCTCTCCCAAAGTGCCACAAGCCAATCCCACGCCATTCTCTGTGCACCCCTTAAAGCATGCACTCAGGGAGATTCAATGCACTAGGAAGCCCCTACGAGAGAAAGCGTCAGTAAATGATAAAGTTGAAAAATAGTGGGATTGGCATTCATGATTTTGAGGACAATCTAGATGATTTATTCTAGATTTTAATGTACATTTTATCTTTGAAGTAATGAATGAATACTATATATTTTAAAGTGTTTTACTTTTATAGGCTAAAAATGAGTATTATGCATCGTTTATATATATATAGTACGGACGTTTCCAAATCAATGTTTTCATTTCTGTTTAAAAACAACATAGGAACTTCCTATAACGTTTGAGTAAGTTTGAGTGGCAATATGAATTCCTTGACATCAAAACTTTTTGTAACACACTCTAGCCTATATATACTGTGTGTAGATCATGTAAAGGCTTCTCACCCACCAAGAAGAGAGGGATTCCACAAAAGGATATCTGAAAGAGTCTTCCAGCGGAGTTTCGTGAGTTCCAATAGAGTAGTGGGTTTGGATTTAGAGTAGTTAGAGAAATAGCAATGTAGCTTGTTGTGGGTAAGAGGGAACAACAATAAGTGTGAATAAGAGTGCATAGAAAAGAAGGTTGAACTGACCAACTTATGAAGAAGTCCGCTTGTGAACTTTGTCGAGCCGAGGTAGAGAGTATTTATATGTAATGTCTTCATGTTCCATTGAGTAATGATTGAATGAAGGTTGATGTGTGTCAGTTTTGTGTTGTCGTTGAGAGCTCACTACCTTGATCTGACTATGAGTTGTTAGTTGTTCATTCAACTTACAATCATAGTCACCGCATTCGAATTCGTATTCAAATTCATCATGAAAAAAATTGGAAAAAATTCAAAACTAAAAAAATTGAGATAAAATTCGTGATTAAATTCGACTAATAAAAATATACTTATTTTTTAAAATATAAAATTATAAATTATAACAATAAAATATAATTATAAAGATATTATATATAATATTTTTATAATCTATTTTATAATATTATATTATAAACTATAAAAATAATTATAAATATATTATATATAATATTTTTATATCTTTTATTATAATATTATATTATTAACTATAAAAAATAATTAATAATATTATGTCCTTTAATATTATAATAATATTTTATAACTATGAATTATATAATTATATTATAAATTATAAAAATATTATATCATATTAATATATTTATAATTTATAAACTATTAAATATAATATAAACACATCAATGCAGAAACTATTAATAAATTTCAAATATTAACTTACGATATAATGAGTCCGAGCCGCGATAGGGAAAGTAAACGCGATGACTGTGTAAATTTACTGCAGGCATTTTCATGGAAGGAAGGTGTTCTTACAAAAGTATACGAAATTCCAGAAAAACAAACAATCTGAATGAACAAGCGCTAAAATGCCATTGACTATGCAACATTTCCACCTTGGTATTTTTAGATCACAAGGGATCTTTTTAATATTATAAGAGTCTTCTACGCATCGGATCGGGAGGAAATTTACTGCCTGCAAAACAAGCAAAAATTTTAACGAACCCTAAAAAAGTGAATTTTAACTATTTCTGGCGAATTTTAACGATTTTCAAAGTTTTTTTCTTTATTAAGTCTATCAAGAAATTCATGACAAATTTCTAGACGAATTTCAACGATTTTTATCATTTTTTTTAAGGTTCGACAAATTTTGAATTTTAACCTTCAACTGCGCCGAATGCGGTGACACTGCCTACAATACACCCTGCCATCTGTTTGGACCATGTTTTTAAGATCTGTAAACATGGGTCACAATTAGAGCTACTGCATAACCATTACACCACAACCTCACCATGTTTACACTAAATTATTTGTATTGTAATTTAGTTAATAAGGTGTACTTTTTGGAACACAAAATATTGTAATGTCCCTATTTTTTATTAAGATCTTTGTGAGACTTTTTTGCCCATTCTTATTTACAAAGACTAAAGGTAGAAAAAGATTATGGGACAAGGTGAACTACTTGTGGAAAGTTATTAATAAAAAAAGTACTTTATATTTCTAATTTTAAGTTATGTTTTGGAGAAAAGTACTTTATGATTATTTCACTTAAGTGGGGGAATTTATGAGTCTTAGCTTATAAGACTTAAGTTGCTTATTAAATTAACCCTCACTTTCTCATGTGGAGCGCTACACTTGGAGATGGTTGTTTAAGGAGCATGAGGGCTCAATTGAAGATTATGTGTGCATATGCTATTTTGGAGAGAAGTCAAGTATATCAAGCTTGATCGTCTTTGGCATAGTTTCTTGGAGAATGTTACCCTCCAAGAGCTATGAGGCTCTTTAAAACGGTGTTTATCGACACCACCTATTGAAGGAAATTTGTGTTCTTATTATTTGAAGCTTTCTTGAAATTGTATCTAATATTTCAGCGTGTGGTGATTTGGTGGGGAAACTTGGGCAAACTTGCATAAGGGTTTGCAAGTGTGGCAAAGTGCTTGGGAGGAGGGTTTTTGGCTTCCACCTTGGGCGACTTGCTTGGGAAGTGGATAATTCAGTTTTTAGGGCTCTTTTCATGGTGGAAACCCTTGTTAATTTTCCTTGGTAGAGCGAATCATTTCTGAGGTATGTGGTGTGTTTTTGGAGTGGATTAATCATCATAAAATTATTTATATAATTTTATTTAGTGGGGCGAATTGGTTTGAAGGTTTGAGAGGCCTTGTGAAGGGTCTTTTCGAGGTTTTGATATTCAACAAATTATTTGCATAATTGCGGGTGAAAACTAAGGTTTTCATAATTTCGGATCAGTTTTTGAAGGACTTTCGAGATCAGAAAAATCTGAAATTAATTTTGTTTGGTAGCATATATTTTTAGCTTCGTTTTGAGCTATCATTTGACTAGAAATTCCAAGTATTTTTGGAGTTACGATTTTATGAAGTTTTAGCTGTATTTTGGGCATAAAAATTACAATTTTCAGAATTTCGAGAAAATAGTTGGATAATCCTTTTCTTCATATTTTTGTGCACCTACAGTAATATTTTCATAATTTATGAGTGGCTGGAAGTGATAGATCTAAATTTGTCCCTAGGCGTTGGGGTTTGGTATTTTCCAAATTTGCTTGTTGCTGTAAAAAATCAAAAAAATAGTTTGTTCTCACATTTTAGAATTTACTTTGTGTTGTTTGGATTAGAAATTGAAGAATTCTCATATTTTGGCTTGAGATCCTATTTGGGATTCTTATAGTGGTATCAGAGGTATATCTTGGCTAAACTGTGGGATATAGATGGATTTGATAGATGTATATGAGGAATATGTGGTGCTTCCACGCCATTACAAAGAGAAGGTTGATCTCTTGGATTATGCATTATGGGAATGGGATAGAGGTGATCATGGGATGAGTAGGAACTGTCGAGTAGAAGTAAAAAGGGCCTTGGGAAAAACTGCTCTTCCTATATTTGATAGATCCATGAATATTTCAGCTACTACATGGGTTGATAAGGTAGACTCATACCTTTCACTTTATCCCATGGAGGAACCAAGGGCCATGAACTTTTCCATAGCACATTTGGAGGGGGTTGCCTATGAATGGTGGCACCAAGGGTTGATAACCCAAGAATACCACCTCATAGATACCTATGAGGAATTCAGTAGATGGTTCATTGGGAGGTTTGATTGGGGTGACCCTGAACTTTACTCTGAAGAGTTGACATGCATACATCAAACAGAAGGGCAAATAGGAGACACCACAAAGAAAAAATCTATCACCTTGGAACAACCATGTGTGGAGTTTTTGGGATCTCAAAATCTAGAAAACTTGGGGCAGCCAAGTAAGAGTTTCCAGTTTGACAGTGGGCAGCCAACAGGGCTGCAAATTGATGATAAAAAGGAAGAAAAATCAGAAGTATGTGGGCAGCCTTCATATGAGTGTGTTGGATCTCAAAACTCAGAAAACTTGGGGCAGCCAAGTAGGAGTTTCCAGCTTGACAGTGGGCAGCCAATGGGGCTGCAAATTGATGATAAAGAGAAAGAAAAATCATAAGTATGTGGGCAGCCATCATATGAGTGTGTTGGAATTCAAAAATCTGAGTTTTTGGGGCAACAAAGAGGGCTGCAAATGATATGTCAACATAGAAAAATGCTTGGTACTTTGGGGCAGCCAAGTATCCCAAAGATTGACACTCAAAAAGAAGACTTGAAAGAAGTCAAAGAAATCGAAATGTTCATAAATGATCCCATGAAGAGGTATGTTGTGGATGAGACTATTTGTTTTGATTCTAATAATTTTTTATCTTTGTTTGATACCTCTAGAGTTGATGAAAGAATTTTGAAAGAACAATTGTTGGTCACAAGTGAAAGAAAGGTGCAAGCTTTGACAAGGTTGATTGGCACAAAGGGGTTTCATGATAGAATGGATATAGAAATGGGAAAATCAGATTTATGTATGAGTATGCAAGTGGGTGATCATATTGGTAAGAGTTCATTGTTCTCTTTTCATAATTGGTTCTTTCATTATCTTGGTAATGTGCCTTGTACTACCATTGAGGTGAAAGCAAAGGGCACTCTATTGGAAAATGAAGTCTTCCAAATAAATTCAAGGGAAGGATATGACAAGTATCCATCATGGATATGGGATCCAGGTGATATTCTTAACATTTTCAATTTGTTCTCCTTTTACATTGGCTTTGATTCAGTTGATGAGCATACTTTTGCAAAGGGAAATGTGAGTTATAGGGATATTAGTGGTCTTAGATCCAATATGGTTGTTAAGTTTTCCATTCTATGCATCCAAGAAAAAGGCATAATGGAGCATACTTGGAGTATAGTGGATTCTAACGATTTGGTGAAGGGCCAATACATTCAATTCATGTGTCACTCATTGGAGCCAAATTGTAAGCTTGCTACCATGCAAATAGTTGTGGTCATCAAAGTGAGGAATTCTCAATTTGGAGCTACTAAGGGTAAACAATTTTATTGTCTTCATAGCAAAGATTTTTTGTATCATCACCACACTTTGTCTTTGCATTATGTTGATCATCATGAAGATTATGCTAACTTGGAAGCTAAGGTGAAGGGCACTAAATGGAGAGTGGGCAGCAAGAGAAAGATTTAGAATTTTGATAACATACTTCATGCCATCCATGTTGAATTCAGATTTGATGTTGTTTCTTGGGCCACTTCTTTTATGATAGAAGGGTGTTTCGTGAGTATAGGGTGGATTGAAAAGGAAGACATGGATAGAACTGTTTTTAAGCACTATGGGCAGCCAACTACTTGCAAAAAAGAAGAGGTAAGATTGCAAGAAATAAGTTTGAATGATTTTGATTTTTTATTTTCACTTAATGAAGGGATGAGTGCATTTGATTATTCACAAGGGCAGCCCTGAAATTGTGGAAAACAGCATCTTAATTCCAAATACAAGGGTGATATGGGAGTTAAATTTTATGTAACAAGTGCTGTTTTGAAGCAAAAGGTGCAGTGATTTGGTAAAATAGGAAGTTCTAATTTTTATGTCACTGAAAATTTGATTTTTCCTTGGGAAGAACAGCCACATAGTCAAGAAAAATATTCTGATTTAAAAATTCTGAGTTTTGCAAGAAAGAACAGCCATACAATAAAGAGAGAGATACTGAAATTTTTTACATGGGAAATTCTGAACTTTCAAGGAAGGGACAGCAAGATGTTAAAGGTTTGTATTCTGATTTTTTTGATCATTTCCAGCTTATGTTGCATCTTGGAAATGTTTATTATGAATGGCGTAGCTTCAAGAAGAAAATTGCGAATAAACATTTTGGAAGCATGCTCTTTCTGGTTCTCTTTAAGAGAGAAAAAAAAAACTGTGGACAGCCTTATACACCTTGGGAAACTAATTTTGTTTGGCCGCCCTCACATTATTGTTGCGAATTTTGAATCATGGAATGATTATTGGAGACTTAAGGAACAAAAGGGATCTCTAAGGGGCAGAATTGTGTCGAAGGGATTGAGAATATGGGATGAAAGCATGACTGTAATTTACTATTGCAGCCCTTATAAGCACATATTCAAATTTATGGACAGCTCTTGGGAAGGCAAAATTGGTGAATTTGGAGCATGATAGTGAGTGGTATGTCTTTGAGGCCTATTATCATAGTAAGTATCTAGCTGATTTTTTTTTGCATTATTGGATGGTTGTGACATGGCATTTGAGAGGACATCACTCATGGGGCAGCAAGGTAATCAACTTTTATCATATTTTTATTTGCAAATCTTGGCCACTTATGACATCTTTTGAGGATATAAGGAAGCAGAGCTTGTTTATCTACCACTCGGTATTGAAAGGGGTGGTTGGTGGGAAGTTTATGGAGCCTTCGGAAGGCTATGAGGACACTTTTGGCACTTGGGGGTAGCACCCAAAATACAGATACAACAGTATAAAGAAGTCAATTGTGGGTTTCTTTTTTTGGAAAACAGGTAAAGATGGACATTGCTTGATAAAGTGTGTTGGGGCACCCATGTGGATTTTGCAAGGGCTTGAGGACAAACAATTTTAGGCGGGGAGGATTTGTAATGTCCCCATTTTTTATTGAGATCCTTGTGGGACCCTTAGCCCATTCTTATTTCCAAAGGCTAAAGGTTGAAAAAGGTTATGGGACAAGGTAAACCACTTATGAAAAGTTATTAATGAAAAAGGTACTTTATATTTCTAATTTTAAGTTATGTTTTGGAGAAAAGTACTTTATGATTATTTCACTTAAGTGGAGGAATTTATGAGTCTTAGTTTATAAGACTTAAGTTGCTTTTTAAATTAACCCTCACTTTCTCATGTGGAGCGCTACACTTGGAGATGGTTATTTAAAGAGCATGAGGGCTCAATTGAAGATTGTGTGTGCATATGCTATTTTGGAGAGAAGTCAAGTATATCAAACTTGATAATCTTTGACATAGTTTCTTGGAGAATGTTACCTTCCAAGAGCTATGAGGCTTTTTAAAATGGTGTCTATCGACACCACCTATTGAAGAAAATTTGTGTTTTTATCATTTGAAGCTTTATTGAAATTGTATCTAATATTTCGGCTTGTGGCGATTTGGTGGGGAAACTTAGGCGAACTTGCATAAAGGTTTGCAAGTGTGGCGAAAGAGGAGGGTTTTTGGCTTCCACCTTGGGCGACTTGTTTGGGAAGTGGAGAATTCAATTATTAGGGCTCTCTTCATGGTGGAAACCCTCTCCTAGGGTTTGGATATTTTTATGCTAATTTTCCTTAGTAGAGCGAATCATTTATGAGTTATGTGGTGTGTTTTTGGAGTGGATTAATCATCATAAAATTATTTATATAATTTTATCTAGTGGGGCGAATTGGTTTGAAGGCTTGAGAGGCCTTGTGGAGGGTCTTTTCCAGCTTTTGATATTCAAAAATTTATTTGCATAATTTCGGGTGAAAACTAGGGTTTTTAGAACTTCGGATCAATTTTTGAAGGCCTTCCCGTGATCGGAAAAATCTGAAATTAATTTTGATTGGTAGCATATATTTTTAGCTTTGTTTTGAGCTATCATTTGACTAGAAATTCCAAGTATTTTCGGAGTTATGATTTTATGAAGTTTCAGCTGTATTTTGAGCATAAAAATTACAATTTTCAGAATTTCGAGAAAATAGTTGGATATTCATTTTCTCCATATTTTTGTGCACCTACAGTAATATTTTCATAATTTTTGAGTGGCTGAAAGTGATAGATCTAAATTTGTCCCTAGGCGTTGGGGTTTGGTATTTTCCAAATTTGCTTGTTGCTGTAAAAAATAAAAAAATCAATTCTCACTTTTAAGAATTTACTTTGTGTTGTTTGGATTAGAAATTGAACAATTCTCATATTTTGGCTTGAGATCGTATTTGGGGTTCTTACAAATACCGTAGTATCAATCACTCACTAGTCACCCGAACTGATAAATTATAGGACATAAATAAGACTTTGTATTAAGAACTAGTATCATCACATATCAACAAAATTTTTGTTTCCTTTGTCTCCCTCTTTGTACGTCGGTAAGCTGTTGGTCTGATATGGTATTAGAGCAAGGTGAGTCTTGTACAAAGGACATATTTGAGACAAAATGAGTTTGAGCATTGTTTGTGGTCAAAAGCAAGGTTTCAGTCATTCTCTTGCAGGCTACCAAAGACCATGTCTCCTTTGGATGATGAATTTTGTTTATTGTTGTTGAGTTGCAATTTTAGACTGATTTGGATTCGAGACCACAGAGAATGCCAAACGTGGAAATTCATAGTTCAAAGTAGTTTGTATGGTAAACAACTTAGTACACTCATGATACCAAGCAAATTTGAAAAAATTAGTAAGCCATTGCTATCCAACATAGAAGTCCGATTAAGAATGGAAGTGGTCTTTCCAGTGCATTACCATACAGATTAGGTGCATGTACAGTTGATGAATGAATGAAGTTTGTAGATCAATGTACAACTGAAATAGTGGCAACAATTCAAGTCATTACTAGCGACAGGAGAATTTTCTATTTTTGATAGCTTTTGGTCACAATCTCTTTCCACAGTGCATGGTTTGCACAACCATCAAACGTTCATGTTATTGTGCCACCTTTTTGTCTCTTCTTTCGTCTAATATGGTGCTTCAACACTGATTTTTTTGTTGAGCCATTTTCATGTGCATACTAGCTAAGGAGGGGGACAGGTGTAGAGTTAAGGAGTGTAAGATTATACAAGTTGATGCTGCTGATAGTACTCTTAGCTTCTGTGCAGAGAGTCTTCAATGATTATTGGGAGGGAATCACTTCCATTGGAGAAATTTATGACCAAGGCTATAGAAGTTTTAGCATACAATGGCCAAAATTTTTAGGGTTCATTGGAAGGGTATTGTTCTTTTTTTAAGATGGGAATCTCAACATGGTGGCATAGCGTTTGACATTTCAAAAGCACAATTTCTCTATGCTCGCGGCAAAATAAGACTGTTTAATAGAAAGCTGCTAGTTTCAAGGGAGGTCTTGTAGTAACAAATAACATTCAAGAGAAGTAATGAATTCTACGTGATCCTTGGGGATTGCGTTTAAAAAAACCATTCAATGGCTTGCATTACAAAGTGGCATGTTATGGGAAAAAATAGTATGGTTGTGGTTACTTTCCATGTTTAAGATCATGGGAGAAGCTTGTCTAGATGGGATGAGAACTTTGTTTACAGGCAATATTCAACCCAACTTAGTTATGTTGATCATTGTTTGAAGATCCATAAATGTGAGGTGGTTTGACGATGACCTAGAATGTTGTTATACAGTTAGTGTTGGAGATGTTTTAGAGAAGGTACACATTGTGTGCCCAACATGGCATGGAATTTTTAGTATTTGAGCATTTTGTTGCAAGTAAAAGATCAATGCGGTGACTCTAGTAAATTGCGTGGGAGGATGGGAAAGGATACAACTTCTTGTATGTGATTAATAGACGTAGTGCATGAACATTGGAATTGTGTGAATGAACACTCTTCTGCTAAGCCATTCAGTCTTACATGTATCAGAATTGATCCCAAGGATATTGCCAAGGTGTGCGCGAAATCTAGTTGAAGAATGAGATACAATCCATAAAATATGAATGAGTGCATAAATACAGGTGTTCATAACTATTTTTTGATGTGGCCAACATGTAGTTGATGGGCAACATATCTAGCTGGATGGCAACATGGTCTAGGTTGTAGCCCTAGATAAGTATACCTTCAAATGCACTATATGGAAAGAGATTGTACAATCATACTAAAAAATGTAGTAGATTGTGGTGGTTGCATTACTTGAGTAGTGTGACAATATGAGACATCAAGCATGAAGCATGACATCGTGGAGGTCAAGTCCAATCACCATATTTTTGGGCATATGCTTCTTAGTTCTTGATAATGTACGAATCTTTGCCCATCCTCATAAAGACCATATTTTTTCAGCTAAGATGGAGAGCTCAGATGCATTGTTTAAGATATTTAAAAAATAAAAACTTTGATGACTCCATTGTCGAGATAGCGCACCAATTAATGTTGAAAAGAGACAATTGTGTATCAATCAAAGTTGAATGTGGCACATCGAACTTGAAGAATAGATTTGTGAAATAAAATGAAACGACATCTAAGTTAAGTCCTGCCCAATGACAACAAGATGGCACCTAGTCACAATTTGATGGTACATGGTGACATGGTAGTCGCCTATTTTTTGCTGCTTCAGGACCTCGTGTGAATGGTGTGTGTGGTGATAACTCTAAATTAGGTTTAATAAATTAGTGTAGTAGATGTAAATGACAATTATAAGTTAATAACTAATGTATAAGTCTAAATTTAACCACAATCTACAATTTAAATATGATTAAAGACCATGAATTTAATAAGATAGCGTTAACACTCTTTAAATGAAATAGAATTGGCAAGTCATTTGTAGTGTAAAATTGGGCTATTAGCCTAAAGATATAAACGAGAGAAGTCCTCTTTTAAATAATTAGCCAATTTAAATTTATAATATTAAATAACTAATTAATTTATAAGGTTAGCCTTTAAAAAAGTTAGGGTTAGATTCATATATCATAAATATTCTCATAAGGTTTATACGTTATGGTATTAGTTTTCAAAGGTTTAAATAGTTAAATTTAATCTATAACCTTAGTTTAAGGTTAACACTTATTCACTAGTTAAATTAGGTTATAGTATTTAAAGTTTTTAAAAGTTAGGGTTTAATTTTTCAATTTATTCCCAATCCTAAATAACTAATTAATTTATAATTTAAGATTAGCATCCATTTATTATGTAAAGCTGGGGAAGGGAGGGACCATTAAACTTGAATTTCATGACCTTTGTATAGGATCTCAAGTGAAAAATCTATCGCCAAGTGCAAAGGTATGTGCTTTGTGAGTGGCTTGGTTTAGGATTTGGGGTTGGGTATGACATTCTGACACCGTGATATTATATGAGATGACCCGACTTGAATTGTAGAGCTACCTTATGAGTGTATTACTGAGTATTATAGGCATCTTAGATGATTGAGATTTTAGGGTGCAAGTATAAGACATTATGGCATCATGATTGTATTATACCACCGAACTTTAGTTGCATGGCTAACTTTGTGTTGGGCTCAAATGTCGAGTCTTTATTACTCAATGTAGACCATATGATTTTGGATTGGAAATTTAGCTATAACATTTTGACACCATGATAATGTATGAGACCACCAAATTTGAGCTTCATACCACCATACTTGTTCCTTGACACCTTCATTACATTACAAGACAATCAAATTTGAGTTCCAAGGCTACCTTTCAAGTGTAATACTTATGAGATGAAAGCTCTATTGTCAAGTGCAAATGGTTGTGTCATCGACAAATCAAATGATTTAAGATTTAGGGCTTAGGTATAATGATGCAGAAGCATTCGGATCCACAGGAAATCTTGCATCACCCAAAAAGATTTCTTTTTGCTAATAAATTGGCTTTTTCAGGCATTCCACAATCTTAAGGAGCTGCATACTTCATCATTCTTCGACAATGGTTCATCCTTTAAATTAACGGTTGTGGAACAGTTTCCCACGTAATTCCTAAGTCCCCAACACTGTCAGTGACCTCTCTGAACATCCCGAAAAAGACAAAATCTGTTGTCTATCTGTCCACACATCCTAATCCACCTGGACATGTTTTAAAAAATGACAGAGGCTAAGAGGAGGATATGACAACAAATAGAAATCCTCAATCTTTTATTAAATGATAACAAACTGTTGTTGCATGTCAGAAGGAAGCTCAATCGACCCAGACTCCTAAGGCAGAATTAATTGGCGTTAGAAACATGCCAGTAAAGAATTATTTTAAATGATTGGAAATCGTTACAGGGAACAAGAAAATCATTCCTTATGATTTTCTATGGAGATTCTAGTCCAAATGGGAGCTGTAGAACAATTAAGAAAGAAAACAGTTCAGATTCTAGCAAAGGAATTGGTGGCAGATGAAGCCCAACCAAAGAAAACGTTTCAAGGGACTCTTTAAAGGAAAAGACAGAGAGGAGGAGAGGAGGAGAGAGTGGCAGCATAAGAGCAGTTGGGGGCAGTGTAAGAGCAACTGGGGGCAGTTGAGAAGGCAACTGGGTCCGGAGAAGCGAAACCACACAACTGCCGTGAAACAAAACACAAATGTTGCAGAACAAAACACAACTGCTGCAGAACAAAATAGAATTGTTGTGGAAGAGTGTATAGGTTCATAGTTAAACTCAGAAATCGGTAGTATGTTGCAACTGTGGAAGCTTGTAGAGGAAAATGAGCATGTGAGTGGGTAAGCAAATCTTTCTAATATGTGTTGAGTTCAATAAAGAATGTGTGTTTGTTTTTCAAGTCTAAAGAGTGTGCTTGTGTGTGACCATAAGAGAGTGAGTGTGAATCCTAGCTGCACAGTATTAAAGGTTGACCTTCATTGGACCCCCTTACTGTGACTGCGTCATATAACACCATGATACCATGATAGTGTTATCATTTAAATGTTTTGTTTCCAAGCACAACTGGGTGTGTTATAAAGGCATCTCATATGATTTAGGAGGCTTCATGTATAACTCTATGAGACCATGGTAACATATGCAACCATCAACTTTGAGTTTCAAACCACTAGACTTGAGCACTAATGCCTTAATTGCCTTATGTGACAGAAAAACATCAATTTTTTCTCAGCATTTTTTTTTTAGTACAAGAACACAACCCTTCATAATTTCAAGAATTTGAATCCTTTGTTCAGTTGGAATGCGAATTATTTCTTTTATGGCATATCATTACAAGCTTTTCTTTATGTAACAAAGATGTGAGACACATTTCTATAAAAAGTGTTGCATCACCGGTAGTCTTTAATCTAAGAGATAGACAAGGATCAACATTTGAATACTTCCACCTTTGTCACGTCTAGGACATGGTGTTGAACCATTGTGGATGATTATCCAAGAGACCATACGAATAGGAAAATCCTTCTTAATCAGATCTTCTTGACATTTTTTGAACTCAACCTCCATCAAAGAGCTCCTTACTTATTCTATCACCCACATGGGATGTTGTATTTAATATATTTACTTTAACGTTACACTCAACACCACATATCCTAGTCAATAATATTACAAAATTATCAACAACTCGCCTAATCATATTCTAATAATAGGTGGCATACCATGTTCTTGATTGACGAGAGAAGAATTTCATTCAACAAAGATCAATTTGGCAGATTGATTCCCAACATCGTCGCGCATTCTGAGTATTACACAATTGCTTTTAGAGGAAGAATCTTGATGATCGGTGAGGGATAGGCAATTTATTCATCCGTGTAGCAAAAAAAAAGTGGATGTTGTTTACCATACCATTACTCTTATTACAATCTTCAAGCAAAGAGCTCTAATCCCTAAACGAGAATGAATTTGTCAATCATGATGAATATTGAAGATGCGAATCCCTTGGTTGGCGATGGAACTTACAAGTTAGTAGATCAGGGACAACTCTAGACGAGTTGACAATTGAAACCTCTATTGACTTTGTAAATAAATGAAGCAGTTCATAATATTTGTATGCATTCCTTGAAGTCAATTAATCAACCCATTTCAGGTACCATTGCAGAGAATCTACAACATGGTGGGATTGGAGCCAATGAAGAATACTTGAATATGGGGGTTCATATTGCTATTGGTGCCATGGGAATGTTGAGTTCAAACCTATGCATGTTTTAGAGTAGTAAATGGACTACTTGGAGTTTCTTAGATCATATAGCCCGTATAAGATCACCTCCTCTAATCACCAACTAATGTATTGACCAATTTCTAAAACTATTTTGGTACACCATGGGATGTATCATCCCCTAGGGTTAATCCTTTTATTTCCATTATCAAAGAGAAGACAGATGTTCTTACAACTTGCACGAGTGTTAAAGACTCACAAATCTTGGTGCAAACTCTAAAGAAAAAATAGACAGATGGGAAGCGAAAAGACAACGCTCAACATTTACTGCAATATCCCATGTAAAAGAGTTTAACGGTATGAGATGCTAAAAAATGGTGCAGGTGTACTGGTAGAAACAAAAGCAACAATTAATAAAAGTGAAGGAAAAGCTAAAGCTCTTTTTCATAATTCAAATATTAAAAGATAATATAAAATTTTATTTACTTGATAATTTTTTTGATTTTCTTCTAATATACTATATATTACATCAATATTACCTGCCACTGATATGGAGCTTAGAACCATATAATTCTAATTTCGAAATTCATCGATATGCATCACTACTAATGTTTTTGTATTTATGCGATTTGTTTGAGTATAAGATAGATGTGATAAGAGAGTTCTATTGGTTTGAGCTATTATTGATTTGTATGTTGCGAGAAAATCAATTAGAATTTGTGTCAATACTTGCTTGAATATGGAAGTGGGAATGTGTTTCCCACATTTTTGAAATTTGCCTTTATAAATTGATTTTAGAACCCTTTTTAAATGGATTCCAGGTTCTAAGTATCTTTTTTTCTATCCCTAAATTATCTCCTACCAAAGTATTGGTAAGCAAATGCTTTCTCACAGATTCATATTGCTTGAGTTTCTTGGATAACCTTAGGTTAAATTTAGGTTAAATTTCGTTTGTTAAATATGGTTGGAATGTTGTAATTGCGTCATGTCACAAATCTAAAGGACTAAGCAATGCCAATATATTATTATTGGTTCATTTCGGATAGACCAATTACAACAACAATCTTTTGATGGGTTATTGTGCAATTGGCGGATTGTCTTGCATAATCTAAGCACGGATTTGACGCTTTATGATCCAATCATCTGTGATAATGGATTTCATAGAGCAAGCATGCCACAATAAAGGACCCCAATGGAAGCATATCGCGTTAGGATATGCAATCCTCATGTTATAAACTCTTTGTAAAGGTTATTTTCTGTTTGACTTATTCAGATCAGTGGTTCTATCTCAAATAAGTATGTGAATGACTTCTTTTTTTTTATCATCATTCATATTACGGATATAAATCATGGCGTATAAATGTGTCCTCCGTCATATGTATTATGGCAATATTTAGAAAGCAGTAAAATAAATGTTTTTTTTTTAATATTTTTTTTTGGGTTGTCGTCGTTTTGTGTAAAAATTGTTTATTTGTATCAATGTTGTGCAGGAAGCATGAGGGCATCTAGGAAATATGCTCTTAAATATGACACAGCAAAATCCAAACAATATAAGCTCATGCAAGGAGATACGCAATCTGAGGAGATAAATACATTTGTATATAATTGTTTTGAAAAACTTAAAACTTCAGTTTGAATTATGTATGAAAATTTGCATTTTCCATTTTTCTAATATTGGTGCTATGTTTAGTATGCAACTCTTTCCAATAATTCGATTTAATTTCAACATCTTCCAAAGGCACAATCATAAATGTGATACTGAAGTGCACAATCGCTAGGATACTCTTGTATGTCTGGAGAAATGTTTGGATACATTTATACGTTTGTATCCAAAAAGCACTGAACCTTTCTGTGAACTCTTCCCTTAGATGTGGCAAAGAAAAATGGAATCACTGACCTTATAAAGGAAATAAACTATTTGGTGGATTCCACGCACTTACATGTAAACATGAGTAGTGACATTTTGGCGAGCTATTAAATCAGTGCATGATTAACTCTAATATTTGTCAGAGCTATTTAAGAACACATTTAATGTATTCATAATTACTTTTAGTACGCTAATACTTGTTGGCCCTCCTTATTTAATTGTTCGCTTCCGTTATGAAATCTAATATTTCCCTGTCACTTTTAGAATTTAAGTTTTGAAAAATTAAAGAAATTAGAATTGGAATAAGAACTCAAAATTGTCAAGTCAGTACTTATTGACTAAAACAAAGTCAAACTTTTTTTTAATCAATATTTAATTTATTAAAATAAAATATAAACATTAGAAATATTAACATTTGACAATTTACTTTGTATTTGATTAATTATTTTTAAAAAAAAAAAAAATTATGCTAATTAATTCTTATAGTATCTTGCCATGGTGGGAACTGATAAGTAAATTATTGGAATACAAAAAATGTGTTGAAAAGCATGCAATCGAATTAGAGTTTAATAAAATAGTTAACCCTTGCAATATAGAAATGAATATCATATGCAAAGGAAGCCACACATGTTTGTCACCCACACTGATGCACTTGAAATTCTTGAGATAGAAAAACACCACTTAGAAAGCTCATGACTTTATTCATTTAAAAAAGTTAATGGTATAATATGTTTTATGGGGATTACTTTGCCATACCAAATGCGTAGATTCATGTTATTCATTCTCTTTCCAGTATGTAGAGTATGCTTGCTTAGATATGGACATGGATGTAGTTGGCTTAATACTTAATTATCATTAAGATAGTTTTACATCATATGTTCCTTTATATATATATATATATATATATATATATATACACAAGATCGTTGAAGAGAGTCATGCTCCCACTACCACCCTAGGAGTAGGACATGCCTTTGAGAGTAGGTCCCTGGAATGTCATAATGAGAACACAAATTATAATTGAAACTCTCCAATGACTTATATATATATATATATATATATATATATATATATATATATATATATATATATATATATATATATATAAGTCATTGGAGAGTTTCAATTATAATTTGTGTTCTCATTATGACATTCCAGGGACCTACTCTCAAAGGCATGTCCTACTCCTAGGGTGGTAGTGGGAGCATGACTCTCTTCAACGATCTTGCTCTTGACCTTGCCTAGGGATGTCATGGCTTGGAGGTGATTGAGGAGGAACTTGATTCAATGTGTCTAGGGAATTGTTCCACCTCAAGAGAGTTTTTTGCTTGAAATTGGATTCTCATCATTACATTTTCAAGAAAATAGACTCTTAAAAATATCAAACTAGCAATTTACACTTGCTTGAGCAAATATTGTACAATTTGTTCTTTCCATGATTGAAATACAATTTCCAAATAAAAGATATGCCAAAACTGTGTAAAATTTGTAGGGAGTTGTGTAGAATCTCCTAGTAAATTTATATGCCATGAAAACATCTGAGGCCAAAAGGTTTTGAACGAGTGGATTCGTGTAAGGCATATTGTGCTTGAAGGCAAAAAAATAAAAAAAATTGAAAGTTAGGGTGTTAGCAAGTATGGCACTTGAAATTTAATATGCCAAGATGTTGAAGTCTATTGTCTACAAGGCCTTGATAAAGTAGGGACCAAGCAAAGTGGGACTTATTGGGCTCTATCGTGGCTTTTCAAACTATTGAATCTCCACTCTAGGCATGGGGAGATGAGTTGGGATTCTATGATATTCCTTTTTTCATAGAAAACAAGCGTGGGGGAGAACCATGAATATCCAAGGCATAGTATCTACAAAATGGTCTCCACATGCCACCTATACTCTCACCAGATTATAATTGTGATAGGACCAATACTTGTGATACATGAGAAGGGAATACCCAATACTAGAACAAAGTAAAGAGAACAGAGGTTGTACAATTTACATATTATTGTACAACTTATACCCGTCAATGGTGTAAAATAGCCAATCATGTCATTACACATCATATTTACAACTATTAGGTATTCATAGACACCTAAATCTTTCCAAATCTAATGTCGTAATTAACTTTGCTTAATATCAATATATTAATCCAATCACTAACAAATTCGAATTTCATCATAAAGTCCACTAACATCATTTCCCTTCCTTTTTCAAATAGTTAATTGATCAATATTAATTAATTAATTATGTACACATAATTCTACAAAACTAATTAAAAATCTAAAATTTTCAAGTCATCAAACATTTTTCTTGTCTCTCTCAACCATGTGTTGAGTTTTTCAACAATTTCTTTAATTTTCATTGCCAATTGTTGAGTCATCATTGAACTTTTCAATCAACTTGGGGAGTCATTTAACTACCTTGACTCATTTATAAGAAATTTTTAACTACCAACTTCCTATTTATTTTTCTAATACATGAGAAATTGGTCTCTTTCACATGGATGAAGACTCAAATCTCATTGTCTAAAATTAGCATATAATCCAATAAATTTAAATTTTTTCCAACCATCCATTTTCTCCCCTGAAAGTCTATAAATTGAAGTGTCATTCTCTATTTTTCAAATCCAACATCAAGCTATCAAAGTGCTATTGAAATTACCTTGTGACATCCATCATCAAGCTATCAAAGTGCTATAGAAATTATCTTGTCAACATCCACTGTCAAGCTATCGAAGTGCTATCGAATTTACGTTTTGCATTTATTTATGAATTAATAAATCAGGCCTTTATGCTGTTGACATTCTCTTTGCATTGGAACATGAATTGAACATCTACACAGACACTTGCAAAAGCAAATCAAAGTCAATCAAAAGAGAAGACATTCACTTTTGTTGATGGAAGGTGATTTATTTATTTTGTCTTCTTCTCATATTGTAGCTATGAGGTTTTAATTTAGTTTTAGAATATGAATTCAATTATTTATTTGTTTTCTTAGTATACACTTCTAATTTCTAACTATCACATTCTGACACATCCAGTGGGATATTTCTCAAATATTTCTAATGATTGTTAGACTATTTATAAATCTTTCCCATCTTATATGTTTTTCTTTGTAATTTTGAATTAGTTTCAAATTTTGTTGGAGTGCATAACAATGTAATTTTTATCTAAGAAGATTTTTTTTGTTGTTAGAAGGGGTAGTTTTTACAAGGTTTTGAGTTTTCTCTACGGTTTCTGAAGAATGACGATTTTGTTATGGAGAACATTGTATTTGTTATGGACTTCAGTGGATTTGTTATGAACTTTGGTAGATTTGCTATGAACTTTGACAAATTTGTCAGTCATCATTTTATATTTCTGTTTTGTCCTTTCTATATTTGTGTTTTCTGTGTTTTAAATCTAAATAACATGAATTCACCATTTTATTGAACAATTTTGTTAAGAGGCGAATTTATATTGTGTAGTGGCTAATTCGTATTGTGTAGTAGTAAATTCGTACATCACATAGAGTGCTATTTACTGGAGGTCATAATATTTGACTCAAGTGTTTGTTTGACCTCTTGTTCATGTCAAACAAAAATATAATAAAAGAGCATGCATGAATAAATATTTCACTAAGTTTGATATTTTTATCTTAAAAATCACATCTTTTAATTTTGTTCATTTCTAATCATTGATTTCTCACATACAAGTTGGATATTTGTTGTTTTTCATAACAATCTTCCATAATCTTTAAATTTTGGTTTGTAGGGTTGATATTTGATATTTTCTCATGTCTCTAACTCTCTTTTGTACTGAATTTCTTGTCAAAGTCACTATCCATTATACTACTCACCATTTTGTGTAGGATCGCAAGCCAAAGACTCCAAGAAAAGTTAAATTAAACGTAATTTTTGTTTACATCATTTCATTTATTTCAAGTTTTTGCCTAATTTGTTAATAAGTTAATTAGTTTCATTTCTTACAAACATGGTTGTTTGCATTATAAGAAGTTGTGTATGCTCTTTATTTGCGTCACATTGGTGACAATCATTGGAAATACAAAACACTTCTTATAACTTTTTGTAGCTCAATAATTAGATTAAATAATGATCTTTCATCACACTGCATTGGTGGTGATTCTTAAAAATCAGAAATAATCCAAGTTTTTTAATTTATTTTTATTTCTATAGGTTTATCGACTATGGATTTCACTACCACATGGTAAGCCAAACCTCATGTACCAATGGGGTATATAAATAGATTTCAGTTACTTAATTGGTTGTGTATATTTTAAGTACATTGTGACATGAGGAAATTTATGTAAGATTAAGAATCCAAGAGAGATTAGTCAATTGTTAGTGAAATAATTAAAATAACTTGAAGACAACTTCTCAAGTCTAATCTCTAGGTTGAGTTATATGATTAACAAACAAGAAATGTAAATTGGAAAGATAAAAACACCACTTTTTCTTAGGTTGTGGAGCTAAAAGCTTCACAGGTATGCAAACATGGAGGAGGTTGCTGAGTGTCACAGTAACTGACATCGGTCAGGCCAACCGACGTTGGTCAGGAGTAGACAGGAAGCTGCCGACATCGGTCATGGATCAGCTGATGTCAGTCATCTCTAGACAGACAGTGACTGACGTCAATCATCTGTGCGTTCCAGAACTGGTCTAATTTTAGATGGACAGTCAGTTTGCATATAAAGACTAATTTTAGTCTTGAGTCTGTGTTTCTAATTATTGTAATTAGGAAGTCTAATTATTGTTTGTATGGGATCTATTTAAGAGACCCATGGGGCTGTATTGTAATTTGGAGAATCATAAGGACTTGGAAAGGCAAGGACAAGGGTTCTTTCAGGTGTGTAAGATCTAGGTCTGCAAGTGTGCAAGACCAGGTTGATCTGCAGGTGTGCAAGATCAGAGAGATCTACATGGTAAGCAAGATTAGTTGATCTACAGGTGTGTGTGTGTGTGTGTGTGCAAGGTCAAAGGAGATTTGTGGGGTAGCAAAGTCAAAGGAGATCTACAACACAACAAGGAGCAAGATCAGGGAGATCTACTTGGAGTACTTTGAGTACTCGGTGGTACTGGCAGTATTGATACTAACTGTTGGAAACAACAACTCTATGTTTGAGTTGATTGTGGTTGTAATTGGTTGAGTGAGAGAACTCTTGAGGGAGAATTACTGGTATGCCCAAGAGGTGTGGGAAGAGTGTGATTTCTTCATTGTATTTCCTTCTGAAAGAGTGTTAATACAAGATTGTATTGTCTCTCATATTTTGTGTTGTTTTTAAATTCTAGTTACATTTTACTTCTGGTTAAATTTCGTGTTTAGTTGCTTATACAAAGGTAATCAATTGTGCTCTTAAGGAGTAGGGATCCTGACAATTGGTATCAGAGCTTGGTTAGGTACACTAACAGGTGGTCAGAGCATGTTAAGTGTTTGTTGATTATAGGTCACTCTCAGGGGTTTCTGATTGAGTGAGAGTAAAGTAATGGCAGAAGAAAGTACACTAAGAGTGGAGGAATTCAATGGCAAGAATTATCAATTACGGTATTATGAAAAGAAAGAGTAGGTAAAAAAAGATTGTTGGTTGGTAGAAGATCAGCATGAAGGAAATGAAGAAGTAGATGTTGCAAGTATTGTTGCACAAGATGCTCTTGTATGTTCCTTGGATAAAGTAGAATCTTGGGTTTTAGATTCTGTTGCCTCTTTCCATGCAACCCCAAATAGAGTATTTTTCTATGATTATGTCCATGGAGACTTTGGAAAGATTTATTTAGGGGTTGGTGAGCCTTGTCAAATTGTTGGCAAAGGGGAAGTGCGGTTGAAATTACAGACGGGCAACACATGGGTGTTGAAGGAGGTCATGCATGTCCCAGTCCTGAAGAGGAGTCTAATTTATACAAAAAAGTTAGGTGATGAGGGTTGCACAGTTACTCTCATAGCAGAATCTTGGAAAGTTTCCAAGGGTGCACTTGAATTAGCATGTGGTAAGAAAGTAGGTACCCTTTATCTATCTACTTGTATTACTGATTCTCCTTCTGGTTTATCTACTTCAGATGTAGATGCGAAGATGTGGCTTTGTAGGCTTGGTCACATGAATAAGAAGGGGATGCATGTTCTTAAGAGGAAGTCTGATGTCTTTGACAAACTTAAGAACTGAAAAGCCTTTTTTTTCATGAGGAGATGATGGACAGAGATCAGCTCAAGGGGATGAATAATTTTGAGCAGGGCAGTTTGGACAAGGTTATAATCCAAAGTGAGCTCATGGGTAAAAGTCATCACTCACAGGAAAACACAGTTATCGACGTAGGTCAGGTGGAACTGACATCGAATAGGTAGGTACCGATGTCGGTCATGTGCAGACCAGAGTCGGTGGTGTCGGGCAGGTGGACACTGATGTCAGTTAGGGAATCAGTGTCGGCGATCAGGTGGCAATGACATCAGTTGAGTGCAGACCAAGGTCGACCAGAGGTGACCGACATTGGTCACTATTAAAATGGATTTTGGGTAGACAACACGCTATCAAGGAGTCTCAAATGCCCATGAGGAAGACTGAAAGGGTAAGTAAGCCTCAAATTCATTATTCCCCTTCTTTACACTACTTGTTGCTCACTGATGGTCAAGAACTAGGAAGTTTTAAAGAGGCAGAGCAGGTGGAATCTAAGAAACAGTGGGAGCATGGCATGAATGAGGAAATTGATTCCTTGAAAGAGAACCAAATGGGAGATTTGGTAGAGTTGCCAGCCGAAATGAAAGCACTAAAAGATGAATGGATTCTTAGGTTAAAGAAAGGAGAGAATGGACATGTGAGACAGAAGGCCAGGGTATATGGTCTTGAGAAAGCTCCAGGACAATGGTACAGGTTTGACAGGGGTATGACAAAGCATGGCTTTAGTCAATGTCAATGTAATCACTGTGTTTACTTTACCAGGTTGAATAATATTAGCTACATTATCCTGTTACCGTATGTGGTGTATATGCTTGTTGCAAGGTCACACATGTAGGGAGTTACTGAGCTAAAGGTAAAGTTAGTTCAGAGGTGTGCCAGGAAGGATTTAGGAGGAGCGAAATTTTTTGGCATGAGTATTTCTAGATACAGGAAAAGTCACAGGTTGATTTTGTCTCAGGATGATTATGTAAATAAGGTAGTGGAGAGGTTCAATATGCAAGATGTAGAACCGGTTAGCACACCTATGGATGGATAGTTCACAGAACAGTGTCTCAAATCACATGATGAGGTTGAGTACATGTGTACTAGACCTGAGATTACCCAAGCAGTGGGAGTTGTCAGCAAGTTGGTGGCCAATCTAAGAAAAGAGCATTAGAAAGCAGTTCAGTGGATTCTCAGGTATCTGAGAGAGACCAGTAGTAGGGATTCATCCTATGCAGGGTTAGGCACTTCTCTACATGGGTATGTAGTTCAGATATGGCAGGTTACTTGGATGATAGGGGAAGCACCACAGGATATGTGGTGGTTGGTCTTCAAGATTGAACTTGAAGAGGGATACAAGCCAGGAAATAAAATTAGATGATGTACAAGTAAAGGTACAAGTGCAACTATTTATCTCCAAGTGGGAGATTGTTAGGTCGTGGAGCTAAAAGCTTCACAGGTATGCAAACATGGAGGAAGTTGCTGAGTGTCACAGTAATCGACATCATTCAGGCCAATCGATGTCGGTCAGGAGTAGACAAGAAGCTGCTGACATCGGTCATGGATCGGCTGACATCAGTCATCTCCAGACAGATAGTCACTGACGTTGATCATCTGTGCATTCTAGAACTGGTCTAATTTTAGACGGATAGTCAGTTTGCATGTAAAGACTAATTTTAGTCTTGAGTCTGTGTTTCTAATTATTGTAATTAGGAAGTCTAATTATTGTTTGTATGGGATATATTTAAGAGACCCATGGGGCTGTATTGTAATTTGGAGAATCATAAGAACTTGGAAAGGCAAGGACAAGGGTTCTTCCAGGTGTGTAAGATCTAGGTCTGCAAGTGTGCAAGACCAAGTTGATCTGCAGGTGTGCAAGATCAGGGAGATCTACATGGTAAGCAAGATCAGTTGATCTACAGGTGTGTGTGTGTGTGTGCAAGGTCAAAGGAGATCTACGGGGTAGCAAGGTCAAAGGAGATCTGCAACACAACAAGGAGCAAGATCAGGGAGATCTACTTGGAGTACTTTGGGTACTCGGTGGTACTGGCAGTATTGATACTGACTGGTGGAAACAACAACTCTATGTTTGAGTTGATTGTGGTTTTAATTGGTTGAGTGAGAGAACTCTTAAGGGAGAATTACTGGTACACCCAAGAGGTGTGGGAAGAGTGTGAGTTCTTCATTGTATTTCCTTCTGGAAGAGTGTTAATACAAGATTGTATTGTCTCTCATATTCCGTGTTGTTTTTGAATTCTAGTTACATTTTACTTCTAGTTAAATTTCGTGTTAGGTTGCTTATACAAAGGTAATCAATTGTTCTCTTAAGGAGTATGGATCCTGACACTTTTTATTTCCCTTGAAGATATGTTTTAAAATCAGTCTAAAGATGTTGAGCTCCACTTGTAAATGTAGAAGTCTTCGTCGATGTTTGATTCCTTGCATGGGAGGCACCTCTCATTGTCTACACTTGGTCTTAGCTTTGATTTGGCATGTAAGAGAAAGTTGATGAAGCTTCTTAGAATAATCTAACAAAGTAAGTTTACATTTGGAAGCTTGATGATATGAGAGGTGTGAGGGTTTTATAAATAGATTTTCTAAACTGATATGGATCGTTCATCTCATCTTAAGATGAAGGGTTGAGGATCAATCCTCAAATCCATGATTACACCTTTGGAGTATTTAAGATGTCATTTAAGGTTTTTTTGGAGTATATAAGACATTTTGGAAGGAAAGTGTAGTCATTTGTCCTCTTGAGTGTGTAATAGGGGAATAATAGATGTAAGTGTGTGTTTAAGTGGCCATGTCATAAGCCACCTTACCCATACTCCACTCCATTCCATTGACTTGCTCCTATGACATCACTTATGTGAGATAATAATTCATTTTTATTTTAAAGAAAATAAAATAATTCAAATCCATGGATTTTTTCATTAGATGAATGATTAGGATAATTATTCAAGATGATTAATTGGCAATTAGAAAAAAATGTAAAGTTTGCAATATTTTTTTTTAATCAAGTATTCACTTTAATTGGCCTATGAAGACACAAAGAACTGATTTAATTCAAAATGCACTAGAGAAAATAAATGATGCAAGATGATCCATTGCCCCAATTAGGGATGTATCATTTTGATCTTGGGTTTAAATGATAGTTGTGTGGGTAAATTGGGTCTAGTTGGATATTTTTAGTTAAATTTGCATGCGATTGTAGAAAGTTGTTTTGAATAAAACTTAGACATGAAAGTGGTTAAAATTAAGTGTCTAAATTTTGACCCTATTTGAGAAGGCATTGTGAGACACTAGGCACAACAAAATATTTTCAAAGATTGAAAAAGTTGTCAAGAGGAAATTTGATTTACGCTTGACAAATGATACTTTCACTTATATTTTAACATTTTATGAGTCAGTAAACTCAGATTGATGCTCCAAAGGGTGCTTGATTAACCCTAGATGCGCCCTTGAAGGGATGGTTGGGGAAGAATTTGAAACAGACGTGCCCTCAAAAAAAAGAGAAAGAAACCAAAATAAAAGAAACGATGGACATGGCCCCAAAATGAGTGGTTACAACTAATCACAATAATGTGTCTCAGTAGGGTAAAATTGATTATGGATACAAGGAGTTTTCCTATTAGGGTGAATTATGATCGTTGATTAGTCTTAATGGTTTATCCTAGTAGGGCAGATTTTCACTATTAGAAACAATGATTAGACATATGATGAATTGGTTGAGGGATAGTAAACATAGAGAGCTTTTGTTGTAGCATTGTTGATTAGACTTCTAGATCTTAATTTTTGATATAACATTAAACAATATGCACATGATATAAAACACCATGATGACCAGACAACAATATGCATAAGGACCAATTCCCAATTCCAATACACAAATGAAAATAAAACACTAATGATAAAAACCATGGTGACAATGTTAACAAATACCATTGGATGGACTCAAGTACAAATGCATAATAGAAAGCACCATGATGATGTCCCCATCAGCACAATGGACTAAGTCAATATGATAATAGAAAAGGGAAACAAATAAACATGCAAAGAAACAAGTAAACACAAATTGAAAGAAAAGTAATATAAAGCATCTAGCTGCTCAAATCAACACATCAAAAACAGTGAAAGATAATCATGATAAACAAACACTTAATCACACTATAAAATAAGTAAGTAGCGAATAATTTATGTATGTGTGAATGTAGGGTATTACTCTGGGGTACTTGGTCAATCATTATGATAAAACGGTAACTTGAATGGAAGGGGGAAATAGATTAAAAATGAAGGTGTGACTGAGATGACTCCAAATGCCCCATGCAAGTGGATGTTGCCTACATAGTCCTAAAGACTTCAAGTCAAATATAGTTCTCTCAGGGATATGGGATAGAAAAAAATGATAAGTAAAAAAAATTGATTTCAGAGGAAATGGGAAAAGGCAAACTCACAAAATGGCAAGAGCATTATGAGGTAAATGGTAATGAGATTGTAATTGTTAATGAGACTGATCGAGCTGACTTGGGATGCCCCATGCATCTAAACGCTGCCTACATAGTCCATGTGGACCTCAAGCTAATGTAGTTATCTTATAAATAGGAGTGAACATGATCAAAAAATGGCAAAGGCAAATGGAAATGGTCATAATTAGATAAGGGGTTCTCACTCAATAATTACAGTAAACTACACCATCTAGAAAAGAGGCAAAAACCACTGATGAACATGATGATAAAGTAAGTGGAAATTTTACAGCTTAATATCTCTCATGGAGATTTTAAACCCTTTTTTGAAACTTTTTGATTTTTAGGTCATTTTTTATTTTTTAAATTATTTTGACTAATTTTGGATTTTAGCATCTCAACCCAATGGAGGATTACAAGATGAAGAATGGGTTAACTCATAAAATGATGAGAGTTGGTTTAAGTTGTTTTTAAAATGGTGAAAGTTGTAGACATCCAATTCCAACCATGATGAGCACCCACCCAGACTTAACATTGATTCCTACCAACTATTACAAATTAAGCTTAGGAAACACTGTACATCCTAATTTCATCCGTACATCATTAATCAATGCTTAGAATCATGTTGAGGCATCCCTATTTGGGACACTAGCTCGTATGCAACAATAACCTCTCACAGATTCATCCCTAATCACCTTGTGACATAACAAATTTCAACTTGGCCTATGGACCCATTAAGTGGGGAACTTGATTAAATATTAAAAGAGTTAAAAGACTAATTAAAATCAATTAATAAATTAAATAATATTAAATGCTTAGTTTAATTATCCATTTGCAATTAATGAATATCTAAAAATAGAAATTCTAAAAATCAAAATATCAAGCCTTTTCATCATTGCCTTTATGAGTTGTCAACCTCTTCTAGAATATCTTAAAATATCTAATTTGAGAGCCATGCCTAGTAATTGAAAATCATAATTACATGACAAATTTTAACTCAATTAGAGTTAATCTCAATTCATCTAGAGTTAGTTTGAACTCATTCCATGTTTAAACTCAACCTTAACTCACCTTGGGTGAGAGTTAATTCTTGAGAATCTAAATACAATGCCATACCCCTTCATTTATAAGCTTGGATATTGTAGAGTTATTATGCAAGATTTATTCCATAATCTTCATGAAGTAATGTTACCATGCCTAAATCTTAAGCCAAGGTGCCAAGGAAAGGTGAAGCCAACAAAGCTCCATTGATGAAGATTTTTTCATGCACAAGTTGAGCAAGCCATTTATACAAGCCATTTGGAGCTCCAAGGAAGGTAAAAGAAGGTGTTCTTTTATGTTTTAGTTGTGTTTCATATGCATGCTTTTTACTTAAACTCTCCCTAGTGTCTAGGCTATAGGTGTTAAGATTTTAGTGTGTTTATTTGAGTTTTATTTTTTGGACTAACACAAGACTAACCTCCCCTTTACGTATTCTTTGATCACATGTTGGCACACCCGATGGAATAAGGCATCCCATATAACCAAGGAGATCGATACGCTACTTTTAGTTTTTCTAATATATGCATAAAAACCTTCAAATTATAAGTTTTTACTTCATTTTTTACGTCTTTCTATTTTAAGCAAGTCACATATTACATGGATCAACATCAATTTTTAGTCGTAAGTTGCAAAGATCGATGCTGATTTTATAGATCATCATCAATTTAGGGAATCGACTATGATCCCTGTGTGAAAAATAGAACATGATAGGAACATGGCTAACAATTTTTTTTCTTGATTTCTCTTGCTTTCATTCTATGTTTGAGAATCTGTATATTGTTTGTCTAACTCATTTCTTGCAGGATCCAGTGGGATATTTTATTTTTAAGATCAATTATTAACCATTTTTCTATCCAAACATACTTTGTTTTTCTCTATGTATTACAGGGAAACATCGAAGTTCTTCTTAATTGACATTGATCTCTGTGGATAGACATCAATTCCTCTATGGATCAATAATGATCAGTCTTTGAGACAAAAATAAAAAAACTTGAGAGATAATTTTAAAATGTTATTTTCTCACTTGAGTTTGGGATTCTAAGCAAGCAAACCCTCTAACAAATTTCAGGTTTTGAGGTGTAAAAAATAAAGTTTAAGCATGGTTAAATATTACACACATTGTATTTGGTGCTTAAAATGTACTTAGTTATTTTCATCTCTTAGTTATTTTTGATGTTTTTATAATTTTCAACAACAAATGCCAAGGGGATCAAACTTCATTACATACTTTGTTTTGGTGATTAAAATGAACTCTCACATTAGTTACATACTTCTAAGAGTTTCCTTTTTATTACTTATTTGTTGAAGTGTTTGTTTCAGAAAATGAGTGACGAATGTATGCTCTTCCGCTGTCCCCTTTAGAGAACTTGGATGACTAAAAATGCTCACTCTTTGCTTTCATCGCTTTGGTCCAAAAATGTGGAAGGAAATTTTCTAAGGCCTTCCCTATAATACGTATGATTTGGGTGATCAAAAAATGACCCAAAATTCATTTCACTTGTTTTTATTTCATGCATTTTAGCTTGTGAGCAGGAGTTCATCACCTCCTCATGAGTTCTCTAAGGAAGCATTGACCCAAGAATTCATCTCTCGATATTATTTCAGTTCCACTCCATGATAGGATATATAAATTGAGGGTGACCCACCGAGATGATTATTTTGAGTAGTTAAAACAAGCTTTATAAGTGATACTCGACTTCAAAATATAGGGGCAACTCGAACATCACACTACACTAAGTAATTGATGGATGTAGTGATTGTGAAAAGGATAAGATCTTTTCATAAGAAGCTAATTGATGTGGATACAAATGACATGATTGTGCCTTACTATTTGCCACATATATGGGACCATCTAGAAACGAGCAAAAAATGATAGTTTAGAGCAACCCCACTTGCCACGAACATACTGTTGATGTAGGGCGAGTAGCCCACAGTTACATATCACAATATGAACTCTCGAGTGAAGAGGAGGCCTAAAAAACTCTAATTTTCTTGCACTTTTACTTTTTGGATTAACAATTTAAAAGTCTCTCAAGATAAAGTATATAGATAAAATTTGACAGTATGATGCAACCTTGTCAGTTTTAGGATTTAGGATGTTACATTTAGATGTTTTTATCATTTAATCTTTTTTACTTACAGAGTCTTGAGTTGAAACTATTTTTTTGTCATACCATATCAAAAATGAGTCTTGTTTATATATCACTCTTTTTTTTGAATAGGCATTATGCCGTATATTTGACATCACACCTTTGCCTTAGTCATTTGTCAAAATTTTGTGTATGTGTGTCACTTTCTTTAAAGGGGCATCATTATGTTGCCCAATTCATCCCAAGTTTTTTTCCTTGCAAGTCTTGAAACAAATATTTGTCATACATTTAGATAATGATAACATCATTACACTGATCGAATTATTTCAAAGACTTGTTGTTTTGTGTCCAAAAATTTCAATTTCAAAACCAAGCCACATGTGCCTTTTTGGATCTATGCCTAGTACCATCATCTCGTTCATTCTTTTTTAGCTTGTTGTCTATTTTAAGAAGCCTAGTTTTGTAAGTTGAGTTCAAAATTAGCCTTGATAAGTTCAGATCCAAACAGTGATTGGTTTATATCTAGGCTTTGTGTAATTTTGGCTTAGAGAATTTGCCTTTCACTTTTGGGTTGTGTAACTTAGGTTAATTCTTTATTCAATTTGAAAACTATTTTTGTGCATAGATTTGGGGAAATGGTCTATCTTCCATATGCCTATTGTTTCATGCCTTTTTCCAAAATGATCAAATTTGTGTTTAAAATCCAAATGCCTAGTTTGTGTCAAAGTTCTTCAAATTTGTAGATTAAATCGCTTGCCTTTTTGGACCTTGTTTTGTTTAAAGTCTAGCTTTTATGCCTTTTCTAAAAGACCTAGCAATATCTATTTTGAGCCTAGCTTTTGTGCCTTATTTTCCAAAAGACCTAGCAACCTTTGTCTTTTAGACCTATTTTAGACTTGTTTGAAACACTTTGTACCTAAGTTTGACATTTTAGTTTTATGTCATCCACTTGACCTTTTTGTGTAAGACATTTGACGTTACAATGTTTTAGACCAAGTTTTAGCATAAACCATTTTGGAGATACAACTCCACTTTTAGACCAATTTAGACCAAGTTCGATCTATTTGTCCCTTGGAAATTATTTTTTGAGAGAGTTAATAAAACTCTAGGATTTGTTTGCAAAACATTCATCACTGATATGTATTGTTACATTCATAGCAAAGCCATGTACAATCTTGATTATGATAATGTGGTCATACAAGATGACTTTGTTCAAGATCCCTATGGTGATGATGTGGTTTGTGTGAGAGATCCTTATCCTCCTTAAAATACTCAATCTAGGGAACAAATCCAAGATATTTTAACCCACTATTTGGTTAACATGACTCCATACTCAAATCAGGACCAAGAGCAAACCACACAATATCTTGCTAACATACCATCGATTGTAGAACAAGTTCAAAAATAACCATATTATGTTAATATGCCATCGACATATGATATTTATTTGTTTGATCATCACTTGATTAAAAATAAGGATAAATTTTTATCTAGAGCCACGGAGGTAGGGCTAAGTTTTTAGCAGACTTCCCTCACAAAAATTTGCCTAGTCTAGTTAGAGTGCCTATCAACATACCTTATGACCAAAACATTGAACATGCATCTTCTATAAATCCTCAAGTGCTTATGTCAATGTTGTATCAAGACCAACATATGCTTATCACAAGAAAGGGCCTCATGGAGGACCAATTTATACAAATGCAGACAACATATCAAACCTATTTGAACTTGGTGTGCAATTTTAGTAACATGGCCATGTCAAATGCTCCACTCATCAATCTATCTCCTTCACTAGGAGTATTGGTCGAATTGATAGGCCAAGATAATTCGAGTATAGACCCATTTATCCAAAGCACTTCAATTGGAGACATGTTCAACATTCCATCTATTGAAGAAGTGTCTACTGCTTCTACATAAATGAGTGTGCCAACCATGGTGGATAACACCCAAATGTCATCTAATCTAGGCCAAAGTAGTTTAACTACACTGATAAATAATCTACGATAAGTGCCTTTAATTAACACCATGAGTGGTTCGTAATAGCAAGGGGCAGGAACTCCTACACCCCAACCACAACAAGCTACCTCTAATCCTTAACCAATTGCTTCTTCAAGCACATAACTACAAGGATTAAGTAATTAAATGCCAACTAGTGGCTTATGTCAACAAAATGTGATAAATTTTACTCCACCTCAATAGGTGATGACTAAAATTCCACAACAACAAACACAATCCAATATACCAATGTAGCATAGGCAAAACTTTCTACCACCAAGGGGAAATGAATGTTCCACCTCATCAGGGAGTGACAAGTATACCTCAACAGTCACAGACCAACATATGTTTACAATCATAAACATGGTCTAATCAACAAATTATGTCCATTGGTCAAAGACAAATACCAAACATCCAAAAAATGTCTACTTAAAATAGGTGTTCACATAACCAAGAGGTACTACTGTCCAATAAGTAATAATTAGGAAAGAATTGCCTTTTGTTCCAAATGTGCCACAAATTCAATGATAGGGCCTTGGTCCACAATAATTTCCCCTCACTCAATCAGGTTTGACTAGTTGACATCAAGTCTCCACTCAACTTCAGCAGGCATAGTACTTTATCCAGACTCGTATCCTTCCATCACAACCATAATTCCCTCAAAATTAGGCCTATATACTGAATCCAAACTAGAATATCACACTATAATGTGTATAATTCCAATAATCGCACCCCAATATGTGGATGCATATTCTTGGTTGATTCACTAAACAAACCAACATTCCACAATAAACCATGCCTCTATTATACCCTGGTCAAGGTAATCCACCTTTGACCTCCCAACCTTTACCTAAGGCCAATATTCTATCTAGTTTCTTGGCATAAGAACTGCATTAGATAACGGATGTAATTGCTACCATTCAAGCAAGGAAGTAGACCAAGAAGTCCTTGTTAGATGATGTGTGATCATACCCATTCAACATGGAGTATCTATAGATACCATTTGTTTTAGGGTATGAACCATCAAAGTTTGATAAATACAAGGGTAAATGAGACCCTAAGGCCCATTAAAAATAGTTCTTTGTTGCTTGCTATCTAGTGGCTTATAGTGACATATACCTAGTATTGTTATTTTCTCAAAGTTTAGCAAGATAGGCTTTGGCGTGGTTGCTAAAATTATCAAATAACTCATTATCTAATTTTGATGACCTTTCAAACAAATTTATGCAATATTTTTTATACAATCTCGAACACAAGATTTCATTGGTAGATTTGACTCAAGTCAAGGAGAAAGATAGTGAAAACTTTACAAGCTATCTACAGAGATGGATAACACTTGCTAACTGCTTCACCCATAGTTTATCAGACAAAAAATTGGCCGTTGTGTTTACTAAAAATTTGCATAATGAAATATCCTATCATCTGGAGCTACACTGTGCACATACTTTCAAAGAAATCATCAACACATATTTGTTAATTAAAAAATCCCTTATTAACAAAAGTATCATCAAGTTAACCTCATAAAACCAAAATAAGAACAAAAACTAGAGTACAAGCCAAAATAAGAACCAAAACTAAGTCTAAACACAAGTGTTGGCACTAGCCTAGTCTAGTAACTATGAAAAACCCAAAAAATTCAACTACAATAAGAATTTTGTTGGAAATGGAGTAATCGATTCACATCATGTCCAAATGGTGCAAACATCATCTGATTAGCCTATGCCACACATGAAACTTACTCATCAGTAGCCCATTTAGCAGGTGCAACCTTCATAACAACCTAGACTAGCTCATCAAATGTAACAACCATTGCCTTTGTAAAACCCACCTCCAAGGAGAAGTGTGTCTATTCATCCAGTCTTTAGCGACCTTGGAGAGCCAATTAAAGTTGTGTTTCATAAACTAGTTACAACTTATCTGATTAGTTGGCCAATTTCAAAGCATTATCCTAAAGGTATTCCATATCTAGATTGGTATCAAGAAAATGAGTTATGTGAATACTATCATGTTTATGGACATAATTTATGTCATTATGTACAAATAAAACACCTCATTAAAAATATGTTGGAAAATAGGGAGATTAAATTTCATAATAGGGCATATACATCTAATTAGAACATGGGTATTTATCAAAACTCATTTCTGTAATGTAACAATAACAACCAATACTATCAACAACAAAGGCTTGAATAACAATAACACCAGTATCAATAATCGTGACAACAATAACAATTTCAATAGTAATAACAACAATGACAATAAAATGGGAGGAACCAAGGCCAGAATGATTCCAATACCCAACAGACTTACCGCATAATTGCACATGACTGCACCAAAGTTGTAGGTCATATTGATGGAGGTCGTGTTTCTAATATCACTATTAATCCAAGACCAAGTGTTAACAAAACATGATCATTGCTAAAAATTTTCAATTAACCTATCTATGATAGTGATCATTCCTTGACTTGGGACCACAAACAGACACACTAATAAGTAGGGATTATTAATTTTTGACCTTATACTGATAACTCATCATTGTCCCATGACCACATACACATGCACCAATAATCGAGACTTATCTTATGTGGCCCCTCACTACCATCATTTTATAGAAACAATGATTCTGTATCTAATATCGATTGTGTAATCATAACTCAGTGGTCAAATATTACTATTCCTAACCCACAACCATCTACCACCAAACCAATCCAACCCACCATTCTAGCTAGGAATAAGCCATAAAATGATGTGAAGGAAAAAATATTTGATATTATGGAATAACTTTAGAAGATGACCACACAAAGCTTCATTTTATATTTTTTATGTACGTCTACTATCCATAAAAACATCTTAACAGAGTTCTTAGGTTAATCCCAAATTTCAAACGACATAACCCCAGACAAATTGCAAGCTTTGGTTGGGCATCTAGCCCTAGGATAATAGTTGACCTTCGACTAAAGTGATGTCATTCCTTGGCCCTCTCCATAATAATCTGTTTTACATTGAAGTTATCATAATGTGGCACAAAGTGACATGTGTTCTCATATATAATGGATCGGGCTTGAATATAATGTCTTTGAAACTCATCAAACATCTTAAATACACAACAACCAATATATAGCTAGAAATGATTACTATGAAGGCCTACAATAATAAAGAGTGGGAATCAAAAGACACCATAAGCTTGCCAATTATCATTGGCCCTTGACTCATAATACACTATGCCATATGTTAGACCTAGATTTGTCATATAATTTACACTTGGGTAGACCTTGGATACATGACCTTCATACAATCCCTTCGACATTTCACCAGTGTCTTAAATTCTCTCATCCAGGTATGAAGGTCATTATTAGTAGAGATTTACAATCCTATGAACATTGTAAACATTTGAAGGTTGAGCACAAAATCTATAATTACTGCTTTGGCCTTGATCCATGAGGATCTATATTTTTTTCCAAAAAATAAGTCATCAAAATATAGGCTAATCATTGTCATGGTGAAGGGTTCATCAAGAGTTTTTTGGTGTATTTTTTGGATCGCAAAATAGATCCCATATGCATAAATTATAGCACATAGAAGATCGAACCAAGTAAGGAAAAAAATTGGGGTTTGAACGTCGATAAGTGGCGAGTGCTCAACAATCGACAAGTAAACTGATAAGTGGTGAGAGGAGATTGGACCACACGGTGGGTCCTCAATCCACCACATGGCTTGCCACCATTCTCTATGGTTCAATTTTATATATTATGTAATTAATTAAATTTCATTCCAAATCCCCTCAAAATTTCAAGACCCTCCAACTTTCCATGTGACAACCACACTTTCCATGTTCCATCCACATTACATGTCAATAGAAGTTTCTATCTAACCAAGTTTCCATGTATTTCCCACATTCCACATGAAAGACCCATGCCACCATACATCCACAAAAATCTATGCCAATGCCAAATACTTGGCACGTTAAACCTTTAATTTCATGGCATTTAAAAACTTTAAATTACACCCACCTCCCAAATGTGGGATTTTAGATTGATATGACCACCAAATGCATTTAAAGTGGGATTCAAACTTGTCCTTTTTGGTTAAAATGATAAGGACTTGACTGATACACCCATGGGTTCAAGCATTATAAATTGAGCTCGAGGTGATTTTTGAAGCATAGTTTTTCAATGTTATTTCATGGAGGCAAGGCATGTATAAGAGTGGTGAAGGGACTTGGAGATTTTATAAAAGCCTCAAGATAAATATTCTAGTTTGAGATTATCTCTTAGAGAGAGTAAAGCCCATGAAGATGATTTGGAGACTTGTAAATAAATTGTAAAGCAATTTTGTGACAATTAATCAGGAGCGATCCTTATTGGAGTGGATCTAGAGATGCAGGCTTTTAAGCCAAACTCTGTTATCAAATCATGTTTGGTATTTTCTATCAATTTTTATCTCTTTATTTGATTCACTCTTAAAATTAGTCTATTTGGATAATTCAAATTTGATTAAAATTTCGTAATCATTTTAAAAGTTGATTTTATTAAATCATTAAAATAAGGTTTCGATCCTTTACAAGTGTGTTTTATGTTTCTATGACACTTGTTTGATTATGATTATGGATCAAATTTTTGGTATCAAAGCAGAATTAATATTTATACATGTGGATTTCTAGTGTGTGTATGTTGACAAGGTCGAGATCTAGGTGGGGTGAAGGAGAATTGACTAAGTACAATCTAGAGATGGGGACAAGACGTACTCCAAAAATGTCAGAAGAAGGATTCGAGTCTAAATGAGCTTTCTGATAATCTTTTTTCGAAATGAAGGACATGGTCGAGGAAATTTACCGTAAATGATGAATTAAGATGGAGCATGATGGATGTGGTAAAATTTCTGAGAAACCTTCCTCCTCTTAGAGTGATGTTAAAGACAAAAAAGTTGTAGAATCTCTTCCTTCACTAAATCTAGATATTAAGGTTGAATTATCGATATTTAATGGTGAGGTTAATGCAAAAAAGATGGATAAAAAAAATTGAAGTATATTGCAGGGTCTAAAAGACTGCAGATGATGAGGCTAAAATTCACCTGGCTACTCTTCGAATGGGAGGCACAACTCTCCTTTGGTGGGAGATTAAGTTGAAGGAAATAAAGATTAATATAGGTAACTCAATTTCCACTTGGAGTGGATTTGTTGATGCACCCAGAAAGCAATTTTATCCTTTAGGCTATATGCAACAAGCCATGATGGATTGGCAATCTTTCAAACAAACTAAAGGTCAAAGTGTTCAAGATTATACACAAAAATTTAGGAAAAATGTTTTACTTTTGAATATTCATCTTTATACACAAGAAACACTGCTTAAGTATATAGGTGGGTTGCATAGTTACTTGAAACACATGATTTTGGTTCTCAATCCCACTAGTTTAGATGAAGAATGTGTTAAAGCCATTCATTTAGAGGCTAGAGGAAAATAGACAAAAGAATATTTTCCTAAAGTTAAAAGTAAGCAACCTGAAGTTAAGCATTCTAAAGGGAAAAGTTCTAGAAAGGGTAAACAAAAATTCACTCAATCCATTTTGTAATCATTGCAAGAAAAATCATGATGAGTCTAAGTGTTGGAAATTACATCATGAGTAGTCCTTTTAACAGGTTTAAGAAGAAAGATAAGAAAACTAATACTATAGTTCAAGATCATGTTAAGATGAAACTTTCCTTGATTATAATAGGGAAAATGAACATACTAGTCAATTCAAATAAGAATTTTTGTCTCATGTCGATTAAGTCGAAGGAAAAAGAATATTCCTAGGCTATGGAAAATTGTGATCCTAAACATAAGAAATAATGAGTTGAAATAATTTCTAGTTATGATGATGTGTTTCAGGATCCCAAAGGATTACCCCCTAAAAGGGGAGTTCAACATGAAATTTAATTGTTACAGGATTCTCCTCTTCCTAACATTGGCATGTACAGGTTATCAGTGGTGGAAAATGAGTAAATCAAGAAGCAGGTACTGGAAATTTTGGAAAAGGGTGTTATTCATCCTAGTACATCCCTTGTTGGTTCACCTATCATTTTTGTGCCAAAGAAAGATGGCACATGGTGCATTTGTGTTTATTTCTATGCTTTGAACAAAATTACTATTAAGAATCATTTCCCTCTTCCTCATATTGATGATTTTCTAGATCAGTTAAGAAATGCTATCTATTTTACTAAGTTAGATTTGAAAAGTGGTTATCATCAGGTTAATATTAATGATGGCGATATTTGGAAAATTGATTTTAAGACAAAACATGGATTGTTTGAGTGGCTTGTCATGCCTTTCAAGTTATGCAATGCACTGGCTACATTCATGCATTTGATGAATGATGTTTTCATGCCATTCCTTGATGATTTTATTATAGTCTACTTAGATGATATTTTGATCTTCAGTCAATCATGGGAAGATCATGTGATTCATATTAGGAAAGTCATGGATGCATTGAGAAGGGAGAAACTTTATTTGAAATTATCTAAATGTGAATTTAGAAAGACCCCTTTGGTTTATTTGGGTTATATTTTAGGACATGGTGAATTGAAAATTGATCCTACAAAAGTGGAGTTTATAGTTAAATGGCCTAAACCCAATAATGTAACTGAGGTTAGAAGTTTTATTGGTGTAGTACAATATTGGAGGAAATTCATTTCTAATTTATCACTTATTGCATCACCCTTGCATTATTTGGCTAGTACAAAATAGGTCTTTCAGTGGGGAGACAAGCAACAAAAAGCCTTTGACATTTTGAAGACAAAGATTAGTACTACTCCTATCTTGGCACTTCTTGATTTGTAACAACCATTTGAGATTGAGATAGATGTAAGTGATTATGCTATGGGAGTTATTTTGATGTAGGGAAAGAAACCAATATGCTATCATTCTGAGACCTTCACAAATGCGGTAAGAAACTATCTAACTTATGACAAGGAATTGTATGCATTGGTTTAAAGTGTTAAGAAGTGGAAACATTACTTGATGGGCAAGGAGATAGTAATACATACAGATCATCAGCCCCTTCAGTATCTTCAGTCATAGGCCAAGCTATAACAGTGTAGGCATTTTCATTGGATGGGTTTCCTACAATAGTTTCATCTTGTAATCAGGTATAAGAAAGGTATTCAAAATAAAGTTGTTGACATGCTTTCTAGGCCTCCTATGGTAGTGACATCTATTCTTTTACAACATAGTTCTTTGACTCATGAAAGTTATAAAGAATAATATGTTGATGATGCTAACTTTAAGGATGTGTACAAAGACTTGATGAATGGAAAATAGGTAGAAGAATCAGACTATCATGTGCATAATGGACTCTTGTATCATTTAGGTAAACTTTGAAATCCTCAAAATGAAAGGGTGCACATGATTAGGGAAACACATACTTATATTTTTTATGGTCATTTTGGAGTTGGTAAAATGGTTGCACATTTGAAAATGTATTTTTATTGGCCACATCTGTAGGAAAATGTTGCCAAATATATCAAGGGGTGTGTTATTTATGCCACAAGCAAACCTAGTAATAGGAAATTGCGACTTTACACTCCCTTACCTCTTCCTACTCGTCCTTGAGAAAGTATTTTCATGGATTTTGTAGGGGGTTTGCCTATGTCACAGAGGAAACACAATTACTTGTATGTGGTAGTGGATAGATTTAACAAGATGTGTGTTTTTATTCCTTGCACTAAGTAGATTTTAGGGGAAGGTATGGCACACTTGTTCTTTCGACGTATATGGGGTCATTTTGGTTTGCATACTTCTATTGTTTTTTATGGGGATTCTCAATTTCTTGGGAAATTTTGGTCAACACTATGAGAATTGATGAACACTAAGTTGAATAACAGCACTGCATTTCATCCACAGACTGATGGTCAGATAGAGGTTGTAAACTGTATAGTAGTACATTTGCTTAGGGGTTATTGCAGTAAACATCCCAAGTTGTGGGATGAGAATTTATGCTATATACAACATGATTATAATCATGTACTTAATTCTTCTAATATGAAATCTCCTTTTGAAGTTTGTTATGGATATTTGCCTAAATCTCCTCTATATGTTTGTTATGGATAGGATTCAACTGTTGATGAACGTAAATATGCTTTTAAAGCCAAGAAGTTCATTGAATAGATACATCAGGTGCACTAAACTATCTGAGATCAATTGGAAAAAATTCAAGCAAAATACAAAGCAAGACATGACAAATATTGTATTGATCACTAGTTTGTTGTAGGTGATTTGGTATGGATTCACATCAGTAAGGAAAGGCTGACAGGTGAAGGTAAAAAGTTGAAACCAATATAGTATGGTCCTTTCTAGATTGTAAAAAAGATTGGTAAAAATGCTTTTTGGGTGGATTTTCCATCGTATATTTGAATTTATTTAGTTGTGAATTTGGAAAATTTGAAATTGTATGAGCCTTCAATGATTATAGATCATGATGAGAGTGTATATATTCCTTTTGTTGATGCTTTTGCTCCTGAGTATCTAACAAAACTATAGGAAGATACAATACTTGACAAGAAGGTTCAGACTTCATGAAGGGGAGATGTTGAATATCTTTATGTTGGTCTTAAAGGGATGCACTCGAACAAGGCCAAATGGATGGAAGCGAGAAGAGTGAGGGAGCAATACCCTCACCTCTTTACCAATTAATCAACTTTTGGAGTTCCAAAAGCTCCTAGTGGGGAGGATTGATCTAGGAGGATCTATATTTTGCTCCAAAAAATAAGTCATTAAATCGTAATATGATCATTTTCATGGTAAAGGGTTTGTTGAGAGATTTTTGGTGCATTTCATGGATCACAAAATGGAGCCCATATGCACTATTTATAGCACATAGAAGATCAAACCAAACAAGTAAAAAAATTTGGGTTTTAGACGTCAATAAGTGGTAAGTGCTCAACAATCGATGAGTAAACAACAAGTGGTGAAAGGATATTGGACCAGACAGTGGGTCCTCAAGCCACCATGTGGCTTGCCACCATTCACTATGGTTCAATTTTTTACATTATAAAATTAATTAAATTTAATTCTAAAGCCCCTCAAAATTCCAAGACCCTCCAAATTTTGACATAACCACCACACTTTCCATGCTCCATCCACGTTACATGTCAACCGAAGTTTCTATCTAACCAAGTTTCCATGTATTTCCCACATTTCAAGTGAAAGACCCATGCCACCATACATCCACCAAAATCTATGCCAATGCCAAATACTTGGCACATTAAACCTTTAATTTCATGGCATTTAAAAACTTTAAATTACACCCACCTCCCAAATATGGGATTATAGATTGATATGACCACTAAATGTATTGAAAGTGGGATTCACACTTGTCCTTTTTGGTTAAAATGATAAGGACTTGATCGATACACCCGTGGGTTTAAGAATTATAAATTGAGCTCAAGGTGATATTTGAAGCATAGTTTTTCAGTGTTATTCCATGGAGTCAAGGCATGTATAAGAATGGTAAAGGGACTTGGAGATTTTGTTAAAGCCTCGAGCTAAATATTCTGGTTTGATATAATCTCTTAGACAAAGCAAATTCCATGAAGATGATTTGGAGACTTCTAAATAAATTGTAAAGCAATTTTGTGACAATTAATAAGGAGCAATCCCCATTGGAGCCAATTTGAAGACATAAGCTTTTAAGCCAAACTCCGCTATCAAATCATGTTTGGTATTTTATGTTGATTTTTATCTCTTTATTTGATTCACTCTTAAAATTAGTCTATTTGGATAATTCAAATTTGATTATAATTTCATAATCATTTTAAAAGTTGATTTTATTAAATCATTAAAATAAGGGTCTGATCCTTTACAAGTGTGTTTTTTGTTGCTACGACACTTGTTTGATTATGATTATAGATCAGGCCTAGATATGGTTCCCAAAAAGGACAAAGGCAAATAAATACTTGTTGATTTACTAGAGGCCAATTTCATAGACCTAGACAACCTTGATTCATCTTCCCATATACCACCTCCTAAATTGTCTAATCATTGTACCATTTTGGCTAATGGCCTAGGGGAATATTTGACACAAGACACATTTCACATTACCAAGCTTCCATAGAACTCCATGTCTTATGGACTACCTAAATCCAATCCACCTTGCATGGAATGGAAATGAAAGGGAAAATCCAAACTTCATAGTCCATCTCCTATCATTTTCACACTGGCCACTAACCAAGAAGAAGAACCACTTGAAAATGATGAAACCTAGTTATACAATGACAAATGGTTAATTGTTATAAAAATGCCAAATACCCCATTCTAAATAGGATAATGGAGAACCAATCCTATGAAAGAGGAGCCATTAGGCCAAATCAATAGGGTACATTAGAGCCAATTTCTATAACTTGATACAAAAGAATCTATGGTCTTAGATTTAAATCGCTTGGGGGTGACCCCACGTATCTTATTCATGTTCTAATGCTAATGACTAGTGATGATGATGCCATCAACAAAGCAAAGTCTAATCAAAACATTTATGAAGACCTTACCAATACCAATATGTTTGACAACCATGCCATTTATACCCTTACCCCAATTATTCATAATAATCCACTTCTTATTTATTACCCTCAACTTATAACCTAGGACCAACAAGAATCCATAGTGCCTGTAGGATAGTTTGAGAGTGATGAGGCCTTTTGTGATTTTCTAGGCTTGAGAGGTAATGTTCTATTGGGAGACCAAAAACAAGGGTTCTCAATCAAATTGGATCTTATGGCACAAACAATTAAATAAAACATTGAGGTCCCAAAATGGAAACCTTTTTGAAGCACATTTGAACTAGGGTAATATTAAAGAGAAAGGATAATCTTCTAAAGAAAACCTATTTTAGGCACCATCAGATGGGGGTGTTTACCTTTCCCCTAATGAAGATTAGGAGATCACCAATGATGAACTTGCCTATGGGCTCAAGATCAGTTCTAAAGAACACCATGCCTTTGATTGAATTATCCAAGAGTTTCTAATAGTGTTTGTACCATGGCCATCCATACCATTGGGATATTTTGATTCATCTTGTCTAGGAGAATTTGAAGATCCATTCCAAATAGAGGACTTTTTAGTTATAGGGAAATTTAAATCATTGCCAACAAATTAAGAAGATGGATCAACTCTCCTTTTATAAGACACTACATAAATTAACATCGAGACTCTAAATGACCCTAAATGGATCAAATTAGGTGCATCCCTTACTGAGGAAGAATGTAAAGTTTTTATATCCCTTCTGAGATAATTTGTTGACATATTTACTTGGGCCTATTCAGACATGCCAGATTTGGACCCCACCTTGTTGTACATCCTAATACAAACTTGTGAAGTAAAAACTACATAAGATGCATCCTCACATTACTTTATTAGTAAAGAAAGAGTTGGAAAAAATCTTAGAAGTGAGCTGTATTCGATCAATCGAATACTTAGAGTGGATATCAAATGTTATGCTAGTTAATAATAAGCCAGAGGGAATCAAAATCTATACTAATTTTTGATATATAAAAAAGGCTTGCCCCAAGGATGACTTTTTTCTCCAAACATTGACATGATAGTTGAATTTATAGTGGGGTACAAAATGCTTTCACTTATGGATGGATTTATAGGATACAACCAGATTTGAATTGTACTATAAGACCAACATAAAATAATGTTCACCACTCCATGGAGACCATTTTGCTATCATGTTATGACATTTGGTCTCAAGAATGTTGGGGCCACATACCAAAGAACCATAACCGTCATATTTCATGATATGATGCACAAAATTGTTAAAGACTATTGGAAGCAAAATGACTGAGGGGGCAGGTGAATCAGTGTTTAAAATTTTTTTTTATCAATTCCACTTAAGCATTCATGATCATTCATTCAAGCATATAGATCAAACATGACTAAGTAACCATTCATATATGCATGAAACATAAGAACACAAGATAACACAAATTATATGTGGGAAAACCTTAAGGGGATGAAAATAAATTGATATCTAAAAATTAACTACAGTCTTATAAGACAATCACCAATCTTTAATAAAACATCAAATTCACATGGAACAACAACCCCAACTAGTTAAGCACCAACTTGGCTAGGCTTTAACAAGCACCCACTTGCAAGGATGCACCAACCCTCTAGATGACTCAAAACCAACTCAACCATTTGAAACCCTTGATCAAATTTATAAAATTATGTTTTTCATATAATAGATTATTATCTCCTTCTTTATCTCTTCTCACACTTCCATCCCTCTCAAATTTCCTTATAGGATTCTTCACTCAACTAGTCCTCTTCTTGACTTGATTAGGTCATATGACCTTGATTTTCATGCAAAAAACCTATATCAAACCTTCATCATGGATTATTTAAAATACTATTATGGTCTACAAGACCTTATTATACTCTTTAATATACCATTATGTTCACTTTCTCTATTCACACACAATAGGCCTAAAAATGCCTAGTATATATACAAGTCACTTGTTCATATCCTTATTAGTCGGCCAAAAGTCCTTACCCTCTTAGGTTGGAAATGAAATGGATTTTATAATATATCATAGACATATATAAAACATTATTTTGTTCCCTTTAGGTGTGACCTACCTCAATTAGGCCTTATCTCATCTTTAGGTCTCATAGAGACCTAATCCCATTAGGTCTATTTTAGGACATGTTACACTTTGTCTTCCTTGGAACACATTCAAACCCATTGCATGGAAGGATAATATAATAAAAAATTAAAATATATCCCTAATAATCTCATCTAGGATTCATAACAATTTTTATCTCAAACCACTACTTGGATCATATCATTAGTAATGTTCATATTAGACTTGTGCATACTTAGAAAGTGTATTTTAAACAATTAAAGTATAAACATAATTTTAAAAAAAAATATGGAAAAAAATCACATATATATAATATTTATGACCTCATGTAAATAATTATATGATTTATAATTCACATCTCAGGGCAAAAGTACTTAAACCCTTCTCTGCAAGTAGCCCACTTAGAACTGCCAACTAGCCTCAAAACACAGTCATGGAAAATTAATTTTCAACACTTGTAATAATAATTCATATTAACTATTGATAAATTAAATATATTATTTTAAATATATATATCACTCTCAAATACAAATATCATAAGGTCTTATTCTAAATATTGGTCTTGTAGACCAAGTTGTTGACCTTCTCTCTCACAGTCCTTACTCAACCAGACAAGCCATTTTGGATTCAATGTTCTAATATTTCATACTAAATTTAAAGCTTCTAAAAAGAATGGATAGGTAATCAAATTAAAAAATAATAACACCATGTGCATTACATACTTCATATTAGGGAAAAGAGCCTCTAACTCATCATTGCAACTTACTTACCCAGAACTGTCAGTTTACCTTCACACATAATCATGGTGATAATGACCTATAACACCTATATGATCACTTTAAGAGTATTAAAATAAATTTGTATGATATTATGAGACCATTATACCATTATTATATGGATATATTATATGGTCAAATGATAATATTGGTTTTGCAGACTATTCTCATGAACTTGTACATTCACTGTCTCATCTTAACTAGATAGGTCAACTTATGAGAAATTTTTTCATCATATCCATTGAAATTAAAAACATATATCCATCATGAAAATGTATTAAAATTATTTATAAAACTCTCCATGTACTTTTATTCATCCATAATCCATGAAAACACATCCCTAATCAACTTTTCACTTTTGCCTGGTTTTCTCACTGTCTCCAGCATTAGGTCTGTTAGCTACTGGTCAACTTGGATGACTAGATTAACACACCTAATTATTATAAAATTATAAAAAAACAACATGGACATAAAATATAAGTCTCAATATTCAACCTTCATCCATTTAATGACTTTTATTTGGTCAACTCTGACTACTACAACAAATCTCTAAGAAATAAGGCCTTTCTTGTAGGGTCCACTCACTCACCTAACAAACCAATTACACTTGAAAGTGTCTGGGAGAGTTTAATATAACCTAAAATCACTTAAATATCAATACTAATCCATTTTGAACACTTTAGAACAATATTTTTCACATCAGGTTATTATTAAGGTTTTAGAGAGGGTTAACATTGTTTTTGGTGTTAACGATTATTCATTAAGGATTGCCCCTCATTTACAAAAAAAATGCCTGGAGATATTAGATAGGACCCTTACCCATATATCATGAATATATAAAGTTTTCATGTAGAGGTTACATGTTCCAATGAACACTTGAAAGTTCTTCCTGGGTTGAGAACCCTTTATTCTGTGAATGCGAGAGACCTAAAAACACTTTTTCATGTCTTATCCTTCAAATTTTGATCTAAAACTCATTAAAAATACTTGAAAAAACATGTCACTCTTGTAAATTCTCACATATCCACACTTTCCTTGGAAATTGATCCTGATACCTCATCTGGCCACCATCTCTCTCTTTGCTCTCTAGGTCTTCACCTGCAAGACACATTAGGTCTTTAAAATGACCTTCTAGCCATTATCAAATATATCAACACCTTATATACATGTCATAAAACCTATTAAAATTCTCAACCACTGCCATATATTCTTCATATGCCTTGATAATTCCTCATATCACCTCATTAGGTCAAATAGGGTCTATAACTAGTCTAGTTGCATGCTAGGTCTATAGGTCCTACCCATATAGGATCACTATGAGACTTTCATGAGTGATCCAATTCATAATATGCATGATAAAATATCTTCATACATCCACTTTGTCTATTTGAAACTATCTCACCAGGCCACCAAGCTCATACCTTCTCACAAGGTCTCTTCATGTAATGAACAATGTCATGACTAAGCTTCTCAAGCACTTGAAGCTTCACAATTGACCTTGAAACAATATTTGATGCTTCTACACCTGGCTCACATTCCTTTCATGATCTTTTGACAATATCATACCTTTGCACATAATTCTTCATGCTCATCATACACATGCTCATGATACGACTATGCTTGTTATGACTAGGCTTCTCAAGACACCTTGTTCTCAAAACATGATTAACTTGACGTGAATCTTGACATCAACCTTAGAAGAATCATTAAGTTGCCTTAAAATTATCTTTCAATATAGAGAAATTAGGCTTCCTTCAAATTCTCTCTTGTCACATGGCTTCCTTGTCTTATCAGGCACATAAGCTCATGTCTTAGAGACCACTCAACATGCATCTTCACTGGATGCACCTTGAAATTAATGACATCAACCTTGAAATCAAATGACATCAACCTTGACATAAATGAAAATAATCCATAGGGAATGTTTTATTATCAGATTATGTGATTTGGTCTCAAGAATGCTGGGGCCACATACCAAAGAGCCATGACTGTCATATTTCATGATATGATGCATGGCATTATTGAATACTATGTTGATGGCATATTAGATAAATTAAAAACCCATGTTGATCATCCAGCTTCACTATGATAAATATTTAAGAGGCATCATGAATACAGGGTCATACTCAATCCAAATAAGTGCATTTTAAGAGTTATTTTAGGCAAACTGATAGGCTTCATCATCTCTCACAAAGACATTGAAGTTGATCCTACCAACCAAGCCATTACAGATATGCCAACATCTTCCAATTTGAAGTAGATCCATAATTTTTAGGGTAAGATTCAATCTATTAGACAATTCATTTCTCAATTGGTTTATAAATGCCAGCCATTTACACAATTACTAAAGAAGGGTGTCACATTTCATTGGGATGAGGAATGCCAGAAAGCCTTCCAACACCTCAAGGACTATCTTGCCAATCCACCAATTTTGTTTCCACCTATGTCAAGAAATTCATTCCTACTGTACCTATCAACCATATAGAAAGCCCTAGGGGCACTTCTAGCTCAACATGATGATAATGGAAAAGAACATGTCTATTATCTAAGATGTACACTGGTAATGTATGAACACAACTATATGCCCATAGAAAAAGCTTATTTAGCTATGGTATTTACAACCCAGAAACTGTGGTATTACATGTTTAATAACAAGACCATGGTTATTTATAAAGTAGATTTACTCAAGTATATACTATCCAAGACAACTTTACAAGGCTGAATGGCCAAATAGATGATTCTTTTGAGGAGTTTGAAATAGAGTATGCCAATTAAAAGGCTATAAAGGGACAAACACTTACAGATTGGCTTGTTGAAGCTCCCCTTGTAGATATCAAACCTCTCATTTTCCAATTCCCAAACAATTCCATCATGACCATCATTGAAATGTCTCCCAAAGAGCAACTTTGGATGTTATATTTTAATGGATCATTCACCTTCTATGGATCAGGGGTAGGCCTATTGTTTATTAAACCACAAGGGGATCTTATTCCTAAATCATTCTGTATTAGTTTCCCTTGTACTAACAACATAGCTGAATATGAGGCACTCATTTTAGGGCTTTGTCAAGAAATATAATAGAATATTCAACATCTAAAAGTTTATTGTGATTCTTAGTTAATCATCAATTAGGTTATATACCACTTTTAAATGAAAGATGAAAAGCTAGTGCCATACAAGGTCATAATTGACACTCTCAAACAATAAATTGTCGACATATATTCTAAACACATATCAAGGACTATTAACAAAATAATGGATGCCATGGCCACTATTGGCTCTTTCATCTATCATAGTAACAAGATAAAATAATATCAATTCCTCATTGAAAATCTTCTAGCGCCTACTCATGAACCTTTAACTATCACAATTATATGTGATATTTTTGGTCCTATCTCTATATGGTATTTAAATATTTTTACCTACCTCATGACCATATTATTCCCCTCGATCTCTCACAAAAACAACAAAAGTCCTTTACCCACCAAGCCTCACACTATACCTTACTTGGACCAACCCTTTACCACCTTAGCTTTGATGTAACTCTACTTCATTATTTAAATTTAACAAAAGTAACTTTGGAATTATGAGAAGTTCATAAAGGGGTATGTGGAACCCACATTAGTGGGGCCATCCTAACCAAAAATATCCTATGTACCGGCTATTATTGGCCAACTATGGATGTAGATGCAACTACGTATGTTAAAAAGTGTGAAAAATGTTAATGGCATGCCAATCTGATTCATGCCTCGACCAAAACACTAAAACCAATGATTATTCCATGGCCATTTGCCACATGGGGACTAGATCTCATTGGGAAGATTAACCCAACCTCATTTGATGGCCATAAACACATTCTTACCACTACCAAATATTTCACTAAGTGGATTGAATCTATATCCCTCACTTACATGACTGAAAACAAATTTTCAAGTTCATCTTTTATCATCTCATCTGTCACTATGGTATCCCATCTAAAATTATATCTGATAATGGTAGATTATTTAAGAACAAGAATGTCAAAATGCTATGTGTTGAGTACAACATTACTCAACATTTTTCTACTACCTATTACCCACAACATAATGACCAAACAAAACCATCAAACAAAACCATTGTCAACATCCTTAAAAATATTGTCAATGATGTTTGTCATGATTGACACCTCCAAATCTTTCACACCCTCTAGGCATGTCATACTAATTACCATAGCCCAATAGGAACCACTCCATATTCCCTAGTTTATGGCACTGAGGCCATTCTTCCCATTGAGGTCAAGTTACCTTCTCTGTGCATCTCTCTTAAACACATCTTAGATGATGAAGATTATTGGGTAGCTCTCCTACAAGAGCTAGAGTTAGTTGATGAGATTTGCATGGCCACTGTCAACAAAACTCAACTATACTAGAACTAAATTTGTGGTCACTATAACTAGTGGGTCAAACATAGAGAGTTTGAACTTGGTGATCTTGTTCTCAAAGAAAACCAAAAGAACACCATGGTCAAGAAGAGGAAGAAGGGTAAGTTTAAACCTAATTGGATAGGCCCCTATATTATTGTTGTAAACTATGGCTCTAAAGCATACAATATCACTTCACTAGACATGGATGAACTTGATAAGCTAATGAACATTATACACCTCAAGCGTTACTTTGCTTGAGAGACTTGAAGTATTGTCTATGAGGCTTATTTTCATTATACCATAATATCAACATTCTTCCTTGTACCATACCCTATATCATTTTAATCATGCCTTCCCTATTGACCAATGTTGTTTTTACCCTACCTCCTAAACCCATTTACCTTGGTTCCATTCCATTATTTATTCAGGCACTTTCATTGAGAGGATTCTGATCAAGTTTTAATAGTTGATTTAGTATTCTAGATAGAGGCCATATTTTGGGCTAGTATGATAGTGGTTTGGTAGTTGCACCCTTCATTTCTTGTTTTATTTCATTATGAGTATTGATTTAGTATTCTATAGAGAGGCCATATTTTGGACTAGTATGATAGTGGTTTGGTAGTTGCCTCCTTCATTTCTTGTTTCATTTCATTATGAGTATTCGTGATTATAACCACCTATAGGAATATTAATGTCTCACATCGTACTAATACTTATAATCACCTGTGATAAAATTAGTATCATTGACCTATGCTATTGTTTCCTAATTATAACTGTTATGGGAAAATTAAGAACAACACCTTTATCATGTCTTGAAGTCCTACCTTGATATACTTATGCTATACTATTCCATTTCCCTAACTTGAGAACTTGGTTCTCCCTAGTTAGATTCCTCCACTGTAAGGTGGAACTACAATGACTTGAGTTATTAATAGTACTATGTAGGTAATGGTTGATTCATGTTGACATCAACTTAGTCACCTTTTGCCATGCTCTTACCATTTTATGAATATTTTTCAATTTTTAATGCTCTTTTCATTTTGTGAGTTGGACCATTTAGTATCTCATCATTCTCAAATCAAGTTGAGATGCTTTAAAAATTTTCAAAAACATTTGAAAATGATCTAGAAAATCCTAAAAATCACCAAATCAACTACTTCTATATCTAAAGGATTCTAGGAACACTCACTAATTCACAAACAACCACTTGTCATTTAGTTTCCCCATATTTTTTATCCCCTGAGCCTTATGCTCTCACCATTTTGTGATTTTTCATATTGAACAGTCTATATTCAAATTTGATACATCAATGACTACTAAGCTTTAACTCACACTCTCACCATTTTGTGAGACCATTACCATATTTCCTCTATAACATCCATCATGTATTCTTTATCATCATTTTTATTCTATCCCATCTCCTTGGAGAACTACATTTGGTATGAAGTTTATGTTGGACCTTGCATCCATGCAACTATGTAGGTAGTGTCTACTTGTCTAGTGCATCTAGAGTTAGCTCGGCTACCCCTTCCTTTTATTCAATTCCCCCCATTTCTATTTGTTTGTTTGGTTGTTTCCTATAACCTAGGGGAAATATTTGTCATCTTGTTTATTATATGTTTTTACTAACATTTTGATTAACTATTGTTTATGTTTGTATCACGTTCTTTTATTTTATTTTGTTTATTTTGTGTTCATCTTTCTGTTCATTTGCTTGTTTGCCTTATTATTGTGCCTTGACTTCATATATCTACATTCATTGGGTGATTCCTTGTGCACTATCCTTAAGTCCATCCATTTTTATATGTCAACATTGTTATCATGTTTTTTTATCATTGGTGTGATATTTTTGATTGCTTATTGGATCACGTGTCTATCCTTACACATATTTTGGATACATTCTCATGGTGTTTCATATCATGATGCCTATCATTATGTGCTATAGAAAAAATTAGCTTGGGAAATCTTACAAGCAATATGGTTGCAATACTTCTCCTTGGTACCCAAAAAAATATTGATCTATCCAAATCATTTCCTACATATAGAGTAATTAATCACCAAAAGAATTTTCCTACTTGCTAGTTAGGATGTGCATCTCCATACTATTCAGTTGCCCAAATTCATCTTTATCATTTGTATTGGCGTAATCTTACTTCATGAGTATGGATTCAGTATGTAAGCCCCCTATTACAATTTGCTATTTTACTCCCATCATTTGAACAAAGATTCTAATCACCTTTGGGAAAATAATTATGTCTCATCCGACCTATAGTACAGATGATTATAACTGCCTTTTAACAAATCATTAAGTTTCAATCGATTTGGATGTTATAGATTATAGCTACCTTGGGAAAATCCTTATCATTCTTCTACCCAATTGGAGCACGTTTTCATTATGATAATGCTTATGACCACCTTTGAGCAAGCCATTATCTCTATCCAACCAACTGGGGCATATTTTTTATTTTGCCAATGATTACAACCACTTGTGAGCAAATAATTATTTTTCCTTTTAATGATTATAACCACCTTTAAAAAAATAATTCTCTTGTTAATCTTATCCTTTGGCTAATGATTATGACCATCTTTAGGCAAATCATTATCTATTTACCTCATTATGCTAATGATTATAACCGCGTTTGGGTAGATCATCCTATTTATCTACCTAATTGGGGTAACTTCCCATGCCACTGATTATAACTGCCTATGGTCAAATTAGTCTTTTCTACCCACCTTTACCTTTTGGTTCCATCATTTATTTCTTTTTAAGGATTGATTGCCAACTTTCTTCATCGATCGCTCCATTGAGGGGGCATCCAGAGCTCATCCATTATCGTTTGAAACATTAGGCATACATGAATTTTTCATTCTTTGAGAAGATATTACTATGCCTATAACTTGTAATGCCTTCTTAAATAGGGGCAAATTATAGACATCTAATTCTATCCATGACTGGCTCTGACCTTACTTCAGACTAATTCCTAACAACCATTGTAAATTAAGCCTAAGAATCACTATACATCTCAATTTCATCTATGAATCATTTATCAATACTCAAAATCATGTTGAGGCATTATTATTTGGGACACTAGCTTGTATGCAATAATAACCTCTCATAGATTCATTTATAATCATCTTGTGGCATAACAACTATCAATTTGGCCTATGGACCCATTAAACAGGTTACTTGATCAAATATTAAAAGAGCTAAAAGGCTACTCGAAATCAATTAACAAATTAAACAAGATTAAATGCTTAGTTAAATTATCCATTTATAATTAATGAATACGTAAAAATAAAAATTTCAAAAATCAAAATATCATGCCTTTTCATCATTATTTTTATGAGTTGTCAAGCTCTTCCAAAATATCCCAGAATATCTAATTTGAGAGTCATGCATGGTAATTGAAAATCATAATTATATGACAAATTTTAACTCAACTATAACTAATCTCAACTCACCTAGGGTTAGTTTGAAATCATTCCATGTTTAAACTCAACCTTAACACACCTTGGGTGAGAACTAATTATTAAGGCTATAAATACTAGGCCATACCCCTTCATTTCTAAGCTTGGATATTTTAGATTTATTATGCAGGATTTACTCCATAAACCTCATGCAAGTAATATTACCATGCCCAAATCTTTAGCCAAGCAATCAAATCTAAGGTGCCAAGGAAAGGTGAAGCCACCAAAGCTCCATTGATGAATATTTATTGATGCACAAGCTAAGCAAGATATTTTACAAGCCATTTAGAGATCCAAGGAAGGTAAAAGAAGGTGTTATTTTATGTTTTAGTTGTGTTTCATATGTATGATTGTTACCTAAGCTCTCTGTAGTGTCTAGGTTGATGGTGTTAGGATTTTAGTGTGTTTATTTGAGTTCTATTTCTTGGACTAACACAAGACTAACCTCCCCTCTACATATTCCTTAATCACAAAGTGTGGCTTAAATTTATTGTAAAATGGTGAGAGTGTGGTTTAAATTGATCATAAAATGGTGAGAGTGTAGTTTAAGTTGTTCATTAAATTATGAGAGCATGGCTTAAATTAATCACAAAATGGTGTGAGGTTTAAGTTGCTCATAAAACAAAGATAACATGGATTGAGTTGCTCATAAAATAATGATAGCATGGCTTAAATTACTCATAAATTGACAAGAATGTGGCTTAAGATGTGATCGAGCTAACCTCAAAATTTGAGCACTGCCTAGATAGTATTAAAGGACTTCAGGAAAATGTAGTTCCTCCCCAATAAAAATTAATATGAATCAAGAGTAGGGTGGAGGATAGGCACATATTAAATGGTAAATGACATAGGTATAAAATAAATTTTAGTATTTGTGAGGAGTGTTGAAATATTCATTTTCAGGGACTGCCATGCAAGGAAACCAAGCAAATGTGTGCTGAAAATTTTTCTCCAAATTTGAATATTATTTGAAACTTTTCTCTAAATACTAACAACTAAAATTGTTTGTTGTATCTGTGAACTAGAATTAAGATCAAGAATGGTAATAGGATAGGGGAGTAAGATCATGATGGAATGACTCCAATGAAAATGAAATGAAGGGAATGGTATAGGGTCATGATTTAAACAAGGGGTCCTCATAGACAATGTTCAAACAAATCAAGTGTAGAAACGTTTGAGATACATAATATTCATGGGTTCATCCAACTCATCTCCTTTTGATGTAGCTAATATGTATGCTCTAGATCCATAATTAGCCATGATAATGAATGGTCCTAGAAAATTAAGCTCAAAATTTTATTTCTTTTCATGGGCAACATTGGTATTCTTTGAAAACAAGATCATCAAGTTTAAAGTCTTAAAAATAATGCACTTGTTATAGTTTTGATACAACCTGTTCTGATAAGCTTGGAGATTATTCAAAACTACTACCCATTTTTCATCAAGTAACTCTAATTATTATAGTTGAGAGACTTTGTATTCTTCCTCACCAATGATGTACTTCAATAAAATACATAGAGAGGGTAACTCAACCTCAATAGGAACAATGTCTTCAATACCATAAATAAGAGAATACAATATTGCTCTTGTGGGAGTTTAATGATTGGTACGATATACCTATAGAGTAGAAAAGAGTTATAGATGTCAATAAAGACCAATAACACTTAACAATATTTCTAATAATTTGGATTAAGGTTTTGTTAGATGCTTCAGCCTAGCCATTGCTTTGTAGAAAATAGGTAGTGAAAAAATATTAGGTAATTTGGTATTTGGCACATAGGACTTTTTGTTAGAGTAGGTTATTTACCTTAGCTCATGTTCACCTAGGTATTTATTTATTCTCACCCACTTATGAGTGGATATTTGATTTATCTTGTTTAATATATTATGAGATATTATATATTTATCTCTTAGATATTATGGGGATAATTTTTGGTTATTTCTATCATTTATAAATAGTTATCTCTGAATATTAGGTTTGATCTCTAGCTTGATCTCTTAGTTATAATTGATCACTTAGTTAAAATTGATCTTTCTTGCCTATATATGCAAGGATTATTCAATTTATTTGATATGGGAGCTATAGAGATGAAACTCTATATGAACGCTTTGGAGATATAGATTATTTATGATTGTAGGATATATTTATGTATAATATACTGAGGTATTATCTGAGCAATGCATCAATGAATTTTGATGTGGTAATGGTTTGTATATTTGACCATGGGAAAGAGTTTTATAAACTATTTCATGGCATCAGAGTGGTTTCCAATAGCTATTACTCAGCTCATTAGCTTCTCCTTGCTTAACATCTGGTATTTTATTTCATGATGTGCAAAACAAATTCTAGTTTTTGGGGAGACTTTTTTTTTTTGTTTTTTACTATAAGTAAATTTTAGAGATTGAAGGATTAAATAAAATCTCATAAATACATCTATATTATCTGATAAATACATGATCACCTTCAATTTCATCCCAGTTAGATATCAAAGACAAGATCCAGAAGCTTTTTTCAAATCTATTTTTTTGTTAAAAATGATTATTTTTGTTTTATATTTTGACAAAAATATAGATAATATTTTAAATATATATATATATATATTTTTTGAGACTTGTTTTTATAATTTCTATAATATTTTGAAATTTTAAATTTCATTAAAAATTGTTAAAGTTATCATAGTTTTACTGAGCAGTACTATTTTAAAAAAATACAACTTTTTTTAATTTAGTTGTGAGAAAAATGTAATCAATTGCTCAAAATAGTTTCTATTTTTTGTGTGCCTTTTTCTCAGCTTTTCAAAACATTTTGAAATATTAAATTTTATTAAAAATTGGAAAAGTTATTGTAGTTTTACTGAGTAGTACTATTCAAAAACAAATCCTTGTGGGGAGATTTTTTTATTGTTTTTTTTATAAAACAATATCCTTAAATGATTTTTTGATTATTTTTAATTAAAAATATATATTTTTTATTTGGTATACATAAGGATATATTATATTTGTTCATTGCTTGGCCACATACCTTTTTTTCGATCTCGTTTGTTGAAGATTGGAGTGTGAGGCCCAATTTGGCAGGTGGCCAAACCCCTTCATAAGCAAACTTTATCATTATTGATTTCACCATTTTGATTACAATCATAGATGCATTTTTGGTTGAGTCTGATGTCCCTTTGTAAATTATCTCACATTTTACTATTGTGAATTTTTTCATCCACTCCTATGTAGACATCTTAATCCACCATTTCTATTTGATTTGGGATGGATTTCAAATCACTTGTGGGGGTACCGTCATTCTTTATGAGGATTGTACCAACATGATTTTTTATTTGTTTATATCCCCTCATAAAAACATTTTATTGCACTCATGCTCATTTATCTGTACACTTGTAGATGTATTTTTGGTAGAACTTGATGTCTTGCATTGTTTGAGTATATTTTTTATGCCACTTATGTTTTTGGCTCACATTGCTCCCTTATTTTTGGAGCAACTCTCATGATTTATGATAACTTATTTGATAGGTTGACAGTCTCCTTGTTTGGAGCTATTTTGGTGTATATAATGTCTTCATTGTTTTTATTTGGTTTGTTATGGGATATATTATATTTGTACCAAATTATAAAGTGCCATGGGGGGTTTGCTTTTACAGCCTAGTTTACCTTCATGTGTGTACCTGAGTTTGTGCACCCTTTACTATTTTAGTTGCTAGTCTCTTATATCAATACTAAGACCATCTTTTTTAAATATTTTATGTACATTTTATAGATTTATATTTTGTACATGGGTATCTTATTCAGGCACTTTATTTTCCTAAACCCATATGAGGATTGTTATGTCTTAGTGGCATTCTTGGTGACTTTTTATGTAGTGACACCATTGTGGCATCTCCACTAACCTGTGTTTAATTCTCACCATTTTGAATCTATTTCTTTAGATATTTTCATTATCATCTTCTCCTAGTTTAGCATTGAGAGAGGGTGTTAAAATAATGCTTCCTTATTCATTAATTTACATAGCATTTAGGAGTGCAATATTCATATTCAATGATTCTTGTATTTAGCACCATTCTTACTTCGACTTGGTAGTTACAATGGATCAACATCCATGCATTGGCATTCATAGGGACACTTATCTTCATATTGCCTCTTTTTTTATATGGGTATCTCATCAATTTTTGTTACTAGGACCCATTTCCTTCCTTCATTTCTCTCTTTTGGGGGGAATTTTATTTTTCTATGGATTTTATCACTTTGTCCACTTTATGAGAGATTGTTTCATGGATATATTGTACATGAGTATTTGATCAGGCCTTATTTTTAAGATTCTTATTGTGAATATGCCACTCTATTTTTGGTCCTTAGTTTCACTTGAGGTGGGGGTGTTAGAGTAGGTTATTTACCTTAGCTCATGTTCACCTAGGTATTTATTTATTCCTACCCACTTATGTGTGGATATTTCATCTATCTTATTAAAAATATTATGAGATATCACATATTTATCTCTTAGATATTATGGTGATAATTTATAGTGATTTCTATCCTTTATGGATAATTATCTCTTAGTCCTAGATTTGATCTCTAGCTTGATCTCCTAGTTATGATTAATCTCTAGATTGATATCTTAGTTATGATTGATCAATTAGCTTGATCTCTTAGTTATAATTGATCTTCCTTGCCTATATATGTGACGCCCATTCATTGTATTTGATATGGAAGATATGGAGATGTAGCTCTAGATGAAAACTTTGAAGATATAGGTTATTTATCATTGTATGATCTATTTGTGTATAATATACTAAGGTATTATTTAAGCAATGCATCAATGGATTTTACTATGGTAATGGTTTTTATATTTGACCCTAGGTGAGATTTTTCTAAACTCTTTCAGCTTTGACGTCCTTATTTTAAAAGGATCCACCATTAGTAAAAATGAGATCAAAAGGAATGCCAAAATAACAAATGAGATGGTTCAAGATAAACTTTGATATTTGATTACCTATTATATAAGTGAGGAGAATGGATTAAACCCACTTAGTAAAGTATTTTGTTGTGGTAATGATATGTTTATGGCCATTAGAAGAAGTAATATTTATCTTACCTATGAGGTCGAGTCCCATGTGGGAAATGGCCACAATGTCATGAGTGGATGCAAATCTTGAATTGGAGCATGAATAAGATTGGTGTGCTTTTGACAAGGCACACACTTATTTACATAGGCATGGGGGTTAACTTCCATAGTGGTCCAGTAATATCCAATATGTTAGAGTTTCTTGGAAAGCACTGATTTGCTGGTGTGGGCCCTACAAATCCATTCATATACTTTATTAAGTGCATATCTTGACTCTATTAAAGCTAAACAACGAAGTAGAGTTACACCATATCCTATATGATAGAGTGTGGCACCAAGTATGGTATAAAAAGAGGTACTATAAATAAATAATCTTTATTTTTTATGGGAAAGGTTAGGAGGGATAATATTATCATGGATGTAGACATATATTTCAGTGTTCCAAGGTTTATTGGGACCAACAATATCACATACCATTTTAGATGGTGAACACTCATGAGATGGACTCAAGAGATGTTTGATAAGGAACTGATAATTAAGAACATGATATACAATTACTATTAATGAACTAATAGTTGTCATTGCATCCATAATCTTATTACTGGCTTGTTGTATCTATTTAAATTAAAAATGATAAAAAATCTATTATAGGTTATCCACCATTTTATTATATAGAATGAGTTTTTCATCTTTGGTTTGGTATTGCTATGTCAGGTAGTTGATAATAAATTAAGAATCTCCATGAACATGTAAGTGTTTGATGTTCCATTGTACTACTAATTGAAGTCTTACAATGAGTGTTTCATATTTTGCTATGTTATTGGTACAAATGAAATTGATATATAATGCCTTGGGAATAAGATACCCTTGTAGTGTGATGAAGATAATGTCAAATTTAGATCCTTGATAAGTATAGGAACCCTCAAAATATAGTGTCCAATGTTGTGACTCAGAATAAGTATTTTTAAGAGTCATGATCAATTCATCAAGAAATTAGAACAAGAGTGGCTTAGTATCTGATAGGGGTGCTTCTACAAGCTGATTGATAAGAACTTGCCACTTAGTGGCATTTTGAAGCACATACTTGATCTCAAACTCACTTAAGAGCATTATCCATTTATCCATATGACCAAATAATATTGTTTTGGAAAATAAGTACTTTAGAGGGTCCACTTTGGTAATGATTATTGTCTTGTTTTTGAACATGTAGTGTCATAATTTTTGGGCTGTAAATAACATTATTAAATAAGTTTTTTCAATGGATATATAATTATGCTCATATGATACTAATTTTTAGGTTAAGTAGTAAACTTATCTTTCTTTCCTTTAGTCATCATGCTGTGCCAACATTGCCCCTAAGGCATATTCAGTTACCAAAATATAGAGAAGTAATGACTTTCTAGGTGTAGGTGGAGCTAGAACAAGTGGATTGGCCAGATAATATTTTAATTATTCAAAGGCCTTTTGACAATCAATATTCCATGAGAAAGTGGTTCCCTTATTTGTAAGATGAGTGAAAGGATAGCATCTATCTACCAACTAAGAAATAAATTACCTTATAGACTAGATTTTGTTGTAGAAGTTGTTGAGCTATTTAAGGTTTGAAGGTGGAGGCATTTATGTAATGGCCTTAACCTTGGAAAGATCAAACTCAATGCCCCTGTGAGAGATAATGAAGCTTAATAATTTACCTAAAGTAATGCTAAAGATGTACCTTTTAGGGTTAAGCCTTACTTTATATTCATGAAGCTTTTCAAAGATCCTTCATAATACCTCTAGATGTGCTACTATGGTATTTGATTTACTTAAGATATCATCAATATAGTCTTCAATAATATCATGCATCATGTCATGAAAAATGATTATCATGGCATGTTTTTATGTGGAATCAACATTCTTGAGGTCAAATAACATTAATAGATAACAAAATGTTCCCCATGGAGTGATGAACACTATCTTATGCTGATCTTATAGTGCCATCTCAATTTGATTATATCTAGAAAAACCATCCATGATAGACATCTCATACCTTGCCATGGAATCTACAATCATATCATATTAGGCAAAATAAATTCATCTTTTAGGTATGCCTTACTGATGTCTCTAAAATTTGTACATAATTAGATTCCTTACAATTTTTTATTGACTAGAACTATATTGTATATCCACTCTGAATAATTAATAGGGTGAATACATCCCAACTCTAATATTTTATATAGGTCTTTCTTGAACATAATGGCTATGTGAGGATGCATTTTTTTCAATTTATACTTGATTAGCTTGGCATCATGATGTAGAACAAGGTGATGTACAACTAAAGTGGGGTGCAATCTTTGCATATTTGAATAACACCATGCAAAAATATCAATGAAATCTTGAAGGAGGGTAGTTAGAATCTCATGTTCCGCTTTAGTGAGTGATGCTTTAAGTTTGATCCTTTTGGGATTTATATGTGTTCTAATTTTGACTTCAATGGTGTCCTCCACAAGTATTATGGAACCATATTTTAAAATAGTCAATAAAATAGTACATTAATCTTCATCTTCATCTTGTAGGTTGATTGGCTTGTTGAGTTCACATGAATATGAAGAATCTAAATCATCAAGGTTTGGAAAAGGCCATTCAATAAAGACATATTGACAATCTTGAACTAGTTGATCAAATATTTATTGTTATTCTAAACTTATCCCTGAGTGGCATGAAGTTATAAAATTGGAGGAGGCCTGGGCTTCATTTGAAAGAGGGTTAACTTCCCTATCCAATAATTCTTAAAATATATTTTCACCATAAGACTTGTCTTTTTATTTACTTTTACCCTGGTCTAAAATTATCTCAAAGAGGTTTTCACTTTTGGACTCAATGTTTGATTTTATTTTATTTTTTGTTTTTGACCAAAGAATTTCATCTACTCCTCAAAATAGGTGTTAGGGTCCAGTGTAATTACAAATCCTAATTTTTAATCACCAAGAGGAAAACCATCTCTAAGGCCCAAAAATTTAGTAATTGCCTTATCATTTTAGAAATCATCTAATGGTACACATGTCTCTTGTTGGTCCGAATCAATTAACTAAGGATAATGGAGTAAAAGAGGGGGATAAAATGGCACAATGGTAATGGTATAGATGGTATGGAGGTTGAACACATTAGTTTCAATCAACTCATCGTAAATCCTATAACAAGACTCTATGTTGCTATTAGTCTTGTTATTTTTAGATGATAAATTATAATTACTCTCAAGATTTAAGGGTTCATCCCCAAGCAATTTGTATCCAATGCCTTGAGTTCTTTTGTGCTTGGAAAGTGATATTAGCTTAATATATCCTTGTTGATTTGACCCTAGGAATTTGACTTTATAAGCTTAGTGATCCATTATCCAATTAGGAATAAGAAAATTGTTGCTTTGATAATAGGTAGCAAAGTCATCATTATACAACCATGAATCATCATCAACTTTGATATGATCTTGTTATTGTGAAGTTTTCTTGATAGAAATAAGGGGTCCCTTTTGAGAATCATTCTTTCTATGCCAATCCATTCTAGCAAGCTTTGTTTTAGGTCTACCAAATGACTTAGGTGTCTTGGGCAACTTGGCAATGTGGAAAGAATTTCCAATCTTATATTCCCCAATGTCATTATCTTGAATAGTAAAGTGCTTAGACATTTAAGGTGGTGGTGTATATGAAGTGGATGCAAGAGTATTTGAATGCACATAGTTGGACTCTAAAATTTGAATATATATTTATTTATCCTTTTAAGGGACAATCTCTAAGCCAAGGTGATAGTTATAAATTTCATACTCTACTTCTAAATGTTTAAAAAGTGGTATGATTTCAGGTCACTAGGAATAATGAATTTTAACTCAGAATGAGGGAATTTGATGCACTGATGAAGGGTAGATGGTATGACACACACTTCATGGATCTATGGTTGACCAAAAACCAAATTATATGATAATTATAGGTCCAAAACATGGCACATAGTGTCATGGGTTAGAGGCCCAGTGAAACTAATAAATAAATGTCTTCTTCTGATTCATGCTCCTCATTATATGTTTTGATGATAATGGTATCTGGATGAAGATATTTGGCCATGTAGCCCAAGTATTTGACCAGATTCAAAGTCACAATGTTGAGCCCTAAACCATTGTCTTTGAGGACTCATTTGATCTTGTGGTGAGAAATTATGGCCTATATGTACAATGGGTTATTATGTAAAGGTCTAAGGGATGACATGTTTATTTGATCAAAGGTAAGTTGTTGGTGAGGATCCAAATGACTTAAAATATTTTGAAAGTTATTAGGTGCAATGTCATGTGGGACCTTTGACTGGCTTAGAAACATATTTGATATATTATTATGGACATTATACGTATATAGGAGATATAAAATATAAATATGCACAAATGTATTTTACAAAAGTTCTAAAATATCATAGGGTTTATCATTAATGGGGGCACTTGAATTAGCATTAATATTTAGAATATAAAGAGTTTTTCTTTTGGATGTAGTGAAAAGATGGAAAATGAAGTGACAATGCTTTATAAAAACTCTATATCTAATAATTTGTTGTATTGTAAAATAGTTCTAATGTGATAGAGATTAATATACAGTTTTAAGATGATTTTTCCTATTTGTCTTTTATCATTGTTCTATACATAGTGAATGCTCTTTTTTATAAATATATTAATAATGTAGATTCTAATGAATGTTTTGTAACTAAATATTCTATGTCTCTATATCTATTTTAGTTAACAAATTTATGGGTTCAATATAAATTTTTGTCTATTGTATACATTTGTCACTTGTCGCACAACTATCCCTGTATTAACATGCTCTAATGGTTTTACCAAGAACCTATGGTAAAAATGGTGTAGTGAGTGCAGATGATTTTATTTGAAACATGTTGAGATGGATACTAGGGCAAAAATATTTGGAGAGATGGTTGGATGAAAGAATACACAACTTTGAAAAATAAGCAAAAATAACCAGGAAGACTATGAAAGAGGTTATTTAGGAACATATACATACATAAATTTATGAATTATTTTGGTGCAATTTCCATAGATTATTAGTTGCATGGTTATCCATTTTGGAGAACTATTATTTTCAGCCAAGAAAGGCATAATTTATATTTTGGATAGAAGACAAATTAGACAATGTATGAAATTTAGATGTTGACTGGACCCATGTGATAGATCATTGGATGAAGACTACCATCGATGGCTACATCACAAATTTTTTTATATAAGGATACCTAGACTTTAAATCTATGCATGACTTGTTTATGAGATGAATTTGAGGAAATTTCATTAAATGACTACCTATTTTGATCCAAATTTTGGTTGTTGAAAAGGCCATGGTGCCTACCCCTACCAACATAGAACAATCTCTTAAGGAATTATGTGGGTGCATTTTATGTAAGAGTGGATGATGAAGATCTAAGTAGAGAGACTTAAACTTGAACCCATAAGATGGAGAACACAAAGAAATAAAGTGAGAATAAAATTTTGGGATTAGAAAGAGAGCTACGACAAAAAAAAAGTTGAATAAACAAGATAATCCAAATTTAAACTTGAATAAGAGTAGGAGTACAATAGATAATTTAGAAGAGTGGGCATCCTAGAAAAAGACTAAAAAAATTAAAAAATTAGAGAGTTTTGAGATTATGTAGAGCAAGGAATGGAAGGACTTAAGAAATAAGAAGACACATAGTGGGATAGATAGGATATGGAATAGAGTGAGGAAAAAGAGGAAAGTAGATCAATAGTAAAGCCCTTATAAGATAGAAGTATATCATAATTAGATGGAATCATATTGTTTAGACTAGGGAAATAATATTCTATAAATGAAGTTACAAACACTCATAGGTTTAAAATTACTAAAAAAAATATTAAAGAAATAAATCATTCATCTCATAAGTACACATCCCCTGAGCCCATTTTATCTTAGAAAATGAAAAACAAAGTGCAAAGATTTGGATATGAGGAAATTGGTTTGAATCATATACAGATAAATTTTATAAGCTCAACACATAAAGTAATAAATTGATAGACAAGAAGAAGCTATAAGAGGTTGGGCTCTTTCAAAACTAGTTTTAAGACACCTATAAAGACTACATAAAAACCAGTAGTAATAGTTACCATTGCTCCAAGCATGGCATTGAATGCATGAATGTTTATTTCCTTGACATAATATGATGAATATTATGACCCTGAACAATATTTAATAACCTATGATATGAAATGGCAAGTTAAGGGAGTGACACTGAAGAAGTGAAGAAATGCAAAATCATAGGAGCCTTAACAGGATGAGCTCTAGAGTTCATTTATAAAAGGGATGTTAATTCCCTAAGTATTCAATAAGTTAAGGACCGGTTAATAAAAAAATTAAAGATGAAGAAGTGTTCAATTTAGACCATTCAATTTCTTAAAAATATTTATTAGCGAAGAAAATAATCATTATGGGAACACCATCATAGATTTTTAGATGTAATGAACAAAATCAATTTTATCATGGAACATAAAGGTAAGGCTACTTGGTTTATGGAAGGGATACAATTAAGGATAAAATTTTCCATTGTATAGTCTCAATTTCCGTTTAAGGCTGATGCTTTAGAAGCTACACTCTAGGTAGAATAGATTGAAGATTATGGAGATGCTCCATCATCTAACTCTAAAATTGAGATAAACATATATGTTTTTCTTAGGAAGATGGATGAGCTTCATGATAAAAATAAGCCCAAGTTAAGTCTATGGTGTATGGATTGTGGTAAGGAAGGACATCATAGAAATTATTATCCTAAAATCAAAACTAAATTATATGACATATGCAGAGTATTAGGACATGCAACATCAAATTGTCATTTACTACAATAGTATATTAAAAACCATAGAGATTATATTGTAAATTTTATAATTCAACTAATCATGATGAGAATATTTGTCATGCTCTATAGGAGATCAAATAAGATATCATTGAGAACATATTCATAGTTGTAGTGTAACAGATAGTTACTATGAAGCAGGGAATTTCAGGCCTAGAGATGGAAATGTCTAGTGCGATACAAGGTGGTCCTAGGTGGAACCTCCATCTCCATAATATCAACCCAAAGGTCTAACTAGATGGACAACATCATCTCTATAGTATCAATACCAGTCCTCATGGAATAATGTAATTATTCATCCCCAATAATCAAATTTGGCTCCATCATCATCTCAATAATAATATGGTGATATGATACACAACAACAATAGTCAGCTACATTTAATCAAAAATAGTTTCAAGGTTGGGGTTTTAAATAAAATAAAGAAGGATACAAGGGAATATACTATGGTGGATACTATTGAGGTCTAAATAATGACAATTGACAAGTTTTTTAATTAATTCAATGTTATATGTGTAGAAAATATAACCACTTTACATGAAAATACTTGACTAATCCTTAAATAAAAATATACTATATAAATTTTAGAGTTTTAGGAAAACAACAAATTAAATATTGTCCAATTTTAGAAAAGTAGAGGAAAAAAACTTGTGTGAAACATAAATATGATAAATTTATACCCTAAGGAGAATACGTTCATGCAAGAAATCACAAGGCAATAACATGTAAAGCAAATATTTCCCCTTTTAGAAATGATACTGGATCAACATATTATGAAGGTTTAACAAGATAATTATCTTAACCCTATAGAGAAAAAGGATCGATGTATCAAGAAATACAAGTCCTGGAACATACAATAACATAATTCATCAGAAGGTGATGCTGTAGATATTGATGCACAAATATATGGGTAGATTATTCACATAAAGTGATAGGAAGGAGTAGTGACTGCATTGATAGATCTATTGAAACTTTTGAGCACTTTGTGAAATGAAGACATTTCACATAACAAAACAAATATTATACATAGTTTGCTTGAGTGTGCATAACAAAGACACTATCATGATGTGGTATGTAAGTACTAAAAATCCCTAGGATATTGACTCTCGAATGAATATTGAACTCATAGGGTATGAGGTACCTAATGTTGCATTTGAATTTGGAAGCATAGTAAATATCATATCAAGATCTATGTGGGAGGTTATTGGTTGACCATAATTGAGCTATAGTCTAATTATTCTTAGTCTCATATATTATAGGAGAGTATAACCAATTGGATAACTTTAGGATGTATAAATTAAGGTTGCTAACTTAAGCTTATTAGGAAATTTTTAGGTAATTGACAAGAAAATAGATGAGACCTATTATCCTACTTTGATTGGTAAAAAATGGGATTATGATGGTCAAACGATTATCAATACATTACAAAATCAACTAGAGATGTATCAAAGAGATAATATAATTATATTGCCTTTGAACAAGTCTGAGCATAAACCATATGTTATCCTTAAAAACCTAGAATCACCTTATGTTTATGAGGATAAAAATTGGTTCAAGGTAAATGTAGATGACAAATAGAAAGCTTTGCGAGCTATTAAATACCAATTCTTTAATCCTCAACTAGAACATAAAATATAGTCACAATCAGTTGAATAGTCTATGTACATACTGGTTACAACAAAGTCACTAGCACATTAATTTAAGATTGAAGAATGTAGGTCTCCCTTGTGTGATTGCCAACTAGGTTTAAGGTAGATTTCTTATATAATATAAGTGTGATAAATATGGATTAATAATGCCTACTATGAAAGGTAATTTAACTTTGGAAGGATCATCTTTGGTAAGTGGTGACTCAGATAAATATATGTTAAATGGGGTCATAAGAGATCATGAGGTGCACCCTTTCAGAATGGTGTTTGCCATTGAATGCTAACTGCCACAATACTTCACAACTAAGGATCTCAATTAGTTTATTTTTTGATTAGAGTATCATGTACCTAATATGGATCAAAGATTAAGTGCACTCAATCATTCATTAAAGGGAATTATTTTGACATGATGGATAGTTCATAAGAAAACTTAGTTATCATGTGATGAGGGGTGTTAATTACTGCAAGCACATTTTTAGATACCAACCACTGTTAGATTAGATTGGCTATTATTTCAATAAGGATAGTGTCCAAAAGTGCATATACATAAGTTCATAGACATATCATCTATGTAGGGTGTCAAATCTAAATACTGGGTGCATATTTTTAGATACACTTTGGCACTAATTCCAACTACTTGGTATATGCATCAGGAACACATAAGAGAAACTCAGCATTGAGCATAGGTTCAACAAGACTTTATCCAAATGTTTGTTTTTAAAGATGAAAATCATGTAGTACATAGTGATTTACAAAAAATTAAAATGTTTTTATCATGAGTGAGTAGAAGACCCAAATACTATGACAGACTCATCATTGTAGCAATAAGTAGCTTATGATTTGAATACAAATATACATAACTATAAGGTGAATAAAAAAAAATTTCTTATCCAACCTTATAATAGGATTATAGATGAGTTGATAGGGTCTAACAATAGCAATGAATATTTAGACCTAAATGGATTCTTCAAATGAGAATGAAAAGTTGAGGCACTAGAAGCTTAAATCATAGGATAAACTGAAGATGAAAAGATGCAAAATTTCAATATTTCATAATAGGAATGGAAGAGAACTCTACGAGAATCCATTCTTAGTAGACATAATATTATATATCAAGAACCAATGAAGAAAACTATTGAGAATATTGGGATAAATTTTACGCCAAAACTTACAAATTTGAGAGATTACTTGACCCAAAATGAAAATTCAAAAGGGTTACAACTGTTGAGCGATTATCAAGATGTGTTTCCCACTAAGTTCAAAAAGGTGAAAGTTGTAGATTCATCATTGGGGGAGATGTACATTGAACTCAAAGAGTGTGCAAGATGTATCAAAAAATGCCCTTATAGATTGAATCCCAACATGAAGTTGAAGGTGAAGGCTGACTTGGATCACATGCAAGAAGCATGTATCATTTATCTAGTAGAAAAGGAAGATTGGGTTAGTCCCATGGATTTGTAGCCTAAAAATTTAGGTGAGATTAGGGTATGTGGGTATTACCATGTGTTGAATGATGCTTACACCAAAGATAAATTTCCTATACCTTTCAATGATGAGGTTTTGGAATCAGTCACAGGTCATGATGTGTATTCCACAGATGGATTCAATGGCTATCATCAAATTCCCATCACAAAATAAGACTAGGCCAAAACAACATTCATAATTGAATGGGGTTCTTTTGTGTATAAGGTAATGCTATTTGGTATAAATAATGCTTCAAAAATCTTTTTTAGCAATATGGTGGCTACTTTTAAATAATTTATTCATAACTTTTTAGAGGTTTATTTAGATGATTGGGTTGTATTTTATTTTTTCAAAGACCACTTTTCCAAACCACAACTAATGTTAGAACATTATAGAGCCATGAAAATTGCATTAAATTTTAAAAATGCTTATTTTTCACATCATTGGGTGTTATTTTGGGCCATGTAGTCAGTAATGAAGGAATTTTGGTTGATCAAGCCAAAATCAGAGTTATAGTGGGTATGCCACATCTGAATAATTATATGAAAGTGCAAGAAGTTTTGGGTCATACAAGGTATTACAAGAAGTTTATCAAAGACTACATAGCTATCTCTACACCCTTGGAGAAATTTATAAGCAAGGATACATGGTTTGAATGGAGATATGAGTGCCAATAAAAATTTGTTAAGTTAAAACAAAGGTTAGTTACATCTCCTATATTGGTCTTCCCCGACTAGAGTAAACCATTTCATGTACACATAGATGTTTCAAGAACTAAAATGGGAGCTATGTTAGTACAACCAAGAGATGGTGGATTAGACCATCTTATCCATTTTACAAGAAGAAAACTGTCAGTTGTAAAGAAAAAATATACTATGATAGAATGAGAAGTATTAGCAATGATGTTCACACTGCATAAGTCTAAGAATTATCTTCTTGAAACACCCTTTGAGTTATTTACTGATCATCAGGCTTGTGATATTTGGTTAACAAACCTATGTTGGGAAGAAGGATATATAGATGGTTAATATTATTTCAATAATCTTAGTTCAAGATCAATGTTAAAACTATATGAGAGAATGTGGGACATGACCACTTGAGCATGTATGGAATGGGGAATATATTGATGAATTCTAAGATGAATAATCAGATGCACATCTCTTTATAATCTCTATGAATCCTGAGAACATGGAGGATTATGTTGAGTGAGACAAAAAGAAATTGATTACATTAGCTATTCCCTATACCCTTATCAATGGATTTTTATATAATATGACAAAGATGAGGTGTTTTGAAAAGTCGATTTAGAGTACAAACAACATCTAATTATTGAAGAGGCACATCAAGTAATCACAAGAGATAATTTCAAAGGTGAATATGCTACAAATAAGATCCTACAAAGTGGTCTATGGTGGCCTACTATGTTCTAAGATGCATATCGAGTTGTAAAACACTCAAAATTTTTCCAAATAATGGGTAAGCCTAATTAGGGAGATGATATGACTTTGAATCCAATGCTAGTAGAACAACATTTTGACCAATAGGGTATTGATTTTGTGGGGTTGATCAATCCATTGAGGAAGCACAATAATGCAAGGTATATCATCACTATGACAAATTACTTTACAAAATGGGTTGAATCTATTGTGAAGATAAGTTGTAGTGTTAAAGATGCATCCAAGTTTTTGTATGAAAACATCATTACAAGGTTTGGGCATCCAATCAAATTGGTTAGCAAAGGGGAACACACTTCCTAAATAATAAAATAAATACTCATAGAATAGTTTATGATATTTCACCATAAAAGTACTATGTATCATCCACATAAAAATATACATGATGAAGCTTAAAATAAAGTCTTGGGAAAGATGTTAATAAAGATATGAAATGTACAATGATATTATTAGGAGGATAAAATTATTGTGATTCTATAGGCATACAAAACAAATTACAAATATGCGATAGGATTTACCCCATTTCAGTTGCTGTATGGATTTAGATAGTGATGCCCATAGAATATATAGTTTCTAGTCTAGGATTTGATATGATAATGAGAATTGAGAAGCTAGATTCTCTGCAGACATGGTTGTTGGATTTAACCAAAATAGAATAAAATAGGCAAATATCTCAATGGATGCAGGAAGTTAACAAGCTAAGTTAAAACGTGTTGTATGATTGCAACCTATGATCTAGAAAATTCTATCTAGAAAGTGGTTCTACTATATTATAGCAGATTTAGAGCATTTTTTAGATAAACTATGCATTAGATGGAAGGGACCTTATATCATTCATGACATTTCACATTAGAGAATAATTGTCTTCAAATATATTTAGCTAACCATTCTACTAGGATGTGTAAATGGATGTACGCTTAAGCCTTACCATCAATAATATCTATCATTTATCATAGAAAATGTGAGAGGGTACTGAGTAACACCATGCAGTTTAGGATTTTTATTTAAATTTGTGTTTTCTTGTTTTTGTTTTAAGTTTGTGTGTGGTTATACAATGTGATATTTGTATCGTAGGACATTATAACATAGTTTTATAAGTACTTTGTCCTCAAAATTTGAGGAAAATATATTTTCCAAGCAAAGGGAGAAGAAGCAAAAAAAGAATAAGATTCATAGAAGCGCCTCCATTTAGTCTTCAACATATTTTGATATGTCATTATTCACATGTTTTTAGGGTAAAAAATGCTAAGGGGGATATTATTTAATTTACCTAGGGAGATGATACTATAATGCATATTGGTGAGTGGATTGTTAGTAATGTAATGTACCTATGGAGATGATATTATAATGTATAGTGGTGAGTGGAGTGTTAGTGGATAATAAAATATGTTAGTATAATTATAAAGTATGTTAGTGATATGTGAGTGGAGTGCTAGAGGATAATAAATTAGGTTAGTGGGATGTGAGTGGAGCGTTAGTGGATGATAAAATATATTAGTAGAATGATAAAGTATGTTAGTGGGATGTGAGTGGAGTGCTAATGGATGATAAAATATGTTAATGGAATGATATAGTATGTTTGTGGAAATGTGAGTGAAATGCTAGTGGATGATAAAGTATGTTAGTGGGATGTGAGTGGTTAATAGTTAGATAGATTAGAATTAGTATATAAATGGGTGCATAGGCTAGTGTAAAGACACCAAGAAATTTTATTGTAATTAAAATGTATGCTCTAATAAGGAGGTAGCCCCATCAAAGAGGCTGACAATACTAGATTGGTTCCTTTCCAAAGGGAATAGTATATGGTGTTGATGTTTAATCTAATATATGTAGTTATTCTATTTATGATTTGAGAGGTTCTTAACTTCTAGTATCAGAGTTATTTTTGTTTTTATATAAACTTCAAGAGTGAGATCTATTTATTGTTGTCCATCATATGCTATCACCTCACCATAATTGGGTCCTGGCGATCAAAAAGTGGAAAGAAAATCATAGAACTAAGTTTTTACGCTAGATCTACATTTTTCTTCTTCTTTTTAGCTCTGATGTACACTCATTTGGAATTCCTCCATGATCTAGCTATCACCACTTTTGTTGAAGTGGTTAGCATTACATAATTTTTATTTGATATATATTAGATATTATTTTTACTGACCTCAATTTTGTTTGTTGCCTTCTTTGTCAAATTTTAAGTTGGTTGTGATATCACCAACCCTGCTAGTCTAGCCATTGGTCTCCAAAGTCTCAGTGGCTTATTAACTCCACATGACCAAATATCCACCCATGATCTATCCTACCTTGCCCCATGCATTTGGTCACTTATTATCGATGGATATTAGCTCTCGTTGGAGGCATCAAACCCCCAACTGATCATCCACTCCTTGTTGCTAGGAATGATTGCTCATTGGCATTAGATTTTAAATTAAAATAATCTCTCAAGGTCGAGCTTGTTTGACCCTACCCAAAGTCCATGGTTTCCCATATTGAAATGTGTGTTTATTTTTTATATATATATATATATATATATATATATATATATATACATATATATATATATATTCATATATATATATATATACATATATATATGTATGTATATATATATATGAAAGGTGTGTTTATATATATATATATGTATGTGTATATATATATATATATATATATATATGTATGTATGTATATATATATATATATATATATATATATATATATATGTATGTATGTATATATATATTCTTTAGGATCCCTTAGGAAGAATACACCATTTTGATTTTTGTCATCATGTTGGTCATTTAAATGGGTATTTAAAAAATTTCAAAAAAACTCCCATACAAAAAAATATTTTTTCCAATAGTTCAAAATCACTTTTCTAATTTTTTTTCACCTATTTTAAAATTACACCACTGTGATCATCTTCTCAAGCTAATAAATTTAACATATAACTTCACTTAACTTTTCCTGGCACTTCTCATCCCCTTAGTACCTAGTTGTTAATCATGTGGGGACCATCATGCTTAGTGCTTATGATGATTTCACATGTTCCTTGATTAAGATTTAACAAATTGGCACAATACATGACTATCAAACAAAATTTTCCAAACTAGCGACTCAAATTGAAGGTTTATCTAGTTATTTATTTAAAAATTGCTTCATCAGGAGACTTAAGGATGAGTTTTGAGCAAAGGATCAAATTTTACAACCTCAAAACATGATGAAAACCTTGGGATTATCTAAGCACACATAAGATACCATTACCTTGTATCATTATAATTCTAATGGGGAACCTTTCATGCCATCTTCCTTCCAACATCCAAACACTAACCCCCTTCTTAAATGTATCAAACAAAAAATGTCTCTACTTAATGTTGATTCCCTACATGATACAAAATAATGGGAGGAGGCCACAAATTCCCATTTGGATGAACCTGAGTAGGGAACTGAAGATTCAAAGTCCTCAAATTCACACCCAAAACTTTACATGCATACCTTGGTAGAGGTAATCAATCCACAAATAATGTGTAAAAGGGTTTTTCAAAGAGCATACCCTCACAATTAATTTAAGAAACACTAATAACTTCCTTGACCCTCGGTTGGCTAAATAGACAAACTATTTTGTGCACCTTTATTATAGATTTGAGGTGATAAGTGACACTTATGAAACATTATCCTGCAAGGTCAAGTGTTGACATGATCACATTTCAATGGGTGACTATAAACTCAAGTCTACCATGTTTTCAATTGATGCTAATTTTCCATACATAGATCTATATGTTACCTTTCAACATCAACCTCATGTTATAGTGATTGAGTCCATAATCTTGTTGTACATGATCATATCCAATCACAAAAAGAAGTGGAAGCAAAAAATGATCCATGGATGGGCCTCTATTTTTTCCTTAACATATTTTGATATGCATTTATTCATGTTTTAGGGTGAAACATGATAAGGGGGATGGAGTGTAATGTACCTATGGAGAGGATATTATAATGCATATTAGTGGGTGGAAATGCCTGAATGTTGCACACATCCCCTTACTGGGTAACTTATGTTATTAATGAAATATATAGATGAATATAGTTTGTAAGTTATCCCTTGAGATATTTAGAATAATCTCACATGCATCTAAAGTAATAGTTGGCTAGATTAGAATTAGTATATAAAGGGGTACATAGGCTAGTGTAAAGACACCAAGAAAATATATTGAAATTAGAGTGTGTTCTCTAATAAGGGGGTTGTCCCCTTGAAGATTCCCAAAATAGTGGAGTGATTCCTTACCCAAAAGGAATATTTTATGGTGTTTAATCTAATATATTTAGTTATTATATATCTAAGTTGTGAGGTTCTTAATAAATGGATAAATCCCCAATCTACATTGATACCTTATTGACTATTGCCACATCAAGAGATGCATCGTCGATGAGGGTGCTACATTTAACATCTTTCCATTTTTAGGTGTTCGATGAGTTGGGTATTATCTATAAGAAGCTTTATGACTCTTACCTAAACTATGTTGGTTTCAACAATGACACAATCATGCTGGTAGGTAACATGAAGCTTCAAGTCAAGTGCAAATCCAAGATAGTCAAGATTGAGTTATGTGTGTTAGAATTATATCTCTCATATATCATGATATTTAGGAATCCCTAGACCACTACCATGTAGGCTATTACATAAAAAACATCTCATGCAGTCCAATTCATGCATGAATTCAAGTTTCATACCTTAGAGGTTGACCCATATCCATTTATGTGGCTATATACTATGACAAAGCCAATTGATGAGGCTTTGGTCATGTTTTTGTGGGGCCCTATTAATTTTCCCAAGGTTCCCATTGATGAATATTTATTTATCAAGGATGAATGGTTTGATGTTGCTGATTATCTTTTGATGGTCACTCCTCCTGCACTTGTTTCACTCTCTTTGTCACCTCCTTCGTCTTTTAAGTGTCAAAGTGGCTTTTTGATTTTAGGATACCTATTTTGAGACTTATCCATGATTGTCGAGCCTCTTCCTTCATCATGAATTTATCATCATGGAATCATAAATATTAATGTATCCCCCACAAAGGCCTATAGAGTTTTTGATTTAGATCTTGAATGATATTTCATCGACATCACTACACAACTTATTCAAGGAGATGAAAGCTTACAAGAAGCTCATGATGGCATGTCACAAACACTTGCACTCTTTTGCTCATCTAGGTTTAGATATATCTCTCTTCAAATATAGCCCCACCCTTAGTGTTCCTATAGTTTGGGTCATGAGCATTGAGCATGAGGAGTTGGATCAAGAATCCCCCCCTTTTTTCCCTTTAGCCTCTTTTTTGGTTTTCTTGGGCCTTTATCGACCCTCTAGAGAATAGGCCATGACTTATCATTCTAATCCATAATCACCACCCCTGGTGTTCCCATAGTTAGGGTCGTGATCATTAAGCCTAAGGAGTTGGATCAAACACCCTCCCTTATTTTTATTTTGACCTCTTTTTGGGTCTTTTCAGGACCTTTTTGGCCCTTTAGAGAGTAGACCACAACTTAACATGCTAAGTCATAGCCCAGGATATGAATTAACATGCTAAGCTATGTCTTAGAATGCTGGTATCCTAACAAGCCTTAGGGATTATAAGAATGTCCTTTTTGATGGCTCCATGTTGGTGGGGGGATCATCGTTCCTCTGTTCAATATTAAAAATCTACCTTAGGGGTTTTGGCCCATTTTAAACGTAATGTTGGTATCCATTTCACTACTTGAATATGGTTGGTTCCAATGTTTATACATTTCATATCTCCTTAACCCTTTTGGCTTGTACAATCCTCATTGATTGCATCTCAGGATATAAGTAGAGTATTTTTCTTATTTTAGTCAATAGTGTTCCTACTTTCTCGTAACTGATCCTCTACTGAGTCCATCTTTCTCTTTCATTGTGGTATCTACAAGTGTTGTGGGTTTTTGGTTATGGTTATTCAGTAATTTCTCAAGTATTTTTTGGCTAGACTTTGTTCTTTTATGGGCCTCTTACCACCCCTCTCCACCTCTCACCATGACTATTGTTGGTCTCCTTCCTATGATTGTAACTCTATTGTGTTCTTTGTCTCCCTTATGTAGCCTTATTATTTTATTTTTATGTCGATATAGTCACCCTATGGGCATGTCCTACATACTTTACCCCCATCATGGTGTACCATTATGTGGTGATTCATACTGATGGAAATAATCAATGCAACTTAGGACATGTGGTTGTAGCCTAGATTATTGATGACCCATGGGGCTATGAGCTTACTATAATTGGTTTCTTCCTTACTAGTGACATGAGGAAAGTTGCTAAGTATCACACAATCATTGGATCCCTAATTGACGCCTATAAGCTAGGAACATGCTATGTAAAGTTTTTCTTTTACTCACTCTTAGTCGTGTCTCAACTCACTAGGGTTTAGAATGTCGTTAACATTTAGTTATTCCCACTCTTCAAGGCAATCTAAGGTTTACTCTCCTATTTTTAGGAATTCTAGGTCTTCCACATCCCTCATTTGAAGAACACTAGAATAGACACTTTGGTAAATGCCATCTTGATTTTTTTGGTTTTATGTCACTTATTGTCCCTTATTATTTAGGAGCTAGAGTTGGAGTTGGAACTTGTATTAGATATATAGATTTCATAATTGTACCCACTAAATCATGTTGTTGATATCTAATCGATCGCTATTCTCATTAGGTGAGTATAGGTGATGTTCACTATTTTCCTTTCTGACTCTTTATTTCTTTTTTATGATTTTTAGGTATTGCATAACACTCATTGGTCTATTGAAGATTGATTGCTTGTACCTTGAGGGCATAAGTCATCATGATTCCTCTTACCCTATTCCTCCCTATGATCATACATCTGTTCATCATGATTATTATCATACATATAGAGTCCAATTAGACCTTAAAAATCATTTAGATGGAGTTATGACCTTATTTTACCTTATTGGGCCTTTTTCATGCCCATAAGTGCTTCCCACAATCCATATGACCTTATTATAGCTTGTAGAGGCCCTAGAGGCAAAGTTTGAGCCTATGATATTGGTTGTAAAATAAAACTAATGGATTAGGCCAATGTTTTTGTGGTTTTACATAACCCAAGATGCAACTTACCTAATTAGGTCTATTTCACTCTTGGCCATTGCCAAATGGCTATAAATGGTCATTTTTTGGTAAATATGATGTTTGGTAGCCCTGTATTAGTTACAAACTTGCCTTCTAGCTCTATTATTAAATCATTCTTCAATTATTGATCTCTTTTTCAGTCCTATTGAGTCTCTACTATGATTTTTACTCCATTTTTGAGAGAAATTTAGACTTTCACTTGCTATCTAGATTGGATTCACTCTTTTGCTTCATACTTGCTCCTGCCTTCACTGTTGCTTGCTTGCAAGTTATATTGGTTGGAATTGCACCTAATTTTTACACTTGGATTGGATTTCATATCTCTTAATTGATATTTTCTCACACTCTCTCTTGGATTGATAGCATCAGATTGGATAAAGCTCTTATTATAATGTAGTCTTCCTCTGATCAAGATCAAACTTGGACTCTTGGTTGGTAGTTTCTTTCATTGTTGTTGACCATAATCTAAGGGTAGCTTACTTGTAAGGTGAAATGATTATTTTAGCTTAGTGTAGTGTCATTTATAGGTTTAAATATTAAATGCTAGGGTTAAATTTATTTTGAACAAGCATTTATCGTAGATTCTAAAAAGTTTATGCATTTCCCTTTGAAAACATTTTTCTTTCAAAATTGACTTCTATACCTTAGGGATGCACATTTTTGAATTGTTATTTATTATTAAATTTGCTTACTTGTTTATATAAATTTGATTTCTTATTTAAAATTAATCATTTATTCCCTTCAATTATTTGATTTTTTATGGTTGTGCTTGTTAAATATACCTACTTTTTTATGAGCTTGATCATGTTATCCCTAACTTGGTTCTGTAATTCTATCTTTAGCCTAGTGCAAGCTAAAAAACTGGATAGGTACCTTAAACATCTAGTGGATTCATATATCCTTCATTCCAATATGTGTTTACTTATTATCCCTCTATCAAAACCTAGTGGATCATTTGGATTCTTTGAGCTACACTAGGGGTAATTTTAATCTCTCTTGCTTGATTTGTAGAATGATCACCTTTAATATGCATCTTCGACATGTCTAGCCTCTAGTAGATTGATTTGATGTGTGTTGCTTGATCCATGTATATATACCTATACTTATAATAAGTACTAGACCTACATTTACACTCTCATCTATAGTGAGGTATTTGCTATTGATACCCTCACATTAATATCCTAATATTTTACTTAAGGTTATGTTCATAAAAGGACATTAAGGAATGAAGTCTTTTATTATCTTGTTCTTAGAGCCATGTACTCATATAATAGATCCATAAATATCTCTCTCACTTGAAGACATATTCATAATGATATATCACTTATATACACCATGTGAGATATGTTATCTCAACATATAAAATATATCACTAGGCTAAATAAGGTAACATCATTGATAGTCCAATATTGTATACCTGATACTTGTGGTGGGATAAGTATAAGTTTTAAACTTATAATAGATTGTGATTGAGGACCTATATCCTATTTTTTCTTAGTGTTATTTTAACCAAACTAAATTTCTCTTTTCTAGATCCTGATGGCCTTGAGTGTGTACCCTGTATGATGTGCACATCCTGTGCTAGTCCCCTTGCCCCCTAGGCTCATACTCTATTGGGTTATCCCTACCTAATCTCTATATTAGGTCCAGTGGTTCTAGGTGTAGGTAAGCAACATATTTTCCATTTAATATTGTGATGCACATGTGACATTTGTTAATATCTCTAGGAATGTATTCAATCCTATCACTACTATGGTTGACATAAGGGCAACCTATCATATACCCATGCTAGCAAGATAATGGTGCTAATTATCTCTATTGATCCCTAATATCACACTCTATCTAACTATTGATATAGGGCTCCCAAGATGAACTTGAACCATTCATAGGACTCTCCTCTTTATAAACTATATACTGACCCTATCTAATTTAGAAAGAGTGTCATTATGCTCTACCATAGTAGATCCTATCCAATATCACTCCTATTAGAACTAATCTAAACTATGGGACCCAATGGGGTGGTGAGTGATTACTACTCCATGAGTGTTGGTACTCATGGATGGCCCGTAAATAACTTGACATAATACACCCACATCATGTGTTTATTGGAATATATCTAATAAATATCCTCTAGTGAAAGCACAATCTCTAAGTTGGGCCTTAATTGGAAGACATGGTGGTCAGGGTCCCATGTAAACTTTAGTATAATCAATAAATATATACTATAACAAATGAATCATATGTGTGCTAGTATCCAAAGGTGTGTTGATCTAAAAATGGTGTGGTTAACTAGTGGTAGTTTGTTTTCATCCTCAACTACCTAGTTTGGGCATCTCTTATATGGTTCAACACCTAAGTGTGAACTGGTATTGATTGGTATTTTGTTGCATCTTTCAACTCAGCTAGTTTCTCTACCTATAAGATCTATCTCCTTATGTTTGTATCACAATAAAAAAATATTTTTTAGTCTTGATAAATAATAAAAAAATTGGAAAAATTTGATAAATTTCATTTTTTGTGTGTTTCTAGCTCTTTATGGCTAGGCTATAGGTATTCAAGGAAACCTACAATATTGTTACATGTTTCTATAGAAAACCTTGGTGTGAGAGAAAAATTCATAGGGATTAAATTTTATTATTCTTTTCATGTGACATCATGAACAATCATACTAAACATTATCATCTTATTGCCACAGACATATTGTAATATCTTTTGATGAATTTCCTCACCAAAAATCATCAAAACAAGCCAAAATTCTTATGGTTGGCCCTAATTTTTTGTAAACTTAGAAATTCCAATTTTTTTTGAGTTTGAATCACTTACTTGGACCATATTAGTGTAAATATTCTCTCTATGGGGTCTTTGGTCATCTATCTAGCACAAGGTGAGGCTCTCTAGTTATCAATTTTGTAAGTCTTGTTAGGTTGTGGAGCTAAAAGCTTCACTGATGCAAACAGGGAAGGAGGTTGCTAGAGGTTACTGAGTGTCATAGACACCGGCGTCGGTCAGGCCAACCAATGTTAGCAGGATTAGACAAGAAGAGCAACCGATGTCGGTCAAAAGTTGGCTGGCGTTGGTCACCTCCAGGCAGATAGGGACCGACGTTGGTCACCTGTGCGGTTCAGAACTGCCAGTTTCATGGATAGTTAGTTAACGAACCGAGTGTTTGCATGTTAAGAGCCAATTTTAGACTTGAAGCTATGGATCTAATTATTGTAATTAGGTGTCTAATTATTGTTTGCATGAGATCTATTTAAGAGACTCATGGGTTGTATTGTAAAGTGTTCTAGTTTGAGTTGAGCAAAGTTAGCTCCTTCTGTGTGTGAAGTGAGCAAGGGTGTTCCTCCTAGTTCCACAGCAGTGCCAAGTGTGGGTGCTGGTTTGGAGAATCAGAAGGGTTCTTCATGTATGTATGATCTTGGTCAGTAGGTGTGCATGGCTACGTTAGGAGATCTGCATGGTAAGTAAGATCATTGATCTGCAGGTGTATGTGTGTGCATGATCCAGGTTTGTAGGTGTGCAGAACTAGATTGATTTGCAGGTGTGCAAGATCAGGGAGGACAACAACACAACAGGGAGCAGGGTCAGGTAGGATCTACTTGGAGTACAGTGTGTACTCAGTCTAGAGCAAGAGAGGAAGGCAAGGCAGTTCCTTCCATAAGTAAGATCGTTTGAGTTGCAGGTTGTTGCAAGTTTAGGGGAGATCTACTTGAAGTATGATTGTGTACTTGTGGAGTGCGTGGAGCACTGGTGTACTGGCAGTAGTGGATACTGGCTGGTTGGAGGTGAACACCAACTCTGTGTTTGAGTTGTGTGTTGGGACCGCAAGAGAGAGAGATTTGAGGAAAGAAGTACTGTACAATTGAGTTGTGGGAAGCCTCTGAGAGGTGTGAAGAAGAAGTGGCATCTTATTTATTGTATTCTTTTTTGGATGAGTATTAATACAAGTTGTGTATTGTCTCTCATATTCTATGTTATTTTTGAATTCTAGTTACTTGTGATTCTGGTTTAATTTTGCATGTAAGTTGCTTGTATTTGGTAATCAATTGTGTGCTTCCGTTATTTCCCAACAAGTGGTATCAAAGCTAAGGTTGCAGGGAGCAGGTTTTGTGTTTGATTATAGGTCACTCTCAAGGGTTTCTGATTGAGTGGGAGTAGAGCAATGGCAGAAGAAAGTAAGCTAAGAATGGAGGAATTGAAAAGCATAGATGATCACTTATGGTGTTACAGAAAGAAAGAGCAGGTAAATAAAAATTGTTGGTTTGTAGAATATTAGCATGAAGGAACTGAAGAAGTAGATGTTGCAGGTGTTGTTGCACAGGATGCTCTAGGAGGTTTCTTGGATAAAGTAGAATCTTGGTTTATAGATTTTGTTGCCTCTTTCCATGAAGTCTAAAATAGAGTATTTTTCCACGTTAAGGTCTTTGGAGACTTTGGAAAGATTTATTTAGGGGCTGGTGTGCCTTACCAAAGAATTGGCAAAGGGGAAGTGAAGCTAAAATTATAGGCGGCCAACACATGGTTGTTGAAGGAGGTCATGTAGGTCCCAGTGTTGAAGATATGGCTAATTTCTTTTAAAAAGTTGGGTGATGAGAGATGCACAAAAACTCTCACATCGGATACACTTGAATTAGCTGGTGGTAAGAAAGTAGGTACTCTTTATCTACTTGCTTATATTACTGATTCTTCTTCTGTTGTGGAGACGTGGCTTTGTAGGCTTGGTCACATGAGCAAGAAGGAGATGCATGTTCTTAAGAGGAAGTTTGATGTGTTTGACAGACTTAAGAATCGAAAAGCCTTGGTGTTCTTAGAGGAGATGACAGACAGAGTTTAGTGGATGGGGCTGGATACTTTTGAGTAGGGCAGTTTGGACATGGGTTTTGATTCAAAGGAGCTTGCAGGTAAAAAGTCATCACTCACAGGTGAACACAGGTATCGACGTCAGTCAAGGGGAACTAGCGTCGAACAGACAGGTGCTAATGTCGATCATGTGCAGACCAAAGCTGGTGATGTTAGGTAGGGTAAGACCGACGTCAGTCAGGAAGACCGATGTCGGCAATAGGTAAGACCGACGTCGGTTAGGAAGATCGACGTCGGCAATAGGGACACCGATGTCAGCAGAGTTGGTAGTCAGGACAGGCGTATGGAAACCGATGTCAGTCAGATGTAGACTATGTAGTGATTGAGGTTGGTCACTATAATATATTTTGGGCAAATAACAAGCTATCAAGGAGTCTCAAATGCCCATATGGAGGATTAAAAGTGGTAAATAAGCCTCAAATTTGTTGTTCCTCTTCTTTATACTTGTTGCTCACTGCAGAGTAGGAAGGATCCAGGAAACAGTGGGAGCATGGCAAGAATATGATGTAGAACCAAACAAGAGATTTGGTAGGGTTACCAGCTAGAAGAAAGCACTGAGAGACGAATGGATTCCTTAGTTGAAGAATAGAGTGAATGGATACATGAGATGGAAAGCCAGATCATATGGTCTTGTGGAAGCTGCAAGATAGTGGGACAGGGCTGATAGGTGGTACCAGGTGGATGACAAAGTAGGGCTTTAGTCAATGTCAGTATAACCATTGTGTTTGTCTTACTAGGTGGATGATGGTCACAACATTATCCTGTTATTGTATGTGGAGGATGAGCTTGGTGTAGGTTCAGACATACAGGGTTTTGCTAAGCTAAGGGTAAGGTTAGTTCAGTGGCATGTCATGAGGAATTTGGAGTAGCAAATTTTTTTGGCATGAGAGACATGGAGATCACAAGTTGATTTTGTCTCTAGTGGGAGCTGATGTGAATTAGGGGTTGGCAAGGTTCAATATGTAGGATGCAAAACCGGAGCACACCAAGGGCTGGACAGTTCAGTGTCTGAAATCACATGAGGTCTAGTATAGACCTAAGTTTGCCCAAGCAGTGGGTGTTGTCAGAGAGTTAGGAACCAATTCGGGGAAGTGGGTTCTCAGGTATTTGAGAGGGACCAGCAGTAGGGATTAATGCTATGCAAGGTTAGGACTTCACTACATGGGTTTGTAGGTTCCGATGTGGCAGGTTACTCAGATGACAGGAGGTGCACCACAGGTTGTGTGGTGGGTGGTCTTCAAGGTTGATCTTGAAGAGGGATACAAGCCAAGAAACAAATTAGATGGGGTATAGGTACAGGTACAGTGTAGCTATTTATCTCCAAGTGGGAGATTATTAGGTTATGGAGCTAAAAGCTTCACTGATGCAAACAGGGAAGGAGGTTGCTAGAGGTTACTAAGTGTCACAGACACCGGCGTCGGTCAAGCCAACTGACATTGGCAGGATTAGACAGGAAGAGCAACCGACATCGGTTAGAAGTCGATCAACGTCGGTCACCTCCAAGCAGACAGGGACTGATGTTGGTCACCTGTGCGATTCATAACTGCCAGTTTCACAGATAGTTAGTTAACGAATCGAGTGTTTGCATGTTAAGAGCTAATTTTAGACTAGAATCTGTAGATCTAATTATTGTAATTAGGTGTCTAATTATTGTTTGCATGAGATCTATTTAAGAGACTCATGGGTTGTATTGTAAAGTGTTCTAGTTTGAGTTGAGCAAAGTTAGCTCCTTCTATGTGTGAAGTGAGAAAGGGTGTTCCTCCTAGTTCCACAGCAGTGCCAAGTGTGGGTGCTGGTTTGGAGAATCAAAAGGGTTCTTTATGTATGTATGATCTTGGTCAACAGATGTGCATGGCTACGTTAGGAGATCTGCATGGTAAGTAAGATCATTGATCTGCAGGTGTGTGTGTGTGCATGATCCAGGTTTGTAGGTGTGTAGAACTAGATTGATTTGCAGGTGTGCAAGATCAAGGAGGATAGCAACACAATAGGGAGCAGGGTCAGGCAGGATCTACTTGGAGTACAATGTGTACTCGGTCTAGAGGAAGAGAGGAAGGCAAGGCAGTTCCTTCCATAAGTAAGATCATTTGAGTTGCAGGTTGTTGCAGGTTCAGGGGAGATCTACTTAAAGTATGATTGTGTACTTGTGGAGTGCGTGGAGCACTTGTGGAGTGTGTGGAGCACTGGTGTACTAGCAGTAGTGGATACTGAGTGATTAGAGGTGAACACCAACTCTGTGTTTGAGTTGTGTGTTGGGACCGTAAGAGAGAGAGATTTGAGGAAAGAAGTACTATACACTTGAGGTGTGGGAAGCCTCTGAGAGGTGTGAAGAAGAAGTGGCATCTTCTTTATTGTATTCTTCTCTGGATGAGTATTAATACAAGTTGTGTATTGTCTCTCATATTCTGTGTTATTTCTGAATTCTAGTTACTTGTGATTCTAGTTTAATTCCTCATGTAAGTTACTTGTATTAGGTAATCAATTGTGTGCTTATGTTATTTCCCAACAAGTCTGATGGTGAAAATGAATCCAAACTTAGCTTTTTGGATTTATTTATATATTGGCTTACCCTTTTATTTTTGGTGTCCTCCTACTCAATTTTAATCCATTATTAATCTAACCATGAAAATTCATGTTTAGGGGTTTAATCCCATTCTGAATGTGATGGTAGAGTTAGTTTCACCTTCCAAGGCATGTGATTCCCCTTTTCAACCATTGTCACCCTTTGGGCCATCAATTTGCACTTTTTTAGGGTAATATTTTTAGTCATATAACTCACCCATAGGTGTTCTTGCCTATTTTTTGACTTCACCTTGGTTAAAATTTGGTATGATAGCCATGACTCCTAACTATTTTACATATCGGCTCCTTGGGTTGTTATCAGACTTGGTGATTTTTTTCATGATTTCCACTTTGATTTCACCTCTCTTGTGGATAACCCACTCCCTTATTGGATTTAGGGTCCATATTGTCTAGACTCTCTTTTCTATGGAGATTCTTCAGGTTCTTGAGCATTTCTCTAACTTGTGCCCTTATCAGGGTACCTATAGGTGGGATTTTTTTTGCTTCATTGCTCTATTAAAATCAATCTTTCAACATATATTTAGTGATCCCCTCTTTGCATCTAATATTAAAGGTTTATGTTGGGTGGTTTGAAGTCAATAGGATTGGGTCTCATCTTTCCTTGCTAATATTGGTTCCTCCTATTTTTTATGACTCATTTGTGGCCTTTTTTTAGGGTCCCCTCTATGACATTTTTATTATATTTATGACTGAGAAATTACCTTATAATTTTTTTACCATTGTGTCATTTTTTGATTATATCCACTGATAAGATAATATTATATTGTCTTCTTCCCATGTCCTTGACCCTCAGTGATTCATATTGATTATAGTAGTTGAGGCAACTCACGCAACCCAAGAGCCACAATCACTACTTGAATTTGTTGGGTGAATATTTTGTCAGCTAGCTAACGAGTGACCAAAATAGTTCCTATCACCACAACATAGGGAGATGGGTTGTCCTAGTGTGCAGGTTTACTGCATCAATAGGGGACAAATCTCTCCTCTCATTAAGGGGAGGTTCCCTATTAAATATGCAGAGGCTATATAATATGTAAATAAGATGAAAGTAAGACACAGGGGTGGGATAAAGCATCCATCTCTCTTCTTTCAGAGATGATGCTAACAAACAAAGAAGAAAATCCTAGTGGAAACACTGAAGGCACTTCTCTTCTTTCAGAAGTGTTCTTGCAGGAAACAACAAGAGTTCTTTCAGGTAAGATAAGAAACTAGTAAAAAAAGGGCACAGTAATAGTAGGATGAAATAGAATGCAAAGTTTTCACCTCAACTTCCCAAAGAGTGAGATACAAAGAACAATGGGGGCACAAAGTCATCCCAAGGTCCTTTACATAGAAATGGAAAAGAAAAACACACACTGAAGACAAATATGACCATGCAAAGTCTAAAAGTAGTTGGCTTCAGGACACCTTCCTTATTGCCTCCACTAGTTCTACTTGTTAAATCAAATAAACAAGAATGCTTTCAGAAGATAGAAATAAGAACAATCTCCTAAAGTAACACAGGCTATCACAACACAAAGTCTGCAAGTAACTTGCTTTCTCATTCAATCAAAGAAATATGAACTACAATCTAAGCTCAAAGTCTCGATAATGCCTTTTAATTTGGGTAGAGTTTCACTTTTGGTAAGGGGAAGATCTCCCTTAAAAATGAGAGAAAATACAAACTTATAACAATTACCCAAGGATTGGCACCTTTTTCCATGGGACAGCCCATGCTACAGTCAATGTCTTCAATGTGTCTCCAGTTTTGTCTAGAGAGACCATGCTGAGAATAGTGCACTGCCATAACTATGGCATGTCCCTTCCTCTGATATGTCTCCTCCTTAATATGGACTTTCTGGTCCTTTGCATATTTGTCTTTACTTCACGGAAGAAAACAGTCTGCGTCTTTGGTTTGGTGTGCTCAGAAGTCTACTCGATCCACTGTTCCACCTACTAGAAATAACTCTTTCGAAGATATTTTGGGCTTTTCCCTCTTTTTACTTTTGTCTTTTCTATCTTTGATTTGAGCTATCGGGCTCTCTTTTCATTTAATCACTTGGTTCTTCCTTTAAGTTCCATGCTCTATTTAAATTTCCATGGATTTTTCCGCACTTTAAATTTGATGTCTGAGGGGCCGTCAATGATTGCTAGTTGCTTGAACTGTGTTGAACTTTGAACCTATGAACCATTTGAAAGTTCATTGGATCAAAGCTTCGTTGGTTCACTCTGTCTCTTTTGGTCCATCATGCTTGGTTGAACCCTTGAACCTGCGAACATGTTGAAACATTTGGTTCAATGGTTCAATTGGTTCATTATTTGAAGCTCTTTGTGTCTAAGTCTTTGAAGATTCCTTTCTGTGTCTTTATTCAGCCTTTGGAATGTCTCGAAGGGAAGGTGTCCCTTCGAGTCCTTGGTAAAGGTCCTTTTTCTGATGTCAAGTGTCCCCCACAAGGGTATCTACCCTTCAAGATTTTTCATGTGACCTTCGGGCTTTTACTTCCCTGGTGGGTTCTTGCTTCTTTGGTGGGCTTTTGGCTCTCGAGATTTATCCATTATGTCCTTTAGACACTTTGTTTGAAGGAAATCTTCCGTGCATTTACATCTTTCTTGCTAGGCTTTTGCTTTGTCTTTTGGGTGAATTCCTTCAGACAAATTATTTGAAGGATTTTGCTTTATATTTTGCCTTGTTCACTTTTTCGAAGGAGTTCACTTTATCCGCTTTTGCTTGCTACCCTCCATAAGGGCACTTGGCTTAGTTCACATCCCTCTGTAAGGGCACTTGTTCCTTTGGCTTTGGGGTAGCCCCTTGAACCTGTTGATTTAACTGACCGATTGAACCAACTTTGGTTTAACAGTTCAATAGTTCAATCGGTTCATTCTTCGTTATTTGGCTAAGTCTTTTTTTTAATCTTTTGCACCAAGTGCATTGAACCAATTGGTCATTGAACCTGTTGAACTCGCCTGTAGAAGCCTTTGAACCTGTAGAAATGAACCTGCCTGTAGAGTCCATAGAAATCAAGTCCATAGTTTTCTCTAAGTTTTCTCTCGAGCCTTGAAAGAGTTCATAGAAATGAGCCTATGTAGTACATAGTTTTAAGCCTGTAGAGTCCATAGATTTCTTCTTGCAGAGTCCATAGATTCAAGCCTATAGAGTCCATATTTTTTTAAGAAAGCTTTGAAAAATGAAGAACCTGAATGCTCAGAACAATTTTTGAAAGGGGAAGAGAGGAATTTTGGTCCTGTAGGACCAAGATAGCTCATGTGTTGTTCCAAAAATGAGTGACATTTTTGGCGACCAATAGCTAGCTCCAGTTGGGGAACTTACTTTAGGTGAAAACTTAGAATAGTTGAGGGGAGTAAAAACCAGAATCTTCAGTGCCTTAAAGTATGCCATTGGGCTACGGAGTCATGCTACTCAAGAAAGGCTCCAAAAAAAATGAAAATGAAAATAACAAAATAGAACTAAAGACTATACAAATATACATATGTATAGGTGAACTTATCTGATACTTCGAGAATTGAAGTACTTTAGACGCTGCTCCTTGTGAGGTGAAGAAAAGGGGATGCCATCCTGATAAACTAGTAGGAAACCATTATGTCCCCAGAAATGGTGACAGGTGAATGGAGCTCTCCACCAGGAAACCAATTTTTTGTGTCTTCCTCTTGGCTCTTTCTTCTTCTTGCCCCATGGTAGGACATGGTCTTCAAACTAAAAACCATAAATCCTTGCTCTCTTGGTGAAGAGTTCCTTTTGCTAACTTTGGAATACAACAGTATGGTCCACCACCATAGCTTGCTATTCTGTTGGTCTAGTCCAGTACATGCTTTGATTGTCAGCATCAGACCTCTGACAAACCATTAGCTCAACATCCCCTTTGGTGTGAATAAGTTCAATCTCTTCATCCTGAGCAGTCTTCAATCCAAGCAACATAGATCTACATCTAGCATGAGTGGAATAATTGCTGCATCAGATTCTAGGATCAAAGCATCATCAGAAGCTAATCTTCTATTAGATTTCTCTTGATCAGAGATGGAAGATCCTTCTTGATTTGTACTGCACCTTACCAATTCTTTTGATGCCTAATTTGGACTAAATCCTAGATTGTTAGCCACGGGACTTTGATCAGATGAGACATGAGCATCCTCTATGGTCAAGGAGTAATTACCCCTACCTGAAGGCTCAAATAGAATTTGAGCAGTAGGGGCTGACATTTGGGTGACCACAATCTATGCCTCAGATAGGTCCACACCTAGCTCTTCACCAATGTTTAACTGCTCAGAATTGGCTTGTAGGGTTTCAAACTTAGTCATTTGAATTTTATATTTCTTGACATGATCAATCATGTCAAATGACTAAGATGGACTTGGAAGGGAGGATGGGAGTTCATCCTTTTGGTTTTTGGGAGGGGGAGGACTGATATGTGAAGTTGAAGTAGAAGGTGCAGAGATGTTTGATGTACTAACCTTCTTGTAAATCATTGGGTCCTTTGACTGGAGAGGTAGAGTGGTTCCTCACTTAGCAATTGAAATTACAGGTTGAGTTCATTCCTCTATTATTTCTTTATTAGCTTGCTGGGTTGACTGATTCTCAAACCAGGTGAATACTGCGTATGATTCCTCATCTGCTTCACCTTCACTTCTGGGTTCATTATGGTAATTTAGGAAACCAATGTGGGAGTCGCCAGTTGATTCTTCTTGATCCTCCATGAAGAGACCAACATCATTTCCTTGCTTGAACTCAGGTTGGAAATAGGAAACATGTTCTATTTCTAGATATCCCACTGTTGAGTTGGTTGGAGGTGCTTCAAGGGCAAGGTTCCTCTGTGGGGAAGGAATATGATTTGGTTGTCCTTGACTTCTGGCAGTGTTTCCTTGATATGGCTAATTGGGGAACATACTTCTTGGTACATCTCTATATGAAGGAACATAAGACATACCTTGTGCCACTTGTCTTTTCAAGGCTAGCAGTTCATTTTCTAGCTTTTGCACCATTGGGTCAGTGGTGGCTGTGGGTGAGTATTCAGAAGATGAAGAGGGTTTAGCTCTGTTAGGATCTCTCCTTATCTTTCCTACCAAGATAAGGTCATCTTTTAGCTCAGTAGCCAAGTCTTGAGCAGCCTCAAGGTCTATGTGTCTAGCCTGTCTCAATAGAAAACTCACTTCAGGCAGCTGTGAGTTGATGAAGAAACACATGAATTTTGAGGTGTCGGCTGGGCGACCATGGGAATCCTGTGCCTCAGCTTGTTGAACCTGGAAATAAAATCCCTCATAGGCTCATCAAGTTCTTTCTTCATCTGAGTGAGTTGGGCTAGTAAGGCATGTGCATCTTTTGTAGGCTTGAACCTTTCTTCGAACTTGGCTTTGAGTGTATCCCAGTCAGTCATTGATCTAGCTTGCAGATGGTAGAACCAGTCTACAACAATGCCTTGTAGTGTCTCCACAAATAGCCTGACTACTATGTCTTCAAATTCCACCCCTATGACACTGCAGGATATGCTAAAAGTTGTAATGTGTTCATCAAGATGAACCTTCCCATCACCAAAGAATTTGGGGAAATTCTTTCTTGAACTACATGGAAGTTCATGCAGAGGTGGAGTCAAGTTGAGTAGGCCAAAAGAGTTACCCTAGGGGCCTCGAACTACCATGATTTAATTATGACAAATAGGGATAACAAATTTGGGTGGAGTGGCCAGATTACAAAACAAAAATGGAAAAGAGCAAGACCTACTTCAGCTTGAGGCTTGAGGCTTCAAACTGTGCACTCTTTTCCAATAGCTCTAGTTTTGTAGACTAGATAAAATAACAGTAATGGAAGAAGATGGTAAGGATATAATAATAATGGGTAAGACACAGAATGGAGTCACCATACTATGTAATGGATAAGGGTAGGGACTACTTCAATCTGAAACTTGAGGTTTCAGATTGTACGTTCATCCCCAGCAGAGTCACCAAAAACTATTGGGTGAATATTTTGTCAGCCAACTAACTGGTGACCAAAATAGTTCCTATCATGACAACATAGGGAGATGGGTCATCTTGGTGTGCAAGTTTACTACATCAATAGGAGACAAATCTCTCCTCTCATCAAGGGGAGGTTCCCTATTGAATATGCAGATGTATATACTATATAAATAAGCTGAAAGTAAGACACAAGGGTGGGATAAACCATCCATCTCTCTTCTTTTAGAGATGATGCTAATGATCAGAGGAGAAAATCTTGGTGGAAACACTGAAGGCACTTCTCTTCTTTCAAAAGTGTTCTTGTAAGAAACAACATGAGTTCTTTTAGGTAAGATAAGAAATCAGTAACAAAAGGGTGCAGTAACTGCAGGATGAAATAGAATGCAAAGTTTCCACCTCAACTGCCCAAAGAGTGAGATACAAAGAACAATGGGGGCACAAATTCATCCCAAGGTCCTTTACACAGAAATGGAAAAGAAAAACACACACTGAAGACAACTATGACAGTGCAAAGACTGAAAGTAGTTGGCTTCAGGACACCTTCCTTATCACCTCTACTATTTTTGCTTGTTAAATCAAATAAACAAGAATGCTTTTAGAAGATAGACATAAGAACAATCTCCTCAATTATCACATCCTATCACAGCACAAAGTCTACAAGTAACTTACTTTCTCATTCAATCAAATAAATATGAACTACAATCTGAGCTCAAATTCTCAGTAATGCCTTTTAATTTAGGTAGAGTTTCACTTCTGGTAAGGGGAAGATCTCCCTTAAAAATGAGAGAAAATACAAACTTATAGCAACTACCCAAGGATTAACACCTTTTTCCATGGGACGGCCCATGCTACAGTCAACGTCTTCAATGCGTCTCCAGTTTTGTTTGGAGAGACCATGCTTAGAACAGTGCACTGCCATAACTATGGTGTGTCCCTTCATTTGATATGTCTCCCCCTTAATATGGACCATCTGGTTCTTTGCATATTTGTCTTTATTTCATTGAAGAAAATAGGCTGCATCCTTGGTTTGGTGCGCTCAGAAGTCTACTCGATCCACTATTCCACCTACTAGAAATAACTCTTTCGAAGACATTTTGGGCTTTTCCCTTTTTTTGCTTTTGTCTTTTCCAGCTTTGATTTGAGCTATCGGGCTCTCTTTTCATTTAATCACTTGGTTCTTCATTTAAGTTCTGCATTCTATTTAAATTTCCACAAATTTTCCCTCACTTTAAATTTGACATCTGAGGGGCCGTCAATGATTGCTAGCTGCTTAAACCATTTTGAACTTTGATCCTGTGAACCATTTGAAAGTTCATTGGTTCAAAGCTTCATCGGTTCACTCTATCTCTTTTGGTCCATTGTGCTTGGTTGAACCCTTGAACCTACAAATATGTTGAACCATTTGGTTCAACGGTTCAATGGTTCAATCAGTTCATTCTTTGAAGCTCTTTGTGTCAAAGTCTTTGAATATTCCTTTTTGCATCTTTATTCAGCCTTTGGAATGTCCCGAAGGGAAGGTGTCCCTTTGGGTCCTTAAAAAAGGTCCTTTTTCTAATGTCAAGTGTCCCCCACAAGGGTATCTACTCTTCAAGATTTTTCATGTGACCTTCGAGCTTTTACTTCGCTGGTGGGTTCTTGCTTCTTCGATGGGCTTTTAGCTCTCGAGCTTTATCCTTTATGTCCTTCAGACAAAATGTTTGAAGGAATTCCTTTAGATAATTTGTTAGAAGGAAATCTTCCTTGCCTTTGCATCTTTCCCACTAGGCTTTTGCTGTCTTTCGGGCGAATTCCTTCAAATAATTTGTCCAAAGGATTTTGCTTTGTCTTTTGCCTTGTTCACTTTTCTGAAGGAGTTCACTTTATTTTCTTTTGCTTGCTGCCCTCCACAAGGGCACTTGGCTTGGTTCATAGCCATCTATAAGGGCACTTGTTCCTTTGGCTTTGGGGCAGCCCCTTAAACTTATCGATTGAAATGACCGATTGAACCAACTTTGGTTCAACGGTTCAATAGTTCAATCGGTTCATTCTTCATTATTTTGCTAAGTCTTTTTTTTTGATCTTTTGCACTGAGCGCATTGAGCCAATTGGTCGTTGAACCCATTGAACTCACTTGCAGAAGCCTTTGAACCTGTAGAAATGAACCTACCTGCAGAGTTTGTAGAAACCAAGTCCATAGTTTTCTCTAAGTTTTCACTTGAGCCTTGAAAGAGTCCGTAGAAATGAGCCTGCGGAGTCTGTAGTTTTAAGCTTGCAGAGTCTGTAGATTTCTTCCTGCAGAGTCCATAGATTCCAGCCTATAGAGTCCATAGTTTTCTGAGAAAGATTTGAAAAATGAAGAACCTGAATGCTCAAAACAATTTTTGAAAGGGGAAGAGAGGAATTTTGGTCCTGTAGGACCAAGATAGCTCATATGTTGTTCAAAAAATGAGTGACATTTTTGGGGACCAACAGGATTATTGATGACTCCTAAGATCATGAGATCATTATGGATGGTGTCTTTTTAACTTGTGAGAATAACAAGGTGGATGAATATCACATTATTCTTGGAGCTTTGATTCATGCATATAGGATAGAAGCATGCTATGTGTGGTTTTTATTGGACTCATGTTTTTATGTCTCTAAGTTCACTAAGGTTTGAAATGTCCTTAGTGTATGTAATATGATTCCAAGGGAAAAGATGCATTAATCACTCCTTAGTAGAATCAAACATCTAAAACAAACAATATTAATAAAAAATATTACCAATCCTAGATACTAGGGAGCTTATATATAATAAGACAAAACAAAACACAACTAGAAGGATAAAACAAAAACCACTTTCACCTTCCTTGTAGCTCCATATTACTTGTTGAGATGGTAATTATATTTCTCAACTTGTGTCTAAATTGTAGTCTTCATTGGCACTCTTGATTTACAGGCAACACCATCCCCTTTATCCACTCAGGTTTTATCCTTGGCATGTATTGGTCTATGAAGCCTCTCTTATAAATTATGCATAATAACTTTAGACAAAAGATCTTGTTGGAAGTGAGTGTAAGACGTTGTATTTATAGGTTTCAAACTAACCCAAACCTACGTGTGATTAGGTCAAGGATAACCTTGGGTTAGACTCGGGATTAAAAATTCAATAAATAATGTCTTTAATTATGCATTTATGGAGGCATGGCTCAACATTTTTGATTTTCAAGGCATTTATGTTGATATTTTGTAATTGTTGACTTTGAAAATGATGATGTCATCATGACCTCATTTCCATTTTATATTTTTTGAATTTTGATTTTTGGAAATTATATTTTAACTAATTCAACATGGATTATTGAAATAATTACTTATTTCATTTTCTTGCTTAAGTTTTTAGTCATTTCAAGAATTGGATTAAGTGCCCCACTTAATTAGTCAAAAACGTCAGTTTGCTAGGTTGTAACTTGATTGGGGATGAATCCATGAGATGTTATAATTTAATACATGATAAAACTAAAAATTGGTATGCTTTGACATATTTATGGGCACTTACGTCCAATGTGAAGATGCATTTGGGATGTTTAGGTGATTTCTAGGCTTAATTTGCATAGTTTGGTAGAAACTAATCTAAAATCAATTTTAGATATAGATGTGTAAAAAAAGGTGTTGGAATTATAATTAATGATAGGGAGGGTGAATTATTCTTTATTTTTTTTATAAATTTACTTATCATTCATGAACTGTCAAAGAAATATAGTGAACTAGCAATACATTAAGAACCATTTATATGAGCATGAGACAAGAGCATAACACATAGAACACTTATTTGAGTGAAAAAAACTCAAGGGAAAGAAATACACTAATATATAAAAATTTAATATACTAATATAATACAAGCATCAAGATTTAGTGAATCACTAACTTCACATGGAACACCAATTTCAACTAGTTAAGCACCCACTTGACTAGGCTTTAGCAAGAACCTACTTGCAAGGAGGCACCAACCCCATATATAACTTAACACAAAATAATACACTTCATTAATTTTATAACCTTTATTAAACCTTTTTTTTAAAATAATTGATGATGAAAACCTCTTCAAATCTTCACACTCTTATCACTCTCAAACTACCTTTTAGGCTCCTTCGCTCAACTAGGTCTCTTCAAGACAAATTAGGTAATTTAACCTTAATAGTCATCTACAATACCCATATTAGATCTTTATAATAGTTTATTTGAACCCTTATGATATTATAAAATACATCTTTTATTTATTCAAAGTGATATATCTTATGCTTCAACTCTATTATTACTCAAGCCAGACAATTAGGCTCATTAGGCCTTGTTCTTATAATAACTCTTGTTCATACACCTCTTGGTAAAAAAAACAAACTTTTCCACTTGTATTTTCAATAAAATATATGTTATGACATTTAAAAAACATTAATCAAACATTATACTATATTGGTCATAGAATATAGGACCAAAACCTCTTTTAGGCCTTAAGGAGACCTAATTCAATTAGGCCTTCATTAACACATGTTACCCTTTGATATTTTTGGAGAAATTTAAAAATTAATAAATGGTAGTAAAAATTCATATGAAACTCAAATATACCCATAATAATGTCATATTAGGTCCATGTCACCTTTTATTTCTAATCACCACTTGAAGCATGCCATTAAAACTGTTCATAATTAGGCCAGTGCATACCTAGAAAGTCTATCTTGAATAATTAAAGATAACACAATGTTTGGACACAAAAACATGCCAATAAATAATATAAAAATAACCTTAAATACCTAAAAAACTTCACCAATTTCAATATAATTTATTACATAGGTCAAAAAGACTCAAAATCATTTTTGCAACTTGCTGACTTAGAATTGTCAGTTTTCCTTAAAGACCAGTCATGGTGATTTTGACCTTCAACACCTATATGACCAATTAAAAAAACTCCTGATGCATGTGGATGATCCTATTATATCATTATACAATTTTTATATAGAAATATAATATGTTCAAATGGAAATATTGGTCTTATAGACCAATCTCGTGATCTTATTATATACAGACCTCACTAAACTAGACAAGTCAACTTGTAAGCAATTTGTTGCTATATACAATGATCTAAAAATTTTATATCCAACATTAACATGTATTAAAAATATTTAAAAACATCTCAATTAACTTTGATTCGTCCCTATTCCATGATAACACATCCCTAATCATCTTCTCACTTCTGCATGGGTTTCTCATTGTTTCCATCATTAGGTTTGTTAGTGACTGGTCAAATTAAATGACCAACTTAACACACCTGATGTATATAAACTATCTAGGACCCAATATGGACAAAAAATTCAAGTCTAAAAAATTTTCCTCTATATATTTAGTAATTTTGACTTGGTCAACTTTGACTTTAATAATAAATTTCTGTGAAACTAATACTTTTTTATAGGGTCTACTCACACACCTGATAAACCAACCACACTTGAAGATTCTTGGGAGAATTGAATAAAAATTAAAATCACTTAAATATCAATATCAATCCATTTTAATCACTTTAGAATAATTTATTTCATATTGGGTCACTATTAGGGTTCTTTGAGGGTTCAAACCATCTTTTAGTCTTAACAATCATTCATAAAGCATAGCCCTTTAATCCAAAAAATAATGCTTAAAATTTTGAACTATGACCATTACCCATATATGATTAATATATTATGTTCCCATTTAGAGGTTACACATGCCAATGAACACCTAAAAGTCCTTCTTAGGTTTAGAACCCTTCATTCTGTGCACTCTAGAGAACTCAAAATCACTTTTCATGCCTTTATTGCAAATCATGACCTCAAAATTTATTAATATGTTTGATACATCATATCATACATTTTTACATGCTAAAATACTCACACTTTCCATGGAAACTGATCTTGATACCCCATTAGGCCATACTCTCTCTCTTTGCATGTTTAGACCTTGACCTGAAAACCACATTAGGCTTTGAGACTGACATTTAAGACTCTTTCCATGTTATCTCTACCTAAATTAAAATAAAACAACCTATCTCAATAGAGAAACTACTTTACATCCTTCATAGGCCTTGAAAACACCTTATGACACCTCATTAAGTCAGATAGGGTCTAGAACTGGTCTAATTATAAACTTGGAATTAAGGTCTTACCCTTATAGGCTCACCTTGAAATTATCCTGAGTGTTCCAATGCCCCATATTAATGACCAATCAACCTTATATAGGATCTTATGCCTCTATGTATCCATCTCACTAGGACACCATGCTCAAACCTTCTCACTAGAACTTTACATGTTATGACTAGTGGCATGACTAGGCTTCTCAACACTTGAGACTTAACAACTAGCCTTGAAACACTCCTTGATGCTTTTAAACTTTGCTGACATTCCTTACATGCTCCTAAAACAATAAAATTATTAAATGAACTCATAAATACCTTTCTTAATAACCTTTGACTTCAATGACAACATCAATGCCAAATTTCAACAACAGGATGCTCAAAAATCTCCCCCTTTGTCATTGATGGCAAAACATACTGTATACTAATCATTCTTACCTCCCCATTCTGGTATTGCTCCCCCTTTGACATAAATGACAAAGTGAAGTATATAAATCCTTGGATCACACTCCTTGCAACCAAAATATTCAACACATAAGACAATGAGTTTATTAGACATAATACAAATATGTTCCCCATATCTCTGATGGAATTGTCCAAGATCTAACTGATAGAATCAAACACATGAACTAAAAATGCAAATCAAATAGAAGCATAACTCTGTTATTAAGATTGAAATTAAAATAGAGTAGAATTATAATAATATTGCATTCATAACTCTTAAAAAATAGCTTAGATAAGAGGCATATTTATAGGTACAATGGCAGCATAGAGCCAAGACATTTGGCAATGTGAACACAAGACTTTTTACAAATGGTTTGTGTGCTCCATATGTCAATATTGGTGGGTAAGGATATCTTTACCCACCAATTTGACTACAATTTTCCCATGTGTATGTGCAAATAATTACCTCATTTATGACACCTAAGTGACTTCAAAATAACACTTAAGTAAGCTAAATACAAGTGTAGGAATAATCCATAATAATAAATACAAGGAAAATAATATCCTACACTAACAACCCCCCCTTAAGCATAGCTTAGGTGGGAAAAAAAAATTGGGTCCTGACAACATGGACCGATAAGGTACCCAAGTATAATGCAACTCTCACAAAGTGGAGGAAAAGAAGAAAACCCGTACGAAAAAAACTTCCCCCCAAAAGGAGAGAAAAGAATAAGAGGACTAGAAGGCCCCCTTGAAGATGATGCTGATGCAAATCATACCCCAAGAAAAACACATAAGTGAATATACTTACTCTCAGTAAAGGGTTTGGTGAAGATATCAACTATCTACTCTATAGTTTGGTAAAATTTGAGATCAATGAACTATCCATGAATGAGCTCTTAAATGAAGTGCATATGAATCTTGATGTGTTTGGTCCATTGATGTTGGACTAGATTCCTATAGATCTAAACAGTGCTTTGGTTATCATAAAAGATGATTATGGGTTACTTGATATGTATACCAAACTTAATAAGAATCCTCTAAATCCAAATAGCTTTAGTAGTAGCATTGACATTCCCTCTATATTCAGACTTAGTAGATGATAAAGAAATAGCATTCTAATTCTTGTTAGACCAACTAATTGGTCTTAAACCAAGTGAGAAACTATATCTTGAAGTGGATTTGTGATGCTGAATATCACCAACCCAGTCTGAATCTATGTATCCAATCAAGTCAGTATCAATCCCTATTCCATAATGAATCCCAAAACTATGAGTACCCTAAATATAATGGAGAATCTATTTAGCTATTTTCCAATGCAACTCATGCAATGTCTACATAAACCTAGAGACCATGCCCACTGCATATGAAATATCAGGTCTAGTGTGAGTCAGATAGATGAGGATGCCAACTAGTTGTCAATATAAGGTAGCATCAATCAATGGGGAAGAACATTTAGCCTCAAGTTTGACTCCAAAAAGAAAGGGAGTCAGAGATAGATTAAAACTATCTATGTGAAATCATGCAATCAAATCAAGAGCATACTTAGATTGTGCAATGGTAATCCCTAAGTCAGACTATGAAATATTGATACCAAGGAAATAATGTAACAAACCCAAGTCAGTCATAGAGAATCTATCATGTAGAGCAATTTTCACTACTATAATAGAGGATGAATAACTCCCTATGATCAACAAGTCATCCACATATAGAACCAGAATCAAGAGTGAATTATCTTGCTGTAAGATGTAGACATTCAGATCAAAATTACATCTAGTGAACCCAATTGTGAAAATAACTGAATTCGTCTTGCCATACCAAGCCCAAGGGGCCTATTTGAGGCCATATATATATTTTCAAAGTTTACACACTAAGGAAGAATCTTCCACAAAACCTTGTGGTTGTTCCATATATATCTCCTCCTCAAGGTCACCATGAAGAAATTTACTCTTCACATTCATCTAATAAACATCCCAATGATAATTTATAGCAATGGAAAGAGTGAGTCGAATATATTTTATTTTAATGACTGGAGTAAATGTTTTAGTATAGTCTATGCCAGGAACTTGTGAAAATCCTTTTGCTACCAATCATGATTTAAAATTATCCATCGACCCATATACTATAAATTTTGTTCGATAGATCTACCTACATCAAACAAGTTTCCTTCCCTTAGGAAGTGATACTAGATCCCAAGCGTGATTCCTAATTAAGGAACTATACTCTTCATGAATAGTTGTATCCCACTCAAGAATGTTAGATGCCTCATGAAATGATTGTAGATCAGAAGCACAAGCAATGAAAACATGTGGAACACCTTGAAATTGTGAATGAGTTTCTCTGACATCTAATGGATTCCCAACCCAGTCACCTACACTCTGTAGAGTTTATCTAGCCCAAAGAGGACCTAAAATTAGAGAATCAGGGGGAGATTCTTCAACTTAAAAAATGTGATTGTGAATGGAATGAGGTGAATCTCTATCACAATCCTCATCATCTGAACTAGAAGAAGAATCTTCATCAATAGGTATTTGATCTAGATGATCTGAATCATTTGAACTATCATCATATCCCAAAGATTCCAAAGAGGAGGGAAAAGTATCATGTGTTGAGTCTGATAGACCCTCTTGAAAGCATACACTCCTCTCAATGACCAACTCATGTGTGGTAAAATGAAGAATTTTATATCCCTTAACACCTTTTGAATACCCAACAAATATGTAAGTCCTACTCTGACGTTCCATAGCCTTACATTTATTCTTAGGAATGTGGGCCATAGATGGAGATCCAAATACTCTAAAGTGATTAGATTTAGGTTTTTAATTTCTCCAGGCTTCAATAGGAGTGATCCCTTTCAATGATTTATGAGGAATACAATTTTGGATATAACAAACATAATTAATGGTTTCTGCCCAATATTGTGGTGTAAGTGATTTGGAGTGTATCATACAATTTTCCATTTCCTTTAAAGATATATTCTTATGTTATACAACACCATTATTGAGGAATATATGGAATTATTCATTATAGATCAATCCCTTCTAAAGTACAAAACTACTCAAAGAGATGATTAACATACTCACCACCATTATCAGTGCACAAAATTCTAATGGTTTTCCCTGACTATTTCTCAACAAAAGCCTTGAAATACTTAAAATGGTTAAATACCTTAGAATTTTGTTGAATAAAATACACCCAAGTATACCTAGAAAAGTCATTTATGAAGGTAAGCATGTACCTAGCCTTGTTGAATGAAGGCTTTGGAAATGGTAAAAAAACATCACTATGAATTAGCTCTAAGATTTCAGTAGCTCTCCATGATTTGCCTTTATCATATTTCTCTTCAGGATGTTTAAAAAGCATGCAACCTTCACAAACACCATTAAAAAAATGAACATGAGGAAACCCTATTACCATATCTTGTTGACTAAGTTGTTCTAAGTAGTGATAGTTTAAATGGCCAAATTGCTCATGCCATAGTTTGCTCACTCCATCAGAATGAGTGAGTAATACAGTAGAAGGGTAATCAAGAGAAAAATTTGAGAAGGTGTACAACCTTGATTGGTGATTTTATTTCCCAATAGCCATTGTAGTATTACTATGTAGGTCCTTAATGACAATAGAATCTAGAGTAAAATCAACTTTCTTGCTTGATCTAATGTGGGTAATTTGATAAATAGATAGGAGATTAGTTGATGGTGATGGAACACATAAGGAATTTTCAAATGTTACATCATTATATTCAATAGATCCTCTCCCACAAAATTCAATAGAAGTATTATCACCTATTAGAATAGATGGCATATAACATAGCTCTAAGGATGAGAACAAGTCTCATGAAGAAGCCATGTGATGTGAGGCACCATAATCAATCACCAATGTGGATGGCTAAGATGCTACTACAATAAGGGCCTTGCCCTTACCTTTCCCCTTACTAATTTATTTTCCCTTAGAAGACTCCTATGCTAATGAGGTTGATTTGACTGTATCAGGTACATTGATGTTGTTTTTCTCAAACATATTTGTTAAATGATAAATCTATTTTTTCATACATTTTATTTCATCATGCCCAATTATCTTACAATAGACACATATGATCCTCTCTTTCTTGGATTTCCCACCTGAAGAGGAGGACTTATATGATAATTTTGGCTTAGTATCTAATTTTTGATCCTTTCATTGCTCTTAGTCATTGTTTTGTTTCTTCTTCTTATTTATTGAAGTCTTTGGTTTGTCATGACTTAACAAAGCATGTGATTTGGAGAACTTCATTGTACCCATTTGGATGAGTTTTTCTTGCTCCCTAGTTAATTATTTGGCAAAATCATCTAATACCACTTGTTAGGATTAGGATCACAATTGATTACCTTTGTGTAAGCAACTAAACACGGAATTTAACTATAAGTAACAAGTAACTAGAAATCAAAAACAACACAAAATTTGAGAGACAATACAATCTTGTATTCAACTCATCTAGAAGGAAATATAATAAAGAGATTACACTCTTCCAACACCTCTTGGGCGTACCAATAATTATCCCTCAAGAGTTCTTTCTCTCACAACCAATTAAAACCATAACTCAAACACAGAGCTATACCCTCCACCAGTCAGTAACAATACTGCCAGTCAAACAAGTACTCAAACTACTCTAATAGATCCCCTAATCTTGCACATCTGCAAATCACCCGATCTTACTTACCATGTAGATCTCCCTTGATCTTGCAACAACCTGTAGATCAACCTAGTCTTGCACACCTGCAAACCTAGATCTTACAATCGGAAGGATCTCTTCCTTGTCCTTGATTACAATACAGCCGCATGGGTCTATTATATAGATCCCATGCAAATAATAATTAGACTTCTAATTACAATAATTATAAATTTAGACTCAAGACTAAAATTAGTCTTTACATGAAAACTGACCATTTAACAAACTAACTATTTGTGTAACTAACAGTTTTAGAACGCACAGGCAATCGATGTCAGTCCCCGTCTGTCTGGAGATGACCGACGTCGGCCGATTCCTGACTGATGTCGGTAGCTTTGTAACTAGATATGACCGACATAAGTTGATCATGCCAACGTCAGCTTATTTAGCACTCAACAACCTCCTCCAATTTGCATAAAAGTGAAGCTTTTAGCTCCACAACCTAACAATATCCCACTTAGAGATAAACAACTGCACCTGTACCTATACCTATACATCATCTAATTTTATTTCCTGGCTTGTATCCCTCTTCAAGTTTAATCTTGAAGACCAACCACCACACATCCTGTGGTGCTACGCCTGTCATCTAAGTCCCCTGCCATATCCGAATATACATACCCATGTAGAGAAGTGCGTGTCCCTACATCGCATGTATACCTGTTGCTGGTCCCTCTCAGATACCTGAGAATCCACTAAACTACTTTCCAGTGCTTCTTTCCTAGTTTGGCCACAAACTTGCTGACAACACCCACTTCTTTGGCAAACTCAGGTCTAGTACACATGTACTCAACCTCATCATGTGAATTGGGACATTATTCTGTGAACTATTCATCCATAGGTGTGTTAACCGGTTTTGCATCCTGCATCTTGAACCTTGCCACTACCTTATTCACACAATCATCCTGAGACAACATCAACCTGTGATCTTCCTTGTCTCTAGGAATACTCATGCCAAAGAATTTTGCTGCTTCCAAATTCTTCATGACATACCTCTGAACTAACTTTACCTTTAGCTCCAACTCCATACATGTGTGACCTTGCAATAAGCATACACACAACATAAAATAACAGTATAATGTAGCTAATATTATCCAACCTGGTAAAGGAAACATAATGGTTACATTGACATTGACTAAAGCCATGCTTTGTCATACCCCTGTCAAACCTCCATTGTCTTGTAGCCTGCTCAAGACCATATACCCTAGCCTTCTGTCTCACGTGTCCATTCTCTCTCTTCTTTAACCTGGGAATCCATTCATCTTTTAGTGCTTTCTTTTTGGCTAGTAACTCTACCAAATCTCCCATTTGGTTCTCATCCAAGGAATCAACTTCCTCATTCATGCCATGCTCCCACTATTTCCTGGATTCTACCTACTCTGGTTCTTTAAAACTTCCTGGTTCTTGACCATCAGTGAGAAAAAATTAGTCTAAAGAAGGGAAATAATGAATTTGAGGCTTATTTACCCTTTCAGTCCTCCTCATGGGCATTTGAGACTCCTTAACAGCTTGCTATCTGCCCAAAATCCATTTTTTGGTTGACCCTAGTCTGCACCCGACCGATGTTGATCCCACCTGATCGCCAACATTGGTTCCCTGACCGACATCAGTGTCCACCTTATCGCCGACATCGGTTCACTGACTAACATTGTTCGCCACCTGCCTGACACCATCGAGTCTGGTCTACACATGACTGACATCGGTACCTGCATGTTTGACATCAGTTCCACCTGACTGATGTCGGTAACTGTGTTTTCCTATGAGTGATGACATTTTACCCACGAGCTTACCTTGGATCACAACCTTGTTTAAACTGCCTTGCTCAAAATTATTTAGCCCCTTGAGCTGATCTCTATCTGTCATCTCCTCCTTGAAAACCAAGGCTTTCCTATTCTTGTCAAAAACATCAGATTTCCTCTTTGTGCAATAGACCCGATCCTTTCTTGTAGCATGAGTTTCAAGAAATCTCACTTTCTTCTGTTGCTTACAGAAATCTTGATCTATGTTTCCCGAATCTAAACTCTTACTTTTTGACTCAAGAACATGCATCCCCTTCTTATTCATGTGACCAAGCCTACAGAGCCACATCTTCTCATCTACATCTAAAGTAGATAAACCAGAAGGAGAATCAGTAATACAAGTAGATAGATAAAGAGTACCTACTTTCTTACCTCTTGCTAAAACAAGTGCACCCTTGGAAACCTTCCATGAATCTGATGTGAGAGTTATTGTGCATCCCTTATCACCCAACTTTCCAACAAAAATCAAGTTCCACTTCAGGACTGGGACATGCATGACCTCCTTCAACACCCATGTGTTGTTCGTCTGCATTTCAACTGCACTTTCCCTTTGCCAACCATTTGACAAGGCTTACCATCCCCTAAATAAATCTCTCCAAAGTCTCCTTAGACATATTCATGAAAAAATTCTCTATTTGGGGTTGCATGGAAAGAGGCACCAGAATCTAAAACCCAAGATTCCACTTTATCCAATGAACATACAAGAGCATCCTGTGCAACAATATCTGCAACATCTACTTCTTCATTTCTTTCATGTTGATGTTCAACCAACCTGCAATTTTTCTTTATGTGCCCTGCCTTTTCACAATTCCAGCAGATTATTTTTCCATACCTAGATTTGGATCTCCTGCCTATCTTTGACCTTGATTTCCCTTGCTCGATCTTCTCTCTTTGCCTTCCCCTACTTTCAACACTTAAAGCATTACCTGATGATTCACCTGTGCTTTTCCTGCAAATTTCTTCATTCAAGATTACACTAACAACATCATCAACTTTCAAGATATTTGAAGCAGACACAGTATTACTAACTGCCACCAAACTATCCTAACTTTTAGGTAATGAGCATAAGATTAAGAGAGCCTTAATTTCATCATCAAAATCAATATTGACTGGAACTAACTGATTTACTAATCCATGGAAATCACTAAGATGACTGTGTACCGATCCACCATCCAACATTTGCAAATTAAATAATTGCTTTATAAGAAATACCTTATTCAAAGCTGAAGGTTTTTCATATAAATTTGCCAAAGATTCCATTAACTCTATCATTGTCTTAGCCTGTGATAAGTTGGAAATCACAGATGATGCCAAGCTCAACCTTACAGATCCTAGAGCCTTCTGATCAAGAACCTTCCATTCTTCATCTTTCATATCCATGGGCTTGCTTGTAACCCCACCCAATGGTAAGTACAGATTTTTCTGATACAGATAATCTTCTATCTGCATCCTCCATAATTGATAATTCTTGCCATTGAATTTCTCTATTCTTAGCTTACTTTCTTCTGCCATTGCTTTACTCCCACTCAATCAGAAACCCCTGAGAGTGACATGTAATCAAACACAAACCTGCTCTGAACCAGGCTCTGATGAACCTACAACCCCACTCTGATACCACTTGTTAGGATTAGGAGCACAATTGATTACCTTTGTGTAAGTAACTAAACACAAAATTTAACCAGAAGTAACAAGTAACTAGAAATTAGAAACAACACAGAATTTGAGAGACTATACAATCTTGTATTCAACTCATCCAGAAGGAAATACAATAAAGAGATTACACTCTTCCAACACCTCTTGGGCATACTAGTAACTCTCCCTCAAGAGTTCTTTCTCTCACAACCAATTACAACCATAACTCAAACACAGAGCTGTACCCTCCACCAGTCAGTAACAATACTACCAGTCAAACAAGTACTCAAAGTACTCTAAGTAGATCCCCTAATCTTGCACATCTACAAATCACCCGATCTTACTTACCATGTAGATCTCCCCTGATCTTGCAATAACCTGCAGATCAACCTAGTCTTGCACAACTGCAAACCTAGATCTTACAATCGGAAGGATCTCTTCCTTGTCCTTGATTACAATACAGCCCCATGGGTCTATTATATAGATCCCATGCAAACAATAATTAGACTTCTAATTAAAATAATTAGAAACACAGACTCAAGACTAAAATTAGTCTTTACATGCAAACTGACCATTCAAAAAACTAACTGTTCATGTAACTAACAGTTCTAGAATGCACAAGTGACCGATGTTGGTCCCTGTCTGTTTGGAGATGACCGACATCGGCTGATTCCTGACCGATGTTGGTAGCTTTGTAACTGGATATACTCGATGTCGGTTGATCATGTCGACGTTAGTTTCTTTAGCACTCAGTAACCTCCTCCAATTTGCATAACAATGAAGCTTTTAGCTCCACAACCTAACAAATTTTGGCTTAGTATCTAATTTTTGACCCTTTCATTGCTCTTAGTCCTTGTTTTGTTTCTTCTTTTTATTTATTGAAGTCTTTGGTTTGTCATGACTTAACAAAGCATGTGATTTGGAGGACTTCATTGTACCCATTTGGATGATTTTTTCTTGCTCCCTAGTTAATTATTTGGCAAAATCATCTAAGGATGACATACTCCATGCATGTCTTAGGGCACATTTCAAAGCATGAAAGGTAGAGACAAAAATTGAGTAGTCAGAACCTAACCTAGAAATAATAGAGAGGTTCAATTGTTCATCCTTTTTCCTTATACCACACAATTTTAATTACAACCTAAGTGATTTAAGTTTGGTGAAAAAGTATTCTATAATGTCAAAATTTCTTGGACTTAAACTAATGAGCTCATTCTCTAACTCATGACCCCTCATTACATCTTTCTTCCCAAAGAGTTGTTCCAAATCTCATGTGGTGATTTAGTAGATTCAATGTGAAAGAGTAAGTCAAGAGAAATAGATAAACATAAAAGACCATATGCTTCATCACACCTATTATACCACTTAATTTTATCTGCACCAAGTTTTGGTTCAATTTTCATATTCATGGTTATCCTATGTAAACCTCTGCTTCTTAGAAAAATTTGCACTTTAGATTTCCAGTCATGATAATTGAATGGAGTGAGAAGTGGAACCAAATTATGATCCATGATGTAGTGTAAGTAGAAACTGAATTAGCAATAGAGAAGGCAAGGCACTCAATAACCCCCTTTGAAACTATCAAAAAGAACCCCCCCAATTACAAAGGTTTGGCACTTTATGTTTTAGTGCCTATACAATTAGCACTTTAGTATGCATACAATTAGTACTTTATGTTTTAGTGTATATACAATCAGCGCTTTAGTGCATATACAATGGGCACCAATTTTTTTGCACAATAAATCCCATCAAATCTTAAGATATCATTTAGGGCTAAAGACAATCATAAACATGAGTATAGAGTTGATTCTTGAGGCTTCAACTCATGTACCAAGTATAAATGATGTATACACTTCAAATAAGATACTACACAGTAGATCTGCACTCAGGTATAATGAATTATAAGTGCACATCCACATAGTAAACCACAAAGATATAATTGATGTTATCAAATTACATGATTTGGTGTAGTATTCATCATTGTGCAATACACACAAAAACAAGGTAACTATCTGAGGTTGTTGAATGCATAGTACATTATAGTATTTATTATCATGAAATACACACAGCAATAAAGTGGCTAGCATAAAAATGAGTGAAATATTTGCATTAAAGGCACAAACAACAATGCACACTCATAAAAAATGGATGTTAGACTCAGCCAAAAATACATCTATAAATTAGCAATCTGTGCAATGATTACATAAGTGAAAATGCAAGATCACAAAAAATAGACATCGGGCTCAACCAAAAAAATGTCCATGAGGAGACCAAAAGTGTTAAATTGTGAGTTAAGCAAAGGAAAATAAATTTTGTTTTGCTTGTGAAGGGGTTCAACCGCCTGCCAAAACTGGACCTCACCCTTCATCTTTGTGAAATAAAGTGTTAAAAAAATAATGATAAATAACTCTTTAAAATATTATTTATCACAATAATATTATTTTTATAAAAAACAATTTAAAAAAACTCCTTAAATTTTCTCCATCATCAAAATATATATATACTTTTGAATTGTATCATAGTCAATAAAATCATGATAACTTTCACAATTCTTAATGAAACTATGAATTTAAAAATAATATAGAAAGAAGAAATCAAGGTGCACATAACTTAGGAAAAATTCTGAGTTATTATCTATCATTTTTTCACAGTTGGCAAAATAACAGTCATTTTTTATTAAAAAATGGATTTATAAAAATAATTTGTAAATCTTGCCTCCTTATAAAAAAATGATTGTATTTTGTCCAACCATCTTGAATCCTCCTTTCAAATCTATAAAAGGTTACTTATATATCCAATACAATCAAGATAATTACAAATACTGATGAAGTTCACCAATTAGAGAAGAAAGGACTGTAGATGATACACACAGATCTACAGGTTTCTTCTTTACAATATTAGTAAGAATACAAACTCAAAAAACTACTCAAAATTTCAAGAAATTAAAAACAAAATGATGTTCATTACCAAAAAAGAGATCTGATACCATGACGGAATTATCCAAGATCTAATTGATAGAATCGAACACATGAATTGCAAATACAAAGAAAATAGAAGCAGAACTTCATTGTTGAGAATAAAATCAAAATAGAGAAAAATTATAATAATATTGCATTCATTACTCATTAAAAAATAGCTTATATGAGAGGTGTATTTATAGGTACAATGGAGGTCTAGAGACAAGATATTTGGCAATGTGAACACAAGACTTTTTCCAAATGTTTTGTGTGCTCCATATGTCAATATTGGTGGGTAAGGGTATCTTTACCCACCAATTTGACTACAATTTTCCCATGTGCATGTGCACCTTAATTACCTCATTTATGAAACCTAAGTGACTTCAAAATAACACCTAAGCAAGCTAAATACAAGTGTAAAAATAATCCATAATAATAAATATAAAGAAAATAATATCCTACACTAATAATCTCCATGCATACTTTCTTGGAACAATTCACCTATTATTGGATTTAATGAACCTGATTAGCTTCCCCTAATTAATTTGGCTTTTTAATGATTTTTAGGGGCAAGAATTACACCTAATTCTTATCTTAGGTGTTTAAATGTTACATTTGGAAGTGGTTTGGTCAAGATGTCTACAATCTGATCTTGTGTAGAAATATACTTAAGTTTGATACTTTGTTCACTTACCTACTATTTTAGAAAATGATACCTAATGGGAATTTTCATGGTCCTTGAGTGCATGATAAGGTTTTTTGAGATGATTATATCAGTTGTATTGTCACAATAGATAGGACTAGGACCATCATACTCCACCTTCTAGTCTTTCAAGCTCTGTCTCATCCATAGGACCTGAGTGTAACGTGAAGCTATTGAAATGTACTTAGCTTCACAGGTGGATAATGCTATCGATGGCTACTTCTTACTTATACATGAAACTTTCCAACTAAGAAAAAAGATCCTCCAATAGTACTCTTCCTATAATCTATACTTCCTACCCAATTTGCATCTATATAAGCTGTCAAATTAAACTCCTTGATTCTTGGATACCACAACCTATACTCCATAATCCCCTTGAGATACCTAAGTATCATTTTGACTTCTTGTAGATGATTCTCCTTTGGATCTACTTGAAATCTTCCCATAAGACCTACTTCTTGCATGATGTCAGGTCTAGAGATAATTTTGTATAAAAAACTTCTAATCATTGACCTATATGACATCTAATTGTCCTTTGAAGACTCATCTTCTTTCCTCAACTTACACCTTGTAATCATGGGTGTACTAAATGCCTTGCAATATTCCATCTCAAACCTCAAAATCTATTTTATGTAATTGGATTATGAGATGAATATACCTTTTTCAAATTGAGTGATTTACAACCCAAGAAAGAATGATAGTTATCCTAGCATGGACATCTTAAACTCTTTTTTCATCATCTCTGAAAAGGTCTTGGTCATGTTCTCATTATTTACACCAAAGATGCTATCATCCACATAGAAAACTACTATAAATTGATGGTCATATTCAGTCTTGATGTATAGATTATGATATGCAACTCCTCTTTTGAATCTTTGATCCAGTAGATACCTGTCCATAGCATACCAAGCTCTAAGAGCTTGCTTTAGACCATAGAGAGTTTTTTACAATTTACAAACATATTCTTTGTCATCTGATAGTGAGAACCCCTCAGGTTGCTCAATATACATTTCTTCTTCCAAATTACCATTCAAAAAGGTAGATTTGACATCCATTTGGTATAACTTAAACCATTTTAAACCTACATATGCTAGAAATAATCTGATGGCCTCCAATCTTACTACTAGTGCAAAGTTTTTCTCAAAGTCTACCCCTTCAACTTGTGAATATCCCTTGCATACCAATCTAACCTTGTTCCTAGTGAATTCTCTATTTTCATTTAAATTATTTCTAAACACCCATTTTGTGCCAATTACATTTTTATCTTTATGCCTATAAATAAGTACTCAAGTCTCATTCTTCTCTATTTGGTCTAACTCCTCATTCATAACATCTATCCAAAATTTGTCTTTGATTTAATCTATAGGATTCTTAGGTTCAATCTTGGATAATAGAGCAATATTTTATTGATTTAGATTACTTACTAGCCTTCTCCTTATTTGCATACTTATTACCAATTATTTGAGATTCAGGGTGATATCTTTGAATCTATCTTGAAGATCCTTTTGATTCCTATCTCTCTTCAACTTCTTCTTCCTCATCAACCTATATAATCTCCTCTTCATTATTAAAATATAGATTTTCTAAAGTGTCCTTTGAATATTAGTGTGATTTCCTTATCTCATCAATCTTCCAATTGGTGCTTTCCACTATCTTTTATAGCCTCTTGTTATAACATATATAGGCTGAGCTCATTAATGAGTATCCTAAGAATATGCCTTCATCAAATTTGGAATCAAACTTTCCCAAGTCTTTTGATGAAACATTTTCTCCCAAACACTCTAAAGTATTTCACATTGGTAGGTCTACCCTTCCATAGTTCATAAGGAGTCTTGTTTCCATTAGTCTTTATCTATCCTTTACTCAAAATGTAGACTGGATTGATTACTACCTCTCTCCAATATCCATAACATAATATAGACTCATTCAACATAGTTTTATACATCTCTTGAACTATCCTATTCTTCCTTTCCATTGCCCCATTCTAATGAAGTGTCCTAGCTGTTGAGAATTATCTCCTTATTTTATGAGCCTCACAAAAATAATCAAACTCATAGGACCAAAAATATTCTCCTCTATCAGATCTTAGGCACTTTATCTTCCCATTCTTCTCATTCTCAACAAGAGCCTTGAATGCCTTGAACTCGTCAAGAGCTTCTAACTTTTCTTTCAAAAATGCATCCCAAGTCATTCTTATGTAATCATCTATGAGTAACATGAAGTAGATATCTCCTTAAATGCTTTGAATTATTATAGGCCCATATAGATAAATGTGTATTAAATACAAGGGTATCTTAGTAGAGTACTCCTTGGACTTGAACCTTCTTCTAATCTACTTACCATGTTGACATGCCTTGAAAACTATGTTTGTAGGTTTGGTGATTTTAGGTATGTTCTTTATAGACTTATTAGTGCTAATATTGACTAGAACATCAGAATTTATGTGGCATAAGATCATATGACATATATAAATTTAATATATCTTGCTCATGAATCATCTCTCCTTCTTTATCTCATTAAAGACATATAAATTTTTCTTAGTCCTCTTAGCATTGGTAATTATCCTTCTTGATTTGGATCTCCTTATCTCACACCCTCTGTCATGAAAGGTTAGTGTGTGACTTTTATTGCACATTTAACTTACACTAAGTAGGTTATGTTTCAAACCTTCCACATACAACACATTTTGTGTCTTGGTATTCCCATTTTCCAAACTCCAAACACCCTTGCCAATTATATTGGTAGTTATGTTATCTCCAAACCTCACTATTAATGCAACATTATTCTTCAATGAGATGAACTTATTCTATCTCTTATCATGTGGTTTGAGAAACCACTATATATATACAATTTCATGCCTTCATCTTGAATGTGAAACATAGTCTGAGCTAGCATAAAATCATCTTTGGTCTTATGTTCTTCCTTAGAAAATAGTCCATCTTACCTCTTGAGTTTGATATGATCCATCCTAACTTGCTTTAGCTTCCATACCAATGTATGATCCTTCTCATGAATTTTATGAGATTCATATGTCTTGTTGAATACTGTGGGCCTTATAAATATATTAGAGAAAAAAATTTCAATGTGTATTATATTATGACATATGTAGCAAACAACATTTTTGTACTTACCTCTTAATTGATTACTCTTTTTACCATGGTCCCATGATGACTTATCCTTTATTACATTGGGATGATTGATTGGTATTTTCATGGTTTTACTCTTGAATTGTTCTAAATTCTCATGCTCTCTCTCAAACTTTCTCATTTTACCTATGATCTATTCATGCTCAACCTTTGGAATCTAGCTCTATCTTCAACTGGTCATTTGACTTAAACCTTGTGTTGACACCTTCTAACTAACACTTGATATCCTTGATAGTCTTATTTTGATTCTTAAAATCATCAAGGGAAATTATGAGATTAACTTCAAGGTCCACTTCAGATTCTATTTCTTCATTTTCATAGTATACTTCATCATAAATGTTGTCTTCTTCATGTTGATCACAAGACATCTTGTACTCCTTATGATCACCTTCAAGTTGTTAAACTTATCTCAAAGGACCAGGATCTGATACTAATTATTATAAGCACAATAACTAAGAGGGGGGGTGAATCGGGCTTTAATTTTTTTTAAACTTTAGTTTATCATTCATAAACTATCAAAGTAATATAGTGAACTAAAAACACATCAAAAACCATTTATATGAGCATGAAACAAGAGCATAACACATAGAAAACTTATTTGAGTGGGAAAAATTCAAGGGAAATAAAATATACTAATATATATAAATGGAATACATTAATATAAGATAAACAACAATATTTAGTGAAGCACCAACCCCAACTAGCCAAGCACCCACTTGACTAGGCTTTAACAAGCACCTACTTGCAAGGAGGAACTAACGCCCTAGATGACTTAGAACCAAATAAAACACATAATTTATTTGATCACCTTTATGAAACCTTTATTCTCAAATAATTGATCATGACTACCTGTTCAACTCTTCACACTCTTATCCCTCTCAAATTGCCTTTTAGGCTCCTTCTCTCAACTAGGTCTCTTCAAGATAGATTACGTCATTTGACCTTGATAGTCATCTACAATACCCATATTATATCTTCATGATAGTTTATATGAACTATTATGATGGTCTAAAATACCTCCTTTATCTCTTCAAAGTGATATATATTCTGCTTAAACTCTATCATTACTCACACTAGATAATTAAGCCTATTAGGCCTTGTTCTTATACTAAGTTCTTGCTCATACACCTCTTGGTCGGCCATACATACTTGCACACTTGGATTTTAAATATAATAGAATTTAGGACATTCCAAAAAAATTAATAAAACATTACAATATGTTGGTCATAGCATATAGGACCAAAACCTCTTTTAGGCCTTAACAAGACCTAATTTAATTAGGCATTCATTAGCACACATTACCCTTTGATATTCTTGGATCACTTTCAAAATTCATACATAGTAGGAACACCTAATATGAAACTAAAATATACCCGTAATAATATCATATTATTTACTTGACACCTTTTTATCTCTAATCACCACTTGAAGCATGCCATTAAAACTATTCATAATTAGGCCTATGCATACCCAGAAAGTCTATTTTGAAAAATTGAAGATAAAATATTGTTTGGACACAAAAAAATGATAATAAATAATATACATATAAAATTAAATACCTAAAAAACTTTACCAAGTTCATTAAAATTCATTACATAGGGCAAAAGGACTCAAAAACATTCTTACAACTTGCTCACTTAGAACTACTTATTTTCCTTAAAGACCAATCCTGATGATTTTAAACTTCAACACCTATATGACCACTTAAAAAGAGTCTTAATGCATGTGGATGATACTCTGAGATAATTAAAACATTATCATATATAAATATTATATGTTCAAATGGAAATATTGCTCTTGCAAACCAATCTCATGATTTTACTGTATATAGACCTCATTGAGCTAGACATGTCAACTTGTACACAACTTTTTGCTATATAAAATGATCTCAAAAAATTATATCCAAAATTAACATGTATTTAAATTATTTAAAAATTTATCCATGTACTTTTATTCATTCCTATTCCATGATAACACATCCCTAATCATGTTCTCACTTCTATCTGGGTTTCTCATTATTTCCATCATTAGGCCTATTAATGACTGGTCAAATTGGATGACCAGTTTAACACACATAAGGGATATAAAATATATATAAACCACCATGTACACAATATAAAAGTCTAAAAATTTATCTTCCATTCATTTATCAATTTTGACTTGGTCAACTTTGACTACAACAATAAGTTTTTGAGAAACTAACACTTTTTTGTAGGGTCTACTCACACACATGATAAACCAATCACACCTGGAGGTGACTGGGAGAGTTTAATACAACATCCAATCATTTAAATATCCTTAACAATCCATTTTTATCACTTTAGAACAACTTATTTCATATCGGGTAATTATTAGGGTTCTTTGAGAGTTTAAATCATCTTCCAATCTTAACGATCATTCATAAAGCATAACCTATTAATCAAAAATATAAATCCTAAATTTTTTATCTAAGACCCTTAATCATATACCATAAATATATTATGTTCCCATGTAGAGGTTACACATGTTAATGAACACTTGAAAGTCCTTCTTGGGTTGAGAACCCTTTATTTTATGCATTTAAGAGACCTCAAAATCATTTTCATGCCTTGTTTTAGAAACCATGACCTCAAAATTTGTGAACATACTTGAAACATAATATAATACTTATTTACATGCTTAATACTCACACTTTCCTTTGAAAATGATCTTGATACCCCATTAGGCCATACTCTCTCTCTTTGCTTGCTTGGACCTTAACCTGCAAACCACATTAGGCCTTGAGACTGACCTTAAAGCCTCTTTCCATGTCATCTCTACCTAAATTAAACTCAAAAAACCTCTATATATATAAAAACTACTTTAAATCCTTCATAGGCCTTGAAAACACCTCATGACACCTCATTAAGTCAGGTAGGGTTTAAAATTGGTCTTGTTATAGCCTTAGACTTAAGGTCTTACTCTTGTGGGCTCACCTTGAGATTATATTGAGTGTTAAAATGCCTCATATACATGTTAATCCACACTTATAAATCTTATTATGCCTCTATTAATCCATTTCACTAGGCCACCATGCTTAAACATTATCACTACAACTTTACATGTCATGACTAGTACCATGACTAGGCTTCTCAACACTTGAGACTTTAAAATTGGTGTTAAAAGACTCTTTGATTCTTATACACATTTATCACATGATTTACATACTAAGTAAACAATAAAATTCTTTAATGGCCTCATGAACACCTTTATTAAGAACCTTTGACATCAATAACAACATCAATGCCAAACTTCAACAACATGAACAATGCTCAACAATAGGAGTGTCTACATTTTGCCCCTATTTAAGTAGGTGTTTCAAGACATAACCATAATTACATCTTCTCAAATAATGAAAATGTCATTAATGCTTTGGATAATTCCCCAAAGGGTGGCTAATGATCCCTAGATACCCCTTAAGGGACCAAGTGACAAATACTATCATCAAATGGGACCTCAAAAAAGAGAAAATGACATGGTCTAGTAGTAATGAAGGTCAAAATATGAATTTGTCCAAAGGTAGTTATAATTAGTTGCATAATGAAGATCCCCTAGTAGTGTGGATGGTTGAAAATAATGATTTACACAAAGGTAGTTCTAATCATTAATGAAGTGAAGATTCCCCAATAGGGAAGATGTAAGTGTGATACAATTATACTTTGACCCAATAGGGTGGTTATGATTCATGGTCAGCATAAATAATTTACCTCGTTATGGAAAATAGGTATAGGGAGATCATGTAAAGAACCCATAATCATGGATTAATGGTGAGTTAGCATAGAGGATATGTATGAATTTAGGCTACCTGCTAGTAAAAAGATGCATGTATTAACTAGTAGTTATTACTATTCATTTATGATTTAGTTAATATGTGTTTGGGTAAGGTTTAGGTAGATATATTTTGAACAAGGGGAAGTACTATTGGTAACATCCTTTGATAGCTCCATTTGGCCTAATTTTTATTATGGTTTGGGATATTATACATCATAGTTATAGATAATTATAATAATAATGTGTATCCCAAATATGAAAATATAAATCATTCAGGTGTAATATACAAACAATCAAATCCCAAGTGTGAATATAATGCAATAAATCAAGTGTAGGAATGAATAAAAATATTCAAAACTCAAGTATAAGATATGGTTAATCAATACTCAAGTGCAAAATAAAATGTAATAATCCAATCAAAACTGAGAAAAAGATGCATACGAAAATAAGTCAGTCAACAACTAATTAAAATAAAGAAACCAATCAAACAAAAAAAGAAATAAAAAACAACCTAATGAAATAACTAAAACACTAATGAAATAAACAATGTTATTCATCAACCAGTTAAAAAAAGAAGTTAACAAAAAAATCAAGGCAAAAAACATAAAAAAGCAAACTAAAGCACAAGCAATAAATAATCAAGTTAAAGCAAGAGCAATAGACAACCTATGCTAAGTCACGGTAAAGAAATAAACAAGCTAAAGTGCAAGTGATAAAAATTAAGTTGAATCAAGAACATAAACAACCTACATTAAGGCACACAAGAACAAATAACTAATATAAAACAAATAAACAAACAATTAATCTAACTATAAATGTAAACAAAAGTAATCTAACTATTTATGCATGTGTAATAAAAGTGTTATGCTTGGCACCAAGTTTGCCCTTAGGATATAGTGAGAAACAACATAGGTATGAGGACACAAGAAGGGGGAATAGAAAATAAAGGAAGAGGTGGCCTATTTGTCTCTAAATGCACTAAGCAATTGGACATTACCTAAATAGTCCCATGGACACAAGTTCCAACATGGTCTTTAGGCTGAATGTAGTTCTCCCAGAATGTGGGATAAAAAAAATTAATGACAAGTAAAAGAGATTTGACTTATAGAGTAAAATAGGAATGGTCTCACAAAACAATGAGAGTGTGAGAGGTCTATGACTTGTAAAATAGAAAGAGCATAAATGACTCAAAAAATGGTGAGAGTGTAAATGACTCACAAAATTGTGAGAGAGTAAATGACTCAAAAAATTATGATAGCGTGGGAGATTCAGTTATACCTGTTGGATAGGAGATGCATGTCCTGAGTAACATGGATACAATCTGAAAGGCTTAATGTTGGAGGCTTATTTAGAAGTTTTTTGGGTATATTTACATGTTTTTAGGCCCCTTTTTAGGCATCCTAACTCAACCAATAATAACAAGAGATTGAATGGGTTAGCTCATAAAATGGCAAGAATGTGGTTTAAGGTGCTCACAAAATGACAAAAATGTTTTAGAATAAGGGTGGCTGAGTTGACCTCAAAAAATATTAAGTGATACCTATATGATCCAAATGGAGCTCAAGCCACTGTAGTTCACCTAGGAGTGAGGAATCTGACTAGGTAACAACATGATTAGTGAATAGGCAAATGGTAGGGTATGAAACAATGGTAAGGAAAGGCATGATAAAAGGGTTGCTCCTAGGCTATAACAAACAATGACATAGGGAGGTTGCCTATAATATATAGGGAACAATGGAAAAGGTAAGTGATATATAATGTGACAAGACAATGAAGGATGCAATTGTCAGACCATTGTCATACTACCCCAAGATACTTCCCCTTTATGAAATTATGCACTCAATAAGTCAAAAAATTGAATCAAGCACTGAAACTGCATCTAAATCCAATCAAAGGTGTCCAAAGCATTAATGACTCATAACCAAGGTCAAAATGGGAATAAGGGAGCTATAAAAATCTTTGGCCAATAGGGAAGGTATGGTAGGGAAGGTATGGCATGGTATAAAGAAGGTAACATTATGACACAACTTAAACAATCCTCATACATAATACTTCGGGTCACTCAAGTGAAAAATCACTTGAGTTGTATTATATTCATTGGTTCATAAAGTTCATCTCTTTTTGGCATAGCCAACATGTATGCTCTAGATCCATAGTTAGCAAAAATTACGTAAGGTCTTAACCAATTAGGCTTAAACTTGCCTTTTTTCTTATGTTCAAAATTGGTGTTCTTCTAGTTTTATTTGAGTAAAAGATCACCAAGATCAAACTCTTTGTGTTTCACATGCCTATTATATTGGCCACATAATCAATTCTGGAATGCTTGAAGGTTATTCACAACTGCCATGCAGTTTTCATCTAGTAGTTTCAACTCTTGTAGATGAGCTACACTATAATCCTTATCATCAAGGATATGCTACAATGAAATATGTAGAGAAAGAAACTCTAATTCAAAAATAAGAATGGCCTTAGTGCCATAAAAAAGGGAATGTGATGTAGTTATTATTAGAGTGAAAAAATTGATATAGTAGGCCTAGAGGGTGCGAAAGAGTTGTAAGTACCAACAATGCCCAACATCATTGACGATCTTCTTAAGAATGTTGATAATGGTTTTTTAAAATGCCTCTACTTGGCCATTATATTGTGGGTAATATGCAATGAAAATTTATTGGGTAATTTTGTATTCAACATAGTGGGCTTTAACATATTTTTTTAATGAACTTCCATTATTAGATATAATGTTAGAGGGGATACCATAACGACAGATGAGGTGGTTGAAAATGAATTTGGAAATTTAATTTCCTGTCATGTAAGTGAGGGGAATGGCTTCTACCTACTTAGTGAAATATGTAGTGGTGATAACGGTATGTTTATATCCATATGAGGAGGTAAGGTTAATCTTTCCTATGAGGTCGAGTCTTCACATTAAAAATAACCATGGCATAGTCATTGGCTTGAGCATTCAGGATATAACATATATCAAATTGGCATGCCTCTAACATTGTTTATACCTTTTAATGTAAGTAGCTGTATGTAGTAACTTTTTGGCAAGGATGACCCCACTGATGTGGGCCCCATAAATCCCTTCATGTACTTACCTCAAGTTAGTCCATTTTTTTTAGTTTAAACAATGCATCAGTGTTACATCAAAGCTATGATAGAGCATAGGTCCAAGTAAGTTATAACAAGAGGCTTGGTGGGTGAAGGCCTTTTAATATTTATGTGAAAGGTCTAATAGAAGGACTTGGTCATGAAGTTAATTATATACTTCAGAATACCAAGTAGAACTTAGACCAATATAATCATAGATTATTTCAACATTCGATGGTTCATGTGCTGGTACAAGAAGATGTTTAGTGAGGAATTGTTAATCTCTTTCCTTATCTGTGATGTGGATCATAGATCCAATTTTAACCATTACATTTGTTATTGGCCCGAGGTATTTGTTCAAATTAAAAGTGACTAATCTATTACTTGAGAGTGTCAACCATGGTTTTATAAGGTACCAACTTCTCATCTTTGGTCTAGAATTGGTATGTGAATTGATTAATGATAAGTTGTGAATCTCCATAAACTATTAGATGTTGAATGTTTCATTGTATTACTAAAAGAAGCCCTATAATGAGTGCTTTGTATTCAACCATGTTATTGGTATAAGGAAAGATGATACAAAAAGACTTTGGAATGAGATCTCCCTATGGTGTTATGAACAATAGTCCCACTTTTGACCCATGAGATGTGAAAGAACCATGAAAATAAATTTTCCATTGCTTCCCTTCAGGAGGTGTTTGTACCATAGTCATAATGGATTCATCTGGTGACCTAAATGTGAGTGGTCGAGTGTTAGGAAGAGGAGCCTCTGTAATTTAGTCTATAATTATATATCCATTGATGGCCGTTTGGTTATCATATTTGATCTCAAACTCACTTATAAGCATAATACATTAATTATATGTCCTTATAAAGTTGTTTTGTAAAGTAGATACTTGAGCGAATCTACTTTGGCAATGACAATAGTCTTATTATTTAGCATGTAATGGCATAGTTTTTGAGCTGTGAAGACCATAGATAAACAAGCTTTCTCAATTGGCATATAATTATGCTCATACACAACTCATGTGTGGCTTATGTGATATATGGCATGTTACTTCCATTGTTCATCATGTTGTGCCAACAGTGCCACTAGGGCATTTTCAATTATGAAGAAGTAGAGTAACAATGGCTTGTTTGGCATAGGTGGAAACAAAATAGGTGGATTGGTTAAATATTATTTCAAGTGATCAAAGGCATTCTAAAAATATACATTCCATGAAAAATTAGTGCCATTATTCATTAAATGCGTAAAAAGATGACACTTGTTGCCCAATTGTGATATGAACTGTCTGATTGATTATATGTTGCCTTACAAACTATAGATCTGCTTCAAAGTAGATGGCGATGGCATATCGATAATGGCATTTACTTTGGATGGATCAACTTAAATTTCCCTATGAGAGATAATGAAACCTTGAAATTTTATATAAGTTATGCCAAAGATACACTTTTTAGGATTAATTCTAACCTTGTACTCTTGAAGTCTTTCAAATATTCTTCATAGTATTGCTAGATGTTCAACATGGGTCTTAGATTTGAAAAAGATGTTATCAACATAATATTAAACTATATTATGCATCATATCATGGAAAAATACCATCATGTCATGTTGGTAAGTTACCCTTGTAATCTTAAGGCCAAAAGGTATGACCCAAATAGTAGTGAACATTGTCTTGTGTTGGTCTTCTGGTGCGATCTTGATTTTATTGTATCTTAAAATCCATCCATAAGGGAAAGAATTTCATACTGAATAATGGATTTAATATTCATGTAAATATATGGTAGAGAAAGTTGTCCTTTAAGAAGGACTTTTTAATGTCATGAAAATCAATGCATAATTTAACACCTTCTAGGTTTTGCTAACTGGCACAATATTAGAGATCTATTTTGAGTAATCAGTAGGACGAATGCATATTGAGTCTAAGATTTTTTCCATTTATTTCTTGACTAAGATGATATTACGAGGCTACAATTTTCTCAACTTATACTTGAATGGCTTGGAACTAGGATGTATAATAAGATGATGTATAACCAAGGCGGGGTCTAAACCTGGCATGTTATAATAAGCCCATGCAAAAACGTCAACAAACTCTATAAAGAATGATGTAAGGACTTCACACTCCTTTTTAATGAGGGATGTGCCTAATTTGATCCACTTTGAATCAGCTAGTGTTCCAATGTTGACCTCATAGGTATCCTCCATGAAGAGTGTAGAGCCATCTTCTATAAGAGTTGATAAAGATGTAAATTGGTTGGAAATATCGAAGTCCTTTGGTTAGACAAATTAATCCAATTCTCCCAAATAGGAGGAATCAAAATCACCCAGTGGTGGAAAGGGTCATGTAATAAATACCTCAAGAAATTATTGGATAATATGTATAATGGCCCACTATTCTTCTTTGCTGATTTTAGACCCAAATATGATTATGGCTTTGGTGGCATCCTAGACTTCATTCAAAGAAGGGTGAGCATCCTTGTCTAATGGTGCCTGAAATAGGTTTTCACCAAGAGACTAGAATTTTTATTTACTTTTACCCTGGTATAAAATCACCTCAAAGAGGTTTTCACTTTTGATCTTCAATGTTTGATTTCCATTTTATTTTTAGCAAAGGAAGTTCACCTACTCTCTGAAATAGACATGATCCAACTTGATAGAGAAACCCTGTTTGTGATCTCCAAGAGAAATATGGTCTATTAGACCTATAAAGTTGCAAATAAACTCATCATTCTTGAACTCATAAAGTAACACCATGGATTCTTATTGGTCTCAATTGATGAGTTGTGGATGATGAAGGAAGCGTGGTGAAGTATGGATAATAAGTGTGATGGTACATACAATATGGGGGTCAAATAGGTTGTTATTGCCTAGGTCATAATATATACTATAATCAGATTCTACATCACTACCAACATCATCAATTATATTCATTGGTGTAAGAACACAAATATGAACCTAGGAAGTTTAAATCTAATATCATAAGGTCTATTGTGTTTGGTCATAAAATTGGCTCAAGATTGCCTTGTTGTTTACTCCTAGGATCTTCCTTTATAAGCTTGATTATCCATTATCTGATTAGGGATGGGATGCTTTTGCTTTGGTAAAAATAAGCCAAGTCATCATTATAAATCCATGAATCATCTTCGGTAAGAGGGTCTTGTTCTTGGTTAGTAGTTGGTGTGAAAATAATAGGCATTTGGCTATTAATATTTCTTTTTTGTCACCTTTCCATGCGAACAACCTTGGATTTGGGTCTTCCATAGGATTTAGGGGCATGTGGAAGGAATTGTGTGTGATGTATTCTCATGGACCTATATCATAGATGGTAAAATGACTAGATATCTCAAGAGGGGGAACAAAGGAAGTAGAGGCAAGGATTTTTGGGTCTATATAATTAGAATCTGATAATTCAACAAGTATGCCTTTGTGTTTCTTAGGCTTAGGGTCTAGGCCAAAATGTTAATTATAACTCTTATACTGAGCTTATATATTATTGAAAAATTGATATGGTTGTAAGTCTACAAAAATAATCACCTCCATCCCAGAATGAGGGAATTTGATGCATAAGTGCAATGTGGAAGGTATTGCATAAATATCATGTATCCATGGCTGACTCAGTAATAAGTTGTATGATAAATCCAGATCTAGAACATGAAAAAGTGTGTTGTGGATCAAGGGCCCAATGAAAACTAATAAATAAAGTATTCCCTATGATTCCCTTTCTTCATTATAATATGTCTTGATGGTAATGGTATCTAGCTAAAGATTAGTTATCGCATATCCAAGATGCTTAATTAACCTTAGAGACATAATATTGAGGCCTGACCCATTGTCTATAAGGTCATTCTTAACTTTGTGTTGTGATATGAAAACTTTGATATATAATGGGTTATTGTGGAGAGGGCCTAAGGATGACATATCACTTTGGTCGAAGGTCAATTATTGGCCAAGAGCTATTTGTCTGACTAAAGCTTGGAATTTGCTTGGTGTAATTTCATTTAGCACTTGGGATTAGATCAAGAGTTCTATAAGGATGATCTTGTGGATGGTATATATACACAACAAATCTAAAATAGATATTTGTGTGGGCATATTTTGGAGTTACTCCATAATATCACAAGTTTTCTCCTTAGCATTTGTAATTAGCCTACTCTTAGCTGGTATGGTAGATTGAATGGGATCATTGGTAAATGGTGGATGTGGTCTTGGAATGGTGACTTTAGTTTGATGAGTTATGATTGCATAATCTGGATTAGGTAAAGAGCCATTATAACTAGATGAAGAAGGAGAAGTGCCAGGAATGGTAATCCTTGATTGCTATTGCACTTGGTTATGGTTATAGGTCAAAGGAGGATTACCAACATAGGAAAACTAATAGACATTGTTAGGCAATGGTCTTAGTCAGTTGGTAGTTGGTTTAGGGTTCATCATGATGGTAGTTAAATAAATATCCATAATAAAATCCACAACTCTATTATAATCATATGTGGTATTGTGATAGGCCTCTTCATTAGACAATCATTTTGACCTTGGTTTTGACCATTGTGTTTTTTTTGCTATTGTTGTTGTTGTGGAGGTGGCATTCATACTTGTTGATTCTAATTATTAACATTATGTTGTGGAAAAGGATCCGTGTAAATACCTAGGTTCTAATTAGAAGTAGAAGCCCTATTATCCAATTTGATCTCTACATTTTACAACATGTTTTGAGTGAGGTGTCTTAATTGCACACATCAACATATGAAATGGGATTTAACTTGGTGATAGTCAAAAAATTCATGCTATTTGTACCAATTAGGAAAATGAACACCTTAAGGGAATGACTTTGGCATGGGACAACTAATCATATTGGAAATGGTTAATTTTTAGAATATTGACTCAATTGGTTCTCCAATATGACTAAAGACTCTATCCTTATGTCTTATTCTTGGAGGAGATGTTTATAATGATGGAGGCAAAAGTGCTTACATATGTGGAATTCATTACATTTTTAGAGTTGGCTGAGTCGTTGGAATTGATTGTGTAAATGGATCTAGTTGAGTAGATGGTGGTTTCACCATTTGGACATGGCATGATTACATAACTCCATTACAGACATGTTTTTTTATGGTTATAGGCTTTGGGTTTCTTAAAAGTATCGACCTGAGGTGGTGTAGGAGATTGTGTTTGAATTGGAATTTGGGCTTGGTTTTGGCCCTGAATTATCCACTTATTGATGATGGCCTTCTCAATTTATATATATATTTCAATGATTTCCTCAAATATGTGAGCACAGTGTAACTCAAGGTGATAAGATATCTCACTATGCAAGTTCTTGGTAAATACAACTATTAACTATTTATCAAGTAAATTATGCATGAAACATCTCACGAGTGATTTCCACCATTGTAAGTAGTTTTCAAAGCTATCACCAACCCTCTGTCTGGCCTAACCCAAATCAATCACTATAACAACATGTTTGAGATTATAGGAGAAATGTTATACAAATTTATCTGAAAGCTCATCAGAGTAAGATACAAAATTATGTGGCATTTTTAGAAGCCATTCTAAGGATTGTATAACTAAAATTCTTGGGAAAATTAGAAGCAATTAGATATCACTATAAGCCACTAGATGGAAAACAACAAAAAACTCCATGAAATGGTCCCTAGGGTCACCTTTCCCATTATATTTATCAAACTTTGGTGGATCATAACCTTTTAGAAAAGGTATTTGAAGGTACTCCATTTTGAAAGGATATGAACATACCTCATCTAATTTAAACTTTTCTTCTGCTTCCCAGTCTAAATAGCTGCAATTGTATCCTTCATTTATTATAGCTCTACATTTTGTTGTGATTATGGCTGGGTGGTCAAAGGTGGATTGCCTTGACTAGGATACAATGGAATAATGTGATATTATAGAAGATTATCTTGGTTGATCTACCAACCCAGAATATGTATCCTTTGGTTAGGATTATATTAATGATACAATACGTGTTATTGGTAAATATTCTTGCTAGATTTGGCAATATGACTATGGTTTGGAGGGAACTGTAGTTGAGATAGAGGTATTTAGATTTGTGTAATGTAATGTGCTTTTGAGGTTTGAATAGGAACATGTTGTTGAATAGTTAAACCCTAATGTATAAAAGACACCCATTGTTAGCTAGAGGTTTATTGTTGAAGGTATTGCATGCTAAGCCCTTTTTAAATGTGAGGTATTCATTGGTAAAGAGGCAATGATTGCCTAGCGAGGTAAATCACATATTATTAGGTGAACACTTGTTTCTTGTTTGGTACTTGTTACATGTTTAGCACTTGTTGATAACTAGCCATCAGTTGTTGTTGACTAAATAAGATATGTTATTTATTAGAAAATGTTTGTAATGGATTCACCATTTATTATGATAGCACATTAGTCTATATCTATTGTCATAAAATGTTGGTCACCCCTTGTTGGGGTGGAATATTATTCACTACCCACTGAGGTAGAGGATTGGTCATACCATATTGGGGTGGAATATTGGTCTGCATTTGGTTATTTTCTACCTATAGTTAAGGAAGTGGCCGATATAAGAGTAGTCATTTGTTGCATTTGTGAACTAGATGTTATTGCTCCTTGCTATTGTGAACCACTTAAGGTGTTTGTAGGAGAAACTTGTTGTGAGTTACTATATTCTATATGTGACCCAATTTGGTGTCAATTGGCGTACACTTACATGTTATCCACCATGTTTTGTGAAGGGTATTGTGTAGGAACCACAATTTCTTCCCCAATGAGTAAGGTATTAAGCATGTCCCTAACTTAGGTACTTTGAGTGAATGGATCCATATTCGTATTGGCATGGATTGATGAGTCAGTTTACACCCTAGTTGAGGGAGTTAACTCAATGAATGACATATTGGATATGGTCATGGAATTTAGATTCCTTGCCAAGTAGAAGTATGTTTATTAAATTTATGTTATTGAGTCAACAATTTTCCCCTTTCCTTTTACAAGTGTAGCAAGGTCTTGGTTATGTATTGGTATAAGGGCCTAGTAATGGCTAGATGATGTCTACTCAAATGGTTTGATGATAGGCATATTACTATAATCTCTAACCAAGCTAGGTAAACTTTCATGTGGAAAGTCAGTCAATAATTTAGCACCTACTTATACTACTCTAACAAGTATTTCATCCCTATTCTCTAAAAGGTGAAGATCAAAAAATTAAGGATCATAAGTGGTATGAGTTGGAGCGATCACATAGTAAGGTTATTATTATTGGCCCTCTTCCATGTTAGGTGGTATTCTAGCAAGGTATTGCATAGTATGGTCTTGATCTTGGTCTTACCCTAAATAAGAAGGTGTGTTGGAAAGATAATGTACTAATGGGTCTTGAAGCTACTCAATATAGTGAGTATTGTATATGGGATATGGATATATCTCATACACTATGTCATTTGCATAAGGGCCTTAAGCAAAAGGGTCACTTATGACAATGTTTTCATCCTTCAAATTATACATGGTTTCGCTACATGTATAGTGAGGCATGGTTGAAGAAATGGTAAGAGTTTGACAAAAGTATTGGCCTATTATTGCCAATGTGTGATACTTGGTCTAAAAAGGAAAGCTTGAAGTGAACTTGGCCTTGGTATAAATTATCATGAAAAAAACACACTTAGCTCTTAAAAAGAGTCCTAAAAGTGAAATGTGAACATGGTCTTAGAAAAGATATGTACTAAGTCTAAGGAAATTTTGAAATTAAAATGTGAAATTAGTATTTGAAGAAGTTATTTAACTATCTAAAATGTAAAAAAGATTGGTCTATGTCTAAGAATGAAATTGTGCTAGGTATTTGGCAAAAATCACATAGTTATTCTTGGAAATACACTTAATCTGGGCCTAAAACTTGAAATGAAATTAAATCTAAGAAAAAATTTCTAATACAAAGAGTGATCTTGGTCAAGGTAGACTTGGAAACTATGTCAAAAGTGAACTTGGTCTAAAAGGAACTTGCAATCAGATAACGAAGGTCTAAATTTGCTCTAGGCAAACCTAAGTAGAAAACCAACTCAAGTATCATTAACTAAGTGAAAAAAGTAAAACATTCAAGCCCAAGCAGTAAGTAAGACTGAAATGTAAACTATTTTTACTTAGATATATACTTGGGAATGGGTTTTGGACTTGGTTTGAGAAGGCAAGTTAACTCTTGGCACAAGGGTCAAAGGTCTATGTGAGTATCATAACCACACTAACTTTGAAATTGACTTCACAAATTTAGGATGTCAAGACTTGGTCAAGAGTAAATTCAACTTATCTAGGTAAAAATGATCAATGTAACAATGCTACTAAGAAACAAAGGGCTTAAATGGATTTTGATTCTATTTTGAACAAGGCAATAACTTGAAATAATTTTGGTAGCGTAACACTTCTTTGTGCAAAGTGTGTGTGTAACATGTGATTATTTTGACATTATGATTTTTTTTTGACTTGGAAAAGGAATTTTGGACTAAAAAAAATACAAGTAAAAAAATAAGTAGCACCTAAGTGCATGCTCCTACATTAAAACTGACTTGAGGTGTGTATAATATCCACCAAAGCTTTCATTGATATACTAGTCTTGAAAGGAATTAATTGTTAATCCAAAAAATAAAGAGCACATATAGGTAAAATTTTTAAAGCCCCCCTATGTCTCTCAAGAACTGATACATGGAAATTAACTTAGAGTACCAAAGAAACTCAACATTTGGCAAGATAATTCATGGAAAGTGGGGTCAACTAATCTAATTTTTTAACTTGGCTTATCTAGATGGTCCACAAGTGCCTAAAAACACTTGGGAAAAAAAGTCACGTCAATTGATTCCAAACCATTTAGATTGTTATGCAATGGTCATGTCCCTAGCATAATGAATGCATCCATGTATTGCTTAGTTAATTTTGATGTCTCGAATACCACATGGCCCAGGGACCTATTGGTTTTGTTAGTTTAACCAATTAGCCACTATCTAATCTAATGGTATGCCTAATTTATATAACTCACTAGAGAATGGGGTTGGAAAGATGTTGGGAGATGAAATCCTAGGTCAAAGTCCTCATAAAGAACCCATGAGGAGGTGATGAAATCCCACTCATAAGCCAATGTAAAAAATAAAAGGAAGAACTCAGTCATTTTTGAGTTATCCAAGTCTCTAGGAACAAAGGAAGAGCATACATGACATTTCTTTAGGTTTGACTGAATAAAACAAGTAAAATAATGTGTTTTTGGTCACTAAAGTTCCCTAAAGGTGACAAGGGGAGAGCATACAAGCAATGCTTTACTAAAATAGAGCTAAGTGTTCTATAAAATGAAGAACAAAAATTAAAGTGCTCTTAAGATATCTAAGTCTAAATGTGATTGTTCTTTTTAAACACATATAGAAATGTGATTGAAATTTGGCCTTGAGTTGTTGATTTGAAATAACAAAAAAGTTATTTTGCTAAAGTATTTTAAGCACCAAAAGATAATGTGAGATGACTTTTTTAATGTGTTTTGACTCATACTATTTTTCTTAATTCCCTATAAGAAACATTAGAGGATTGATTTGTGCTTGATTAGATTACATAAATAAATTAAAATTTTGAATTTTAAAGTCTCAAGTTTTTGGTCTCAGTCGATTTCACCATTTATTAGAATGATTTTACCATTTGTAAGAACTTACATAGAAAACAATTAGTAGACATAAAATCAAACAAAGATGATTTCACCAATTACAATGATGATTTCATTGATTAGGACTATTGATGTTATAGATTGCACCCTTGAAAAAAGGCTGGGCTTCTCTCTTCCATGCGACACAACATAGACTCCCCTCTTGTTGTGGGTCTAACAATACCGAGGGGGGAATCTCTAGATAAGGGCTAGCTCCCTTTGATGCATCTCTAAAGTCTTTTACTGCTACTACTAATATTGTGGGGGGGTGAAAAGAGAGAGAAAATACTAAAAATAGAACCTAAACTAAAGCAATGATGCACCAAAATGGTTGGTCTACTTAGCTTTGACATACACTTTACACCAAGAACAAGCTAATATACACTTCATTTGACATGAAAAACTCTTCTACATCAGTGTCAATAAGGGGTCCTCTAGAGATATAGGTAGGAAGCACTACCAGAGGTGTTCTAAGACACACTATGGCAGCCTGTTCACATGCACCTATACTCTGTTGTAGACACTTCTTGCTAACCTACAAAAGAAGAACTCACAATACACTAGACATGCTGGAATCATTATATGAAAGCATGAGGGAAAATGACTTAACATAAGACAAAACCATAGACATATGCAAAAGTGCAAACTCAAATGGAAGTAAAAATTCTATGTCTTGATTCAAGGTAAAATCCTATAGGGCGTTGCCATATAAGTTGAGAGATATATTCCTCTCTTGGAGGTTACAATATATATAGCATGAAAAGAAAGACTTTTGTCACCTTCCAGAACAAGTAGCCCATGCTGCATTGAATGCCTTGGAAAGAGGAAACTTGCTCATGTTGGTGTCGTCCTTCTAGAAACATCTTGAAAATTCCATGCTGTAGATGTCACAAGTCTTGACTTTGGTGCTTAAAGCATATTAAATATCACTGCAAAAGCATGGGTCCCTGCAAATATCTTCTTGTACTGACACTTTTTATGCCACCTGGACTATTTTATTTTCCCCTACGCTTGGATGGGTGCATCTTTTGGAACATTCCAAATGTTCTCATATGTGTGCATCGCTGTGTTCTGGATTCTCTATTTTATTCCCTCTTTCCTTACTATTTCTTATCTCTTTGTGGTAATTTTGAGCTCTCAGGATATTCTTTCATCTTTTGTTGGCTCCTTGGGATCCTGTTGATGATTTAAAATTGTGCTTGATTCTAATCAACAACAATGGGAAGTTTAAAGATATGGGACTTGCGTCTTGAAACAACCTCCAGATTTTAGAGAAGCTGGCTCTTCTTTAAATCAATTATATACTAGGAAAAGGGATAAGAATTTAAATCAGAAACACAATGCAAGAAAGAAAATCTAATCTATGGCGATGCGCCTGAGATGTAATTCAACCTTAATCCTGAGCATAGTTAAACTATATCTAGGATTCATTTACATTTAAGAGCAAATAAGTGCATGATCAATGTAAAAGATTGAAACAATAGAAATAGAGGCTCACAACATATAATTCTTTTGCTAAGATATAGAAAATGTCAACAAAGGCATAGGGTTTAATCTTCTTATTTGAATTTTCCAATCACATAAGAGGCGTAGAAACATGTATAGTTATGTAAACCTTCCAACTCAAGAAAATGAGACAAAAGCAAATGACATTCCTAATCTCAGCTCTAGAAAATCTACAGTCTAGACTACTTTTGCAAATGACATAGATAATATCAACAAAGGCATAGGGTTCAATCTTATTTTTTAATTTTTTGAGTCATACAAAAGGCACAGAAACATGTACAATTATATAAACCTTTCAACTCAAGAAAATGAGACAAAAGCAAATGATATTACTTAGCCACAGCTCTAGAAAGTCTAAACTTGTTACAATAATTCTCTCTGGTAATTGATGATGATCCCTCTTGGTGATCTCTACACCCTTATTTATAGCCTTAGATCCACTCCAGATCATCTGCTTGTTCCCAATCTAACGGCCCAAATCAAATCTTCCCTAACTGATTGTGTCTAACAGAAGATATCTTATAGATTCTAAAATGCTTCATCTTCTGGCAGTTCATTGGCTGTAATAGATTTTAGGATGCTCCCTTCTCTTAAATTCTAAGTAACACTTAGCCAATTTCTTCTTATTACCTAGGAGATAGTGAAAAATGACACTTGTCATGTTCTATAGCACCTATTGAAGACACGTGGCACTTTCTGTGTAACTTATACTCTTTTGTATCTTTGCCCAACCATGTTTCGCCTTTGACACTTGTCACGATCCACTTCCTCAAAAATTCAAAAGCTTGAAAGAAAATGAGGCCTACAACATCTCTTACCTGAGTAACTTTAAAAGGGGACATAAGATAGGTAGCAAACTCTGTTGCTTCATCAAAAGATACATGGCAATCTCCGCTTCTCTTACCTGGGGTTACATGGTGATCTTTGCTACTTATAGCTACTCTTTTAGGAACCTACAGAAGATGACACGTGGTGATCTCTTCTTTCTCCATTTATACCATAGAAACAATAACAGGTCTTATTTCACTTTTAAATGGATAGTGACACCTGGTGGCTTCCGCTTTCTTTTGATGGAGTACGTGGTAGCTTCCATCACTTTTAGAAAAGCAAAACTGAGACTTTCCACGACTGCCACTTAGCATTTTCTGCTTGATCTTGATACTTAGCATTTGAAACCTTTCACTAGAAAGAGATGAAATGTGGGTGCTGATATGAAATCACAGATGATGACACTTGGCGCATTCCACTGTGCCGCTATGATATACATGGCACATTTTGACCAACTCACAAAACATATAAAAGGTGCCTTAAATGATGACACTTGGCAATTTCCACTGAGAAATATTCCTCAGATGATGACACTTATCAGCTTATGCTTTACTCCAATACTTAGACAAAAATGAATCAAAAAGGAAAATAGAGTCCACGCTTTGTTTCAAAACTCCGCCATCTCAGACCATAGTATGCGAAGGAAAAAATTGGTAGCACATAGCTGAAAAATAGGATGAAATGTAGAGTAATTTATGACTCTACAGTTACTGACAACCCTGAGGACTTTTGGGCCTACTCAAAAATAAACTACAACTCTCGCTAGATCAAAAATTCAAAATTATAGCTTCAACAATGTTGTCTGATAGGTGGACCACTCTTCATTAGATAACTCTTACTTATTCTACAATTCATTGAAGGCTAAATCAAGGTTAATGATATCCTTGTGTGAAAAATTTTGCAAAATTTGAACAGTAGCCTTTAATTTGAATTTGAGTTGGGAAATAGGAACCAAGATAGCTTCTATTTTAGGGACTGATGAATCATCCTTGAGATCTTGGAAAACTATTTGATCATTTTGTTTAGCTAACAGCAACAGCTTAATTTCTTCCACCATCAGCATAGAATTATCATCAAGAAACAGAGAAGGAAGACCTAATTATACTAGATCTTCAACATGCTATTTCATCTCATTGATTCCTTCCTTCATGACATCCAAAAGCTCCTTGTAACTATTGGCTGTGGAATTGCAACTGAGGACCTCATTTACTCGCTTGGCAACGATCATTCTATCATTGATTCCTGCTGCTGACAATGTTGTATCCGTTGCATCATATAGCTTTTACAGTAACATTTGCGAGTCTGTTACTCTCTCAAAGACTGTAGCCAAAGTATTTACAACTATACTCTCCACCTTTTTGCATAATTCCTGTGCATTTAGCAGGAAGGTGAGAGAAGGCTTGAGCTGATTAATCTCTAAAGAGATTCTCTTCCACATGGATTCGTATAGCTCTTTTACCAAATTTAACACTCCAACACTCTTTGGCCTATTGGCCATCTCTAGTGTCAATTGTGCTGCTCTCTATTGCTCTAAGTGAAATTGGGCTATTATGACTGCAGCATTATTCTATTTGGCCAGCAACTTTTGTTGTAATTGGGTAACCTGCAACAGGTTCTCCTCACCCTTTTCTTGCAACACTGCTTTTTCACACCTAAGGGTCATCACCACATCCTTTACTTGTGTGATCCCTACCTTTAAAGAATCATTTTGGGCCTAAACTTCCCAGTGTGTCTGAAGAGAAATAATATTTTTCAATTATTTATTTAGATTCTCTATTTCATTGTTTTTACTATTGATCTTTGAGGTCAAACTGTTACAGTTTGCCTTCTCCTTGGATAGCTCATCTTCCATCTTCTGTAGCCTTCTTGATATCTTCAAATAATCTTCAGTAACTATAGAAGTGGATTCAGTCAGTAGCTCAACTTTGTCTTGTGGCCTGAAGAGTGACATGTCGATGGCTACTGCATTCATCGTGTAATCTTTTGACTGCATCTACTCCATTGGCTTTATGACATTTAGTGACAAATGAGCCACCTTCAATTGCTACTAGATGGGGTCAAACTATGACCACAAATGAGGTGTAGCCAAAGTTTTATTCTCCTTAATCTTCTTCTTCTCTCTTCGGGCTTCCTTGCCTTCCTAGTAGCATCTACTTGGGTCTAGAAGGTGGAAGGAGAGGCAATGTGCCCACCCAAAAAAGGATGTCCTTGTGGTAGACCATATTGAATAACCAATTATTGGCTATGGGTAATCTGAGGGAAAGGTTTCTTGGGAATAGAAAGGGAGAAATGAGGTAATGTTGAAGCTTGAGGTGGCACAAATGGGATGAAGTGAGAAATGGGAATGGTATAAGTAGTAGGGGATATCATTTGGCTAGATGAAGTCATCATGCCAATAAGAGAAGAAATAGATTGAGAAGGAGAGGGAGGAGTAATACTTACCTGAGGAGTGATTACAGTACCCTGTAATTGGCACTGTGTGGTGTATGTCTCCTTTTCTAAATCAAATTGAAGCTGTACCCTCTTTCATTTCCTAGGTGTCTCTTCTTCTTGCTATATTTCTTCTCCTTTCAATGAGGCGTGTGGGGAACTAGGAATATCTATAACCAGGGCCGATGGGGAAGCTTGTGATGATGAAGGCATCACACTTTTCTACATTTTTATGGTGTTAAGGGATTGAGGCTAAACTGATACAGTTGCTGCAGCTGCAATTTGCTCTGAGGCTTGTGATTTCTTGCTTAACCTAGCCCTAGCTTCCTGCTCTTCACCCAGTAAATTAGTTGTCTCTGGGCTAGATGTAGGGGAGAGATGACACTCAACCCATAGTTCCTCCCATCTTTCATTTGTGTCTACATTCCTAAAAGAATGGGTTGTTTGACAAATTTCTTGCCTATACTTCCAATAGGCCTCTATCTTCTCATTATCCCAATATTTATTCTTTAATGCTCTCCTTAAGACAGATTCATTCTGACTTTAGGGTCATAATCCCTTTGTTTAACATAGAATGTCTCCCATGGCCTATTCTGTGGAAGGGGCAAATCTGTTAACTCAACATATAATCTAGGAGTGTCTTCCCTAGGATTTTTCCTGGTTTCCCAAAAAGGGTAGCCCTCATGTGCAATTCTGATTGCGACTCTATTAGTTCATATCCAGGAGGCTATGAAATCATTTGGATCATAAACCCATTTGTCTTCTACTAGAAGGAAACCTAGAAAGGCTAGGTTTTTGAGTAAAACAACTTCAGCATCTCTGGTTTCCAAAACCATGCCATTGGTCATCCATGGTAAATTATACATTTTTCTTTTCCTCTTTCCCAAGCCAAATTCATTGTCAATTATGGATACCTGTCTAGTGACCTCTAGGAATGCTAACCTAAGAGTCAAGATTTTAGGTAGCAATATCAGTTCCCACAAAAACTATGGACTCTTATAATGATATGGTGGGATCTAAAATAGAAATCACAAGGAATTGGGCAACTAGCCAAAATATTTGAAACACTGGGGAATAATATGTTCATAATTGGTTTGGGACTGAGATGGCAAAAAGCAGGAGTGATAAATAATTCCCAAAACTCATATGGGTCACTAGTCTTTGACAAAATGTGTGTCCATGCAGACACAAGAATGGTCCTTTGGAGATCAAAATTTGGGTCATACATATTAAGATACATATGTTGGGCAAAGAGTTCAGAGTTTTGAAAAAGCATGAGGTGGAACAAATAGGAAGAATACTTGAACATTCCCTTTGATTTGAAATGGGCCAATTGTTCTACCATCGAGAAAGCAATTTGTTCTGAAAATTCAAGTCAATACTCCTGGGTTTTGTCAACGGTCTTTTACTTGAAAAGGATAGCCATTTATTCTGAATATGCTGCCATATCATCTTTCATGCCAAAAATGAGAGCCATCATAGACAATGCGTCTTGGCTAGCATGTGTGAATTGAGCTCTTGGTGCAGGGAGTGTGGGTACCATAGTATCATCATCACTCATTTGTAACTCGGATCTCAAGAACCTTATTTGAGTGTTGATATTTGCCCACGTTCTTTACATCTTGGCAATAGTGGGAAATGTAGCTGTACTATCATGATGTAGGGCTAACATATCCCTGATAGCTTACAGTGTGACTTGCACTGTGAATGGGCCTTGTTGAATGGTGCATGAAGGTGCATGGAAAAAGTCTACACATAATTTGACCAGGTTGGGGCATGAATGCATAGCTGGGACAATGAACTGAACCAGTTATGAGGTCCATATCCTCATGGCAAATGTTTCAAGCTGTCCTACTCTGGCCCTCTGTAGACACCTTTGATGTGCCCCTTCTCTAATGTTTTTGCTACTGGCTCTCTGAAGAATTAGATCCCTGATGCCATCTACATAATCCTTTATTTTTGCTGAATCACTTGCAGGGCCAGCTTTAGGAAACCTGGTCCTTGGATAGGTCTTCAACGACTATGTGGGAGCTGAAGCATATGATTTACTTACAAGAAACTTATCAAGGGATTCATACATCCTAGCTCCCTGTTGTGAAGTGTGTGCCCCCTCCATCTTTGTATCTTCTTTATGGTAACTTGTTTTGCAAAACAGAGACACTTTCACTGAAGCAAGTTTACTAAGCGCAGAAAATGCAAGTAGCAGGATATTTTTCACGTACATGTAAGAATGTTTGAGAACTTTTAATCTTTAAACTTTGATAAGAGGTATTTTTTGACCTATCAAGTCTCAAAATGGCATTAAACTCAGACAACTGTTAGCAGATCCTACTCAATCTTTATGGAATAGCGGGATAGACACGTTATGCAAGTGGCAGTGCAAGGTACCTTGGGGATTTCTAAAGATTTGGGAGATATTCAATGCATTGGAGAATTTTGAAAATTTTGAAAATTCTGAGCTGTCGACTTCATGTTCAAAGAACACTTATTTAAAATAAAAGTGGGAAAACAAAAAATGGGAAAACAAAGAAGGAAAACAAAGCAAGAAAACAAAACAATACGAAAAAGGGAAACTACTTAACTATATTAATGAAGCATCTTTATCTTCCTCTTGGATCAAAAGCAAAATTTCTAAATTCTCTTTCATGACAAGCCAGCTTATGTTGCCATACAAGTTATCGAATTGGGTGTGGCTTTGGTGAATTGCCCTTAGTGTCTGCCTCCTTGATTTGCCTGCATTCAAGTGAGTCTGATTCAAACATGCTTCCAACATATATAGACTCTTCTTGTTCTTGGAAGCTCATCGAATATCTGCTCTTGATATTGGCATGTCTTACTGGGAAATCAATTAATGACTTAATTCCTTCTGCTTCAAACTTTGGTTCTACTGCATGATCATCCTCCTTAATAACTTCAAAATTACCAATATCTTGAAAGGATAGTTCTGAAGGTTCCCAATAATTTTGCACATGTAATTGAGGCTCAATGTTGTTTTGCTTATCTGTAACTAGTTCACAACTATCTTGAAAAATGGTATAACTAGACTCAATGATTTCAAATAAATCGTTTAGATCATGGTCCAGGAATTGTCCATGCTCCTCATCATCTTGCAAAGTAAGAAGAAATTCAGAGATTATTTCTTCTTCATCAGGGGTCAAAATATATGCTTGTGATTTCTCACTAGGAATCTGGAATTCATAAGAGACTTGAGGATTAATAGAAGAGGTATCTTTTGAATTTTCTTCCTCCAAAACATTTGGAATTCTATGATCTTCATCAAGTATAACGTAAGTTCCCAGACCAATGGAGTCATAATTTCCATATGGGTCACTTTGCATCATAGCTAATAAATGATCATTTTCTTCTTCTTGATTATACCCAGTCCATTCACCTCACTCTTCGACAAAGACCCTCTCTTCTTTATTCATCATAGCATGGGCTGCCTCTAAATTTGTAGTTGGCTCATTAGTGATGTGATCCTTATATAATGGCTCAGACAATATCTTCATCTTTGAGCCATATTTGGTTCTTAAGATGAGATTAGACCAATCAAGGGACATATATCCCCTTACTTTGGCTGTAAAGTCTCTTGATAAACATAGGCCAAAAATAGGAGGTATATCTATCACTACTACATCTTGATTTACAATTATATTTGGACAAGCATATAATTGTAATTAGAGTTGTTTAATTCTCCCTATGGTTTGTACTACTTTGCCATCTAGTTGTATGACCCCTTTAATGAGTGGTTGATACTTAATCTCTAAAGCATCAGCTATCTGCTTGGGCATTACCGTTGTACTAGCCCCTGAATCAATCATTGCATTATGTAGCAATTTCTTGCCAACTATTAAAGTTAAATAGAAGGGATATGGTTTGGTCTTGCTTACCTCTGCTATATTATTTACTAGGGCTATTGTTTGTAGATGGACTGTATCTTTGAGCTTTTCTTTTCCAGCAGTTCCTTCTTTGGTAATAGTACCTTTGGGCACTGCTTGGCCTTGTAGAGCTTCTTGTAGTAGTGTCTTCTATTCAGGAATAGCCAATATATCCCATATTGATACTTGTGTTGGGGTCTTCTTCAATTGATCCACCACATTTATTGGTCCCAGAGTCTGAGCCTTTTAAAAATAGGGGTATCTTGTTTTTTCTTGAATTTGGGCTGGAGTCCCTTGATTTTGCACCGACTGAGGCACTTCTTGTCTGATATTAGTGTTTCTTTGTCCTTGAAATGGAGGATTCTCCATGACTTGACTGTTTATAATCTCAGGTTGTTCCACCATCCTTCTCTTTGATCTGGTGTAATAATCAGATTACACCACTAGTTTTTTGGAGGTAGATGCTTCATTCAAGAAAACTGATTCTTCATCTTCAACCCATGAGAACAAAGCATGTTTAGGGGCTATTTCTTCCTCTTGTTTCAAGGACATCCCTTGCATTTGAGCCACTAGGACTGAATTCTGCATACCAAGAGACTGGTAGGCTTGATTGTCACTAGAACTTGAAAATTGACCATCCATTCTTCTTTGCTTTGCCACCTTTTGTTGTAGATTACCCATAGGACAATCTCTAGGTGCATGAGCATTGTTACAAGGGAAACACTAGGAATTAGTGTTATCTACATAGTTATTTTGCCCTAGAACAATATCCCTATTTGAATTGGGAGGGATAGTCTGTGAGGGTGTGGGGACTACAACCAATTGGTTTGCTGGCTGATGACTAGTTTGTCTTGGAGGACCTTGATATTGGTTTGACTAAGATGAAAATATATTTCCTTGATAGCCTTGATATGGAGGCCTAGATAAAGTATTCTACTATCTTTTTAGATTGATCAGCTCATTAGAAAATGTCCTTAGGATATTTTTGATATCTTCTAATTTAGATGACTGAGTGGGGACAATTTCTTTAGTAGATGGTTGAGGGTAAGTGTACATAGACACAAGTGGGCTTACAGATTTAGGTACTTCTTGAGGTAATGACAAGGAAATTTTTGGGAACATGGGCATGGGAGGCCTTGGAGGTAACTTTCTAGCATATATTAAATTGTTCTAAGCTCTGACCACATATTCATAAGCCTCTGGCAAATTGTGTCCTCCAAGTGACTGAATCATAACAGATATATCTGAATTCAAAGCCTTAAGATAAAACACTATGGCCATACCTGGTAATGGTCTAGTTATAATAGGGATTCTGTCCCAAGTCTTTTGAAATATAGAATTGAAGTCAGTCATGGCTTTTTGTGGTCCCCTTTGAATGGTAATTAATTGCTGTAACAAAGAAGACTTATCACCCTTCTCTGTAAATCTCTCAAAGAAAAGATCTCCGAGCTGATCCCATGTAGATATGGTATTTGGGGTCAAAGACCGATACCATTCTAGAGCCTTCCCTTTAAAAGAAGCTGCTAATAATCTTATGGCCACATTTTTCTATGTGACAACATGTATAGAATAGACATCTAATACATCATGTAGATGCTCCTTAGGTGTTTTAGATTCTTGCCCACTGAATTTAGGTAGAGCTTTTAAGGCATTCATTGGGATAGGGTCCCAAGTGTCTGGTGGTATTGGGAGAATTAAGGGACTACCAGTATTCTAGCTTGCATAATTTCTTGGGGGTATAGGGGCTCCCATATTTGCTCTTAGTATTGGTACAAACTGGTTAGCTCTTCTTCTTGGACTTGTTACCAAAGGTGGCAAAAGAATACCTAGATTTGTAGCAGATTGTGATCTGGTTACTGGTCCACAACTATGACTCCTCGTAGCTCTTTGATTCATATGATCTTGAAAGAGACTTCAAGATTGGTCCCACTGGGCATGCCAAAAAGTATTGATGATTTAAAATTGTGCTTGATTCTAATCAACAACAATGGGAAGTTTCAAGATATGGGACTTGCATCTTGAAACAACCTTTATATTTTAGAGAATCTAGCTCTTCTTTAAATCAAGTATATACTGGGAAAAGAGATAAGAATTTAAATCAAAAACATAATGCAAGAAAGAAAATCTAATCTATGGTGATGCACCTGAGATGTAATTCAACCTTAATCCTGAGCACAATGAAACTATATATAGGATTCATTTACATTTAAGAGCAAACAAGTGCATGATCAATGTAAAAGATTGAAACAATAGAAATAGAGGCTCACAACATAGAATTCTTTTGCTAAGATACAGAAAATGTCAACAAAGGCATAGGGTTCAATCTTCTTATTTGAATTCTTCAATCACATAAGAGGCACAGAAACACGTACAGTTATGTAAACCTTCCAACTCAAGAAAATGAGACAAAATCAAATGACATTCCTAATCTCAGCTCTAGAAAATCTACAGTCTAGACTACTTTTGCAAATGACACAGATAATATTAACAGAGGCATAGGGTTCAATCTTCTTTTTTGAATCTTCGAGTCATAAAAAAGGCACAGAAACACGTACAGTTATATAAACCTTTCAACTCAAGAAAATAAGACAAAAGCAAATGATATTACTTAGCCACAGCTCTAGAAATTCTAAACTTGTTACAATAATTCTCTCTCAAAATTCTCTCTGATAATTGATGATGATCCCCCTTGGTGATCTATGCACCCTTATTTATAGCCTCAGATCCACTCCAAATCATCTGCTTGTTCCCAATCTAACGGCCCAAATCAAATCTTCCCTAACTGATCATGTCTAACAAAATATATCTTATAGATTCTAAAATGCTTCATCTTCTGGCAGTTCATTGGTTGTAACAGATTACAGGATGCTCCCTTCTCTTAAATGCTAAGTAACACTTAGCCAATTTCTTCTTATTGCCTAGGAGACAGTGGAAAATGACACTTTTCGTGTTTTGTAGCACCTATTGAAGACACGTGGCACTTTTTGTGTAACTTATACTCTTTTGTATCTTTGCCCAACCATATTTCACCTTTGACACTTGTCGCGATCTGCTTCCTCAAAACTTCACAAGTTTGAAAGAAAATGAGGCCTACAACATCTCTTACCTAAGTAACTTTAAAAGGGGACACATGATAGGTGGAAAACTCCATTGATTCATCAAAAGATACGTGGCAATCTCTACTTCTCTTACTTGGGGTTACGTGGTGATCTCCGCTGCTTGTAGCTACTCTTTTAGGAACCTACGGAAGATGACACGTGGTGATCTCCACTTCCTCCATTTATAACATAGAAACAATAATGGGTCTTATTTCACTTTTATGTGGACAATGACACTTGGTGGCTTTTGCTTTCTTTTGATGGAGTACATGGCAGCTTTTGTCACTTTTAGAAAAGCAAAACTAAGACTTTTTACGACTACCATTTGGCATTTTCCACTTGATCTTGATACTTAGCTTTTGAAACCTTTCACTCAAAAGAGATGAAATGTGGGTGCTGATATGAAATTGTAGACGATGACACTTGGCACATTCCGCTGAGCCACTATGAGATACGTGGCACATTCCGACCAACTCACAGAACATATAAAAGGTGCCTCAGATGATGACACTTGGCGGTTTCCACTGAGAAAGATGCCTCAGATGATGAAACTTGTTAGTTTCTACTTTACTCCAATACTTAGACAAAAATGAATCAAAAAGGAAAATAGAGTCCATGCTTTGTTTTAAAACTCTGCCATCTCGGACCACAGTATGCGAAGGCAAAAATTGATAGTGCACAGCTAAAAAATAAGATGAAACGTAGAGTAATTTATAACTCTACAGATCTTTTCTCAGCTAACACATCCCATCAAAATTGGCATCTACAGGCCTGTCACTATTAAAAAACCAACGACTATTTCACCACCTTAAATTTGATGTTCACACACCTGTCACTAGACGTTTGAACCTCCAACAGCTAGTTTGCCATGCTAAAATTGACGTGATGAGGCCTGTCATCACTTTGGTAATTCCTTCATCTTTTTTGAAACTAAACCTTTAGCCTTTTGCAATTGAACCTTCCCAAAGGGAAGATGTCCCTTCAAAAAATGGAAAAGGTCCCCTTTTAGGTCGCTGGGAGTCCCCCGCAAGGGAACTTGCCCTTCGGGCTCCCTCAGGCTTGCTTGTCTCCTCAATTCCTTCAGATAAAATGTCCAAAGGAATTCCTTAGGACATTTTGTCTGAAGGAAGTCTTTCCTTCAAAGCCTCAATCTTTCTTCATGTGAATTTCTTTAGACAAGATATCTGAAGGAATTCCTTCGAGCATTTTTTTTGAAGGAATTCACCTTTGGTTTTACATGGATTTTCTTTAGACAAAAAGTTTGAAGAAATCCTTTTCTCCTTTCCTTTGAATTTATATGGATTTCCTTCAGAGGAAAATCTGAAGGAATCCTTTACACTTTTGCCTTGGATTTCCCTTGGATAAAAGTCCAAAATAAATCACTTATCTTTTGCATGGATCTTTTCTGAAGGAAAACTTACCTTTCGGCCTTTTGCCTTATCATTCCTCTAAAGGAAAAGTTTGCCCTTTGTAGCCTACTGAAACCGTCCAGTTTGGCATCTTCCTACCCTCTTCAAGGGCACTTGCCCTTTGGAGTGTTTATACAAGACTTACATTTCTTTAAAATTGGCCTATTCGTTTGCAATAAAAGGCCTACCTGAGGTAATTTTATGAATCAAAACAAGCCTCAGATCAACCCAAAACCTACAGGACTCAAATCACTCAGTTCTTTCATGGAACAGGCCTATGACAAAGATAAAAAACCATGATTGTAGCAATGGTGAAGGCATCAAAAACTGGGACAATATGGAAAAAAAAGGGAGACCAATTTTTTCAGTCTACAAGACATAAAATGGTCAACAATTTGGTGATTCATAAGAGGAGCATGCCTGTTATGCTAAAAAAGACTGGTAGCCTCAAAGTCCATTGGGCATGGAGTCACGATGTAGCTTAATAAATTTAGCAACAACCTTATAAATACCTATGAACCAACAAAGATTTACCTCAAGTAACAAGGGAAAAATAACACACAACAAGACTAAAAAACACTACACTTAGGGAAAACAAAGATGACTGAAAGCAAACTAATATGTACAACTAACTAGGTACATTTTCCTCCCTCCTGGATCAAAGGGAAAACTTCTTAAATCTCCTTCATGGCAAGAAAACTTATGTTGCTAGACAAGTGACTGAATGGAATGGAGACTTAGTGACTTGCCCTTCTTGTCTGCCACCTTGATTGGCTTATATCCAAATGAATCAGGTTCAAACATGCTTCCAACATATATGTATTCATCTTGATCTTGAAAGCTTGCCTCATGCTAGCCCTTCATGCTAGTGTATCTCACCAAGAAGTCAATAGTTGTTGGCTCATCACCATAGGGATCATCTAGCTCATAAACCCCTTGATATGCATCATGGATTGACTTGTTCCCTTCTACCTCATTGGAGAGACTATCAAACTTATCTTCTACTTCCTCACGGCTTTCTTGAAGAAGGGCGACTATTGTGATATCTGAAATGAGATCACAAACTACTTGCTCATCCCATAGAACATCACCTTCTTGCTCAAGGCTCTCTTCTTCGAAGCTTTTATCAATATGGATAGGTCTTTCCTTTTCTTTCTCAAAAACAAGAGTCTTTATTTGTTTAAAGACATCCTCCTAATCCTCCTCCAACTTGGGTTCCATGGCATGGTCATTCTTCTCATCAAAGCAATTAGGAAGTTCATCAAACAAGGGAGGAGAGAGCTCACCATGCTTACTTTCCTCATCATCCATTGTTGACAGATAAAGTTTTTCAACCTCTTCTTCATATTGATGGAACATCCACATGTATGCATGACCTGTGTCTTCTCCATTGTTGATGATGTCTTCAAAGGGAGCATCCATAATGATCTCATCCTCATTATCACTCATGATAGCCTCTTGGGCAACTAAAAATTGGATCCTCTCTTCTTCACTTGCCTCTTTCAAAATAGGTTCCTCTTTGAGAAAGAACGGAGTGGAGGGTTGATGGACAGACTCATATGGAAGAGGAGGCAAACCCTAAACTAGAATCAAATGATTCTCTTCCTTCCATTTAGCCAACACTTGATCTATATCATATGTGGCTTGATATCTCTCTGGGAGGGGTGTAGATGGGGTGTGTTAAAATGTAGGAGTTTCTACTTGATCTGAACCATCCATCACACCTTGGTTGAGGAACCTCATTCTGGACTCCAATTCTATAATTTGCCTGGCTATATTCTCTTGGGAGAGCCTTTCTTGGAGATCATGAGAATCACCATGAGCAGGAGCAACTTCATCATTTCCAAGGCCCTGAGTTGGTCAATGGTATTCTCTCCTCCAACTTGGAATCTTGACATCATGTTAAAACACTTAAGGAGGTTGAGGAAGAATAGGAAGAGACTGTTGATCCATAAGAAGAGCTACTTCAAGAGAGATGTGTTACTTTCAAAAGATATAGGGTGATTCCCATCAAAAGAGGGTCTACACTCTAAAGAACTGAGAAGGTTAGTCTCCATGAGAGGTTTCTCTAATGACCTTTGATGTTGGAAATCTAAGTGCAAGGGATTAAGAGCAGGAGTGGTTATTGCATTAGATGAGCTAGAGTGAGCAAGTGTTATTTGGTAGAAAGGATTTTGTGCACAAGAGGGGGCTTTCTTTAGAATAGGAGGGGGCTACTTTGGAATGGGAGAAGTCACATAGGGCCGATTGCCTTGAATGGATGGACTCTTCTATTTTTCTACTTCCTCCTTCATGGATTGTAAGGCCTAAGCTTGCCTTGACAAGCACTCCTCTTTGTACATAAACTCTTACTAATATTTATTCTGCTCCTCCAATCTATTTATCTCCATCACTTGCTTCTCAAATTCTAGCATTACTTCCTTTACACTAGGTGAAGGGCAACCAAGAGAGCTACTAGAGGTGATGCCATGAACAACCTGAGCTTAATCAAAGTTATATGAAGGAAAACAAGGTCCATGCTACCAAGCAATGGAATTATACATACCAAAAATGTTTTTTATTAATGGCACTAGGACTGCTTAACCATCTAATTCAACTCAGAGTCACCATTGGTGTTGGTTGAAATGCCTCTAAAGTCTGATTGCTTGAATAACACACCAAAAAATCCTTCAGCTACTTGTACAAACTATCCCACAATCGCTTGATTAAAAGTCAGATACTGGATTAGTTGTTCATTCTTAGTGTTACAAGACTAGCACCAATCTTGTAACTTTTTTGAGCATTAAAATGAGTCCCAATAGGTGTGCATATAATTGTTGATGCTATGGTTTGCACCCTTGAAAGAAGGTTGGGCTTCTCTCTTCCACGCGGCACAATGGAGACTTCCCTCTTGTTGTGGGTCTAGGAAAATTGAGGGGAGAATATCTAGATAAGGGCTAACTCCCTTTGATGCATCTCTAAAGTCCTTTACTACTACTGCTAATATTGGGGGGGTGAAAAGAGAGAAAATACTAAAAATAGAACCTAAACTAAAGCAGTGATGCACCAAAATGGTTGGTATACTTAGCTTTGACATACACTTTACACCAAAAATAAGCTGATATACACTTCATTTGACATGAGAAACTCTTTTGCATCAGTGTCAATAAGGGGTCCTTTAGAGATACAGGGAGGAAGCACTACCAGAGGTGTTTTAAGACACACTATGGTAGCCTATTCACATGCACCTAGACTCTACTATAGACACTTCTTACTGAGCTAAAAAAGAAGAACTCACAATACACTAGACATGCTGGAATCATTCTATGAAAGCATGAGGGAAAATGACTTAACATAAGACAAAACCATAGACATATGCAAAAGTGCAAACTCAAATGGAGGTAAAAATGTTGTCTTGATTCAAAGTAAAATCTTGCAGGGCTTTGCCATACAAGCTGAGAGATATCTTCCTCTCTTGGAGGTTACAATCTATATAGCATGAAAAGAAAGACTTCTAGTGCCTCCCAAAACAAGTAGCCCATGTTGCGTTGAATGCCTTGGAAAGAGGAAACTTGCTCATGTTGGTGTCATCCTTATAGAAATGTCCTAAAAATCCATGCTGTAGATGTCATAGGTCTTGAATTTGGTGCTTAAAGTGTATTAAATGTCACTACAGAAGTATGGGTCACTGCAAATATTTTCCTATGTCGACACTTTTTGTGCCCCCTGGACTATTCTATTTGCCCTTACACTTAGCTGGGTGCATCTTTTGGAACATTCCAAATGTTTTCATATGTGTGTGTGGCCATGTTCTAGATTCTCTATTTAGTTCCCTCTTTCCTTACTATTTCTTGTATCTTTCTAGCAATTTTGATCTCTCAGGCTATTCTTTCATCTTTTGCTAGCTCCTCAGGCTCCTTTCTTGGCTGATGAATCCCATCAAAATTGACATCTACAAGCCCGTCACTATTCAAAAACCAATGGCTATTTCACCACCTTGAATTTGACATTTGTGAGCCCATCACTAGACGTTTGAACCTCCAATGGCTAGTTCACCATGCTAAAATTGATGTGCTCAGGCCTATCATCACTTTGGTAATTCCTTTTGCTTTCTTGAAACTAAACCTTTGGCCTTTTGCAATTGAACCTTCCTAAAGGGAAGGTGTCCCTTTAGAAAATGGAAAAGGTCCCCTTTTAGGTCGCTGGGAGTCCCCTGCAAGGGCACTTGCCCTTTGAGCTCCCTCAAGGTTGCTTGTCTCCTCAATTACTTCAGACAAAATGTCCAAAGGAAGTCTTTCCTTCAAAACCTTGACCTTTCTTCAGGTGAATTTATTTGGATAAAATGTCTGAAGGAATTCCTTTGGGCATTTTGTCTGAAGGAATTCACCTTTGGTTTTACATGGATTTTCTTTGGATAAAAAGTCTGAAGAAATCCTTTGCTCTTTTCCTTTGAATTTCTTTGGATTTCCTTCAGAGGAAAATTTGAAGGAATCCTTTACCCTTTTGCCTTGGATTTCCCTTAGACAAAAGTCCAAAAGAAATCATTTGTCTTTTTCATGGATCTTTTCCAAAGGAAAACTTACCTTTTGGCCTTCTACCTTGTCATTCCTGAGAAGGAAAACTTTGCCCTCTATAGCCTATTGGAACAGTCTAGTTTGGCATCTTCTTGCCCTCCACAAGGGCACTTGCCCTTTGGAGTGTTTGTACAAGACTTGTATTTCTTTAAAATTGGCCTATTCCTTTGCAATAAAAGGCCTACCCGAGGTAATTTTTGAAGTGAAACAAGCCTCATATCAACCTGAAACCTACAAGACTCAAATCACTCAATTCTTTCATGGAATAGGCCTACAACAAAGGGAAAAAACCATGATTGTAGTAATGGTGAAGGCATCAAAGACTGGGACAACAAGGAAAAAAAAAGGGATACTAATTTTTTTGGCTTGTAGGACAAAAAATGGTCAACAAGGACATAATTTCTCTAAATAAAATAAAAAATTTACTAAAATAGTTATAATTTATCTAAAAATAAAATAAATTCTCTAATGGTCAGAAACCAAACCTAGAAAATTTTCATCAATGTGCAAAACCTTTTCATTAATTTCTAGAACATTTTCACTGAAATAGAAAGAGTTTTCAGTGAAGAACAAGACAACACAACCAGGAAGGCAATGTGAACATTTTAGTGAAAACTCAGTTAATGGACTGTGTTTGAAAGAGAATGAATTCATCGAAAGTTCTAATGAATTCACCAAATTCCAGGATAAATTTTTTGATTGACAAAAACCTTCATAAAAAATAGAAGAAAATAGATAAATTTTTTTTGCTCACAAAGATTATTTTGTTGATTAGTGGAATTAGAAAGGATGATTTCACCGATACACAAACAAACATAAAACATGATATTTTCAAGAAAAAATAACTGAAATAAGGTCAATGGTGAGTTTTTCTTGGCTCCTAAGAGGTCCAAAAAATGCTCTTATGATGAATGTGGGGTATATGGTCTCATCAGGCATGCCATTATGTATACAATAGGAATCCAAGGGAAAAGATGCATTAGTCACTGGATAATAGAATTAAACATATAAAATAAACAAGCTTAAGACAAAGCATTCCCAAGATTAAATATAAGGGTAAGTTTAGATATAACAAGACAAACCAAAACACAATTAGAAGGATAAAAAATAAACCACTTTCACCTTTGTTGTAGCTCCAAATTACTTGTTGAGATGGTAGTTGGCTTGTTCAGCTTATGTCCAAATTGGAGTCTTCATTGGCACTCTTATTTTGTGGGTAACACATCCCATATATCCAATTTAGTTTTTGCCTTGGCATGTATTAGCTTGTGAATCCTCTCTTATAAATTTTTTATAATAACTTTAGACAAAAGAACTTATTGGAAGTGAGTGTGAGACCTTATATTTATAGGTTTCAAACTAACCCCAACCCAGGTGTGGTTAGGTCTAGGATAGCCTTGGGTTAGACTTGGGAGTCCAAATGTAATATATAATGTCTTTAATTATACATTTATGGAGGCATGTCTCAACATTTCTGATTTTCAAGGCATTTATGTTGATATTTTGCAATTATTGACTTTGAGGATGATGATGTCATCATGACATCATTTCCCTTTGATATTTGTTGAATTTTAATTTTTTTATATTATATTTTCACTAATTCAACATGAATTATTTAATTAAACACTTAATTTTATTTTCTTAATTAATTTTGCTTAGGCTTTTGGTCATTTTAAAAATTGGATTAAGTGCCCCACCTAATTAGTCAAAAATGTTAGTTTACTAGGTTACAACCTGACTAGGGATGAAACTATAAGAGGTTATCATTTTGTACATGATAATACCCAAAATAAGGATGATTTGAAACAATTTTGGATACTTACGTCCAATGTGTAGATGAATTTGGGATGTTTAGATGATTTCTAGTCTCAATTTGCATAGTTTGGTAGAAACTACTCTGAAATCCATTTTAGACTGGGTGTGGCCAAAAAGGAGTGTCTACACTTATAATTAAGTTGTTACCCATATTCAAGTAGGATTATGACTTGATCTCTAAATTTTAGGATTTATATATTTCCTGCATCCATAAATTGAAAAATAGTAGAGTTGGCGCTTTGGTCAATGCAATATTGGGTCATCTTGAACTATGAGACTTCCTTGTCCCCTTGTAAGTTTTGGAGTACGAGCTTGGAGTTGCACTTTTTGCATCCTAGATTTTGATAGTTCATCCATCATAATTAATCAAAGGTAAGTTTAGGTATGATTTTTGTTTTCTTCACATTTTGTATGGATTTTAGGTACTTCATATCCTTATGTTCTCATGAATCCTAATTAACCATATTCTGGGGGCATATGTAATGCTCATTTCCTAGTTCTTATATCTCAATGATTATAGTTCAACTCCTTGTGCCACCTAATGTACAACTAAATGACAAGTATGCCCAAAAAGTTCCCTAGAGATAAAATCTATTGGTTAGCCTTTCATTCCACCCTTTTGCATTCTAGTTGTGGATTTTTGGGAAAACTAGTGGCCAGGCCACCTATTTTTACATAAACATATGGCTTGGCTTAACTTGTGTATTTATGACCATTTGTTAAATTACTGTGATTTAAAACTATATAAATTTTTATTTTTGTGTAGATAATTTCCATGCACATTCCTTTATATGTGTCCATCTTGCCTCCATTACTACTTGGTCATTTTTCCATTAATTTTCTATTGGTTTCATCATTGCTCAATCATTCCATGTTTATTTTTTGATAGATAATAAATTTTAGATAGAGATACAATTAGATTTATAACATAATAGGGGTTCTAGTCCCTAAAAACATAGAAGCTAGGAAACTTGGGTAGGATCATGTCGTAACCCAAAATAAAAACAATTGAAAACCTTTGCAAGAGGAAAGAAATAACAATCAAGACTAGAGCGTAGAAACCACACAATATATAAAATTCATATGAAATGCAAAATAAAGGAGGAGAAAATGTTGGTCAAATAAATAACAAGGAAAATAACCACAATGACAATCATTCCATGTTTCTTTCTCTAGCATGTGTGGTGATTACTATATAACTATGCTACTTATTACTATTGATCGGCTCACTTGGTATGCTACCAATTAATGACACTAGTGGTGTTTCTCATTTAATATGCAATATCATCCTCCTTGTGCTTCTCTCCCTTTATTTGGGTTATTCCTAATGATGATCTAAGAAGGGATACTTCAAGGAACTGTGTGTTATGTGTTTCAGATTGTAGATCCTTCACCATTTCCATCTCAACTACACACTTGGAATAAAGTTGGTATAATTTTTTGATAATTTGAAAGTTTTATATGAAGGCACATTGATTGCAATGTGACATTTTTCTTAATTACATATTTTTAGGTTAGTTGATTTATATGTTTAGTATTAGATTTCATTTAAAAATTGTAAGCTTTCATTTTGAAACATGTTTTCCTTCTGAATCGTATTTCATCTCTAAAACAATAATCTTTCATTTGTAAATCATATTTCATCCTTGAAACAAAAACATTTATTTATAAATCACACTTTCATTTCAACATTTCCCTTTCAATGATTATTTATAGAATACTAAATGTAGCCTATTGCTTTACTGTATTGCTCAATATATTAATATATTTATTATTTTCTATCCTAATTGATTTACTTTCAATCTTTAGCTCACACAAGCTAGAACAGTGAATAGTGGCTTTAGGATTACAATGAATCCCATAAGTAGAAAAATTGTTTAATTTACATCGCTTTGACAAACACCTATTGTATATTTGATTTCTTCCAATTAGAATATGATAGAGGTCAAGACCCTATTACTTGGTATCTATAAAGAGAAATGGGAAACTATAGTTGGCACTTCCTTAAATATCATGTCCAAAATCTATGATAGAGATCATTGGATATAGGAGTGACTTGATTTCAAATCTCTTGAGTGTGGTTGGAGATGATGGCATAAAGTCATTTATTGGATTCAACACACACTACTTGACAATTATTGCATATGTATAATGTAAGTTATGATGCATAGTTACTCAATAAATTTAACTTAAAATATGTTATTGATACATGATACTAGATAGGTTTGACTGGACATGGATGTACCCCAACTAAATCCTTCCCCATAAGTTCTATTTATAGATCATGATCCCCTCAGAACATCTATTATGAATCATGTGTAATACATATGTATAAATTATGGCCATTAAGTTTTATTGAAGTTAAAGGTGTTATAGATCATTGAGGCTATCAGCTACCTACCCTTTTTACGGAAACCATTCCATTTTATGTTTGACACATATGTGTTAAAATCATTTTGAGAATGATACTGAGCATGTGGTTATTCCATTTGATGCATCTAAAGGGATTGCATATATTGAATCCATGGATATTTTAGAGGATGATATGCCTAGAAAAATGCATATATTGAGCCCAATTTTGATGGTGTGCCACATTGGTGCAACTCATTTTATTTAGATTCTGAAGCTGTGATGGGAAAATGGATTATGATATTTCTAAAAGACACTATGCTACCATGAAATAAAAACATAATTTGAGGAAAAATTATCTAATTTGACCATTTGATAATTAAATAAAGGAGAGAAAGGGTGTACCAACTAATTTTCACTACTATATTTACCTCATACATCTTACTTATATATGATTTTTTCCCTTAATCCCTTTTATAATCTCTGATTTACAAGCTTATTATAGGTAATCTATTCCTCTTTACACCTTTGATCAATTCTTACCTTTGATAGGCTCATAAGCCTCTCTAAAAACATAGTCATATTTTATCTTCACAATATAGAATATCCTTAATATTCATTTATACTCTCTCCTCCTATTACAAACACCATTCTTGAATACATAACTTTCCAAACCTCACTCTCCATTCTTACTTCAAGCTTGCTCCTTCCTTGATATAGGTTCATAGGCCTAACAAATTAATACATGATTCTAAGGTTCTTGTGTCCAAAATTGGTCTCATATAGCTATCCACCTAATCATTTTAACTCCCTTACACATTCCATCATCAATACTCAATCTCCAAGAGTAAACTCTAAACCAATCCACTCTTTCCTCCTTAAGGCCTATTTTCTTGTAGCCCTATTTTTATACTAATCTAGAATGTTTGAATGATATACATGGGTTATAGACAAAATAAGACCATTTTTTTATACCCATTATATTATTTAGTTTCATCTAAAGTTCCAAATCAAAACTCTCAAGGGAAGTCCTTTTTTTCTCACAACCTTCTTGTTAATTAGGTCTTTTTAGGCCTAGTTCAAGCACACAGTTTTAGTGACTATATTGTATTATATTGTACCAAATTAAAATCTCATTAATCCTATATAACACATAAAAATACATTGTATCACCAAGTTTCATTAATTTTGGCTAGTGAAAACTCCAATTATTCTAGTTTCAAATTCAAACCCTAGTCTTGGTTTTTGACATGCCTGTGCAATGCTGAGAGCTACAAAATAGGTTAAAATAGTTCTTAAAAGAAATAGGTTTTAAACAAATCAATTTAACTTATCCAATATTTATTTGGTATTTAACAACCACCAAAATTCTCTATGATGTTGGTTTATAGAATTTTGAGTGTGCAACAAGATTGTGTATGCATGTTTCCTTTGAGTCTTGCACTTCTAGATGGATTTATAAGTATCCAAAGGGATTAATATCAAAAAATAAGAACCCTATACTATTTTTATGATTCAAAAAATTTAATAATCTCTCAAAAAATCATCAACCATACAAAACTTACTTGTCATTCTGGACTGTGTTAACACAGAGTTTTTCCTAATTGGACTGTGTTGTAAATGAACCCATTCTTGTCTAGAAAATAATTATATGAACTCAATTTATACAAAAAAATAAATAATTTAAGATTTATCAAAGGAAATTAATCTCATGTAAGTATATAAATACTCTCTAAATCATTCTTTTATTGCTTGATGTCATTCACATATAACAACATACACATAATTTGTAATGCAAGCAAGTTCCTCTTCAAATATTGATCTTCATTGTCTTTGTTAAGTATATCATCTCTCTTTCCTTAAAATTTTTACTCTCCTACATACCTTATACCACACCCTATACTCACCTAAATGCATTTCATCCTCTTATGATGCCAAACATGCAAGAAACCTCCTTCTCAAGACCAACTCCACGTTGGGCAGGAGTTATAATTTCAAGTTTCTTGGATTTAATTTTTATTTCATGACATGCAAATTTAAACACCACTAAAACTCACTCTTAGGAAATACTAGGTCCATTGAAAAAATTTCATTAACATTTTTATTTCACACACAACCCAAAATACAACTCAAAGCCTAGTTCTAAATTTAAATTTTCAATTTCAAATTCTCTTTTTTGGTAGGAAAACTCTAAATGGATAACAAAACACAATCCCAAGAATCTCAATGAATTCAACACACCTTATTGGACCCTAAAATACCTATAAAACTCACACCATACCAAAAATGACTATCATGAAAATTTCAAACATAATAACATCTTATGTTTCCTTATGATGCTCTGCATCAAGCTTACTAAGTGGGAAACTTTTAGCTCCTACTCAAATTCACTTTGTCTAGCTTCCTCACTTAAAATTATTCCTCCTCTAAATTTTTGAGCTCCTATTATTGTTGCTCCTCTTATCTTTCTCATTTCTTCTAAATTGATTATTTTGTCTGTCTCCTTGCCTTGTGTTGCCTCTTTGCCAACTCATCCTCTACCTTCATGAAGTACATGATCTGCTATAAATATTTATCTTCTTCATATTCCATATCCTCCATATCTAATTTATCTTCATCATACTTTTCCTCAAATGGTTGGTTATTAATATTCACTCCTACTCCTACTCCATAGCTTCCTTCCACATTTATCATGATTTGTTCATGCAATCCTTGTTGGTATTTCTTATTAACAATGATTTATCCTTTTTCCTCATTATATAATGGTTTATTATTCATATTTTCTTCTTTCAACCTTTCAAAAAATTATTTATATCCTCTTTGGATGCATCCTCTAAAATTCTACCTTCTCATGGTGATTCTTCTCATAACCTCCTTGCTCATCTTACAATGGCATCTCCTTAACTAATTTAAGTTCATCATAACACAACACTTCTTGGAAACCTTTTTCTTACTACTATCATGCATAACTACAACCAAATCAGTTTCAACATTACTATTTGAATAGATTAACTTATTGCCTTGTTTCTTTATTTGTCTATTCTCTTGCTCACTTGATTGTATCTCTCCTTCCATGAGTCTTTAATTTTCATCTCTTGGGATATTACTTGGACTAGTTTTTGGGTGAGACTACCAACTCTTTTCTCTCTCAATGCTAACCTTCTCATACTCTTTCTTTGGATCACCTTTGGATTGATCTTATCCTCCTTCAAATATGCATTCTTCATCCAATCATCTCTTTTGTGAGGAACATGGTTGTCTTCCTTTTTCCTTCACTCTATCATGTGATCTTGTGTCTCATTTATTATTTTCTCCATGTGATCATGGAGTGACTCCCTATTTTACATCTCCACACTTGCACCATCATGCTTAGTACCTATCAAATTATATTCATGAGACTTGATAGTCTCTTTAAGGATCTCATGGTCATTTCCATCCACTCTTGCTCTTATATTCTTCTTCCAAGCCTCTCTAAGCATCTCTTTCATCTTATTAAGTTACTTATCTTGTCATCTTAACATATTCTCTTTAATTACATAATTATCTTCCAATACTTGTTCCTTGATCAATGCACATGATTTTATGCTTATCTTATTCATAGTTTTAGGCTTACCTTGGCTTACAATTTTGTTTGATTCACCTTATACCAATACTTGTCCATCATTTTGCCTAAAAATATATATTTTTTTTCTAATTTTATACCCTTATGTGACATGCAATTTCACCTTCTTAAAGTGTTCCTATGGGAAATGTGATCCTTGTTTTTGAAATCTTTTTTTTTCCATCTTGTAATTCTATGTCTAACTCTTTTATTATAGCTCCCACATTCTTTCTAATTTGACTTAGAAATTCTATTTTGTCAACTTCAACCTCTTGCATCCATTCTCTCCATATCAAGTCCTCTTCATCATTATGATCTTTCATAGCTCGTACCATAACTTGTACTTGATTCCATCTCCATCATGTGTCAAACTAGACACTCCATACTGTATATTAGTTTATATACTTGTACATGTATAGTTTAATAAAGTGTTAGATATTAGAATTTGAGACTTTTGAGTCTCTTTCTATCCTTTTTATATCCATCCTTACTACTCCATTATGTATGTTATCTTATCCATTAGTATTTATCTCTTGAGACTCCATTGACTCATGCCAAGTGTTCATCTCTTCAACTATTGTTCTAGGATAAGTTTTGTCCTTTTCTCCATTACTTATATCATTCTCCAAAGTTATCATCTCTAATTTAAATTGATCCCAAATCTTACAGAAAAATAATTGGTCTTGTTACTCACCTATCAGCTCTTCATCACCTATAATATCCTATTCAAATTGCTCTATATCTTCCAAGATATGTTTTTCATCAAGAATTTAAATATTATTATCCATATTTATTTTTTATAATTTTTATTCAAAATCAAATTTTTATCTTCTACCTCTTTGATTGATTCATGCAATACAAATTTTGATTTCTAATCTTTATACCTCTTGACTCCATCTTTGATTCAATTCTATTCCTTTTATGCCTTCAATGAGGCATCCTTATTCTTGAAGATCTCCTTCTTTAAGCATCTGTGCTTGTTCAGGGTAATAAATCATTGTATATATATACATTATTGCCTAATCAATTTATTTTTAAACATAGGCATGTTGTTCATGCTCGCTCTCCTTCATATTTCAAGTTTTGTGTTTTCAAAATGGACTTCTTATTTCTTCACCTTTGTACTTGCATACACACATGACAAGAAATCATCAAATGTATAGTTTTGAGGCTTGATTTCCTCTTTGTTTTCTAATTTAGGCTACTTTGCTAATGTCCTTAGTTATTTATTTAATTGGATAGCTTTTTGATGCCTTCTCTTCTTTCTGTAATCTCTTTGAGAGGCCATTGTACTATCTTTTTTATTCTTACAAGATATATTTATCTTGACTCCTCCAAGATTATCTCCACTTGTTCCATACCTACAAAGATTACCCTCATCTCATTTATCTCTCTTTCCATCTCTAAATCTATTTTCTTAACTTCTTCTCTTTCAATTTTCTTATGGAAAAATTCCTTCTTCAAGTCCTTCATTCTTTCTCTCTCTCCCTTTTGCTCTTTCAGCTTTCTTTAGGCCTCATCGTGCCTTTTATCTTTTAGTAAGTCTATCATACTTTCCTCTTAGCATCTCACCTATATCGTTTCCACCTTAGACTATTAGTAATGTTAGTCCTTTGCCTTGGACTTCTATTTCTACTTTAAGCTCTTTTTGAGCTTCTACTAGTTCTCTTCTATCTTCAAGCCTCTATGGCTTTAGGGCTTATCCACCACCCAACCTCTTACCTTATAGGTTTCAAAAACCATTCCACCTCTTTATTGTATTCTTTCAACCTCAATTAGTAACCTTTATCACTCAAAATCATAAACTTTTCCAAGAGTTTACTTGCTTTAATACCACTTGATGTAGCTCTGATACCACTTGATGTAGGGGTGAGGTAAAATTACCTCATAAATCTTCCCTAGATCTAAGTTATTCCTTTAATCCCTTTTATAATCTTTGATGTACTAGTTTCTTAGAGGTATTATGTTCCTCTTTACACCCTTGATCAATTCTTACCTTTGTTAGGCTCATACTGCAAACATAGTCCTTTTTTCTCTTCACAAGACATGATACCATCAATATTCCATTGTAATCTCTCCTCCTAGTACAAAAACCATCACCTCATACACACTTTTCTATACGTCACTCTCCATTCTTAATTCAAGATTTTTAATTCCTTGATATAGGTTCATAGGCCTAACAACTTAATACATGATTCCAAGGTTATTATCTCCATAAATAGGCTCATATGTCCATCCACCTGATAATTTTAACTCCCTCACAAATTCAATCATAAATACTCAATCTCGAAGATTTAACTCTCAACCAATCCACTATTTCCTCCTTAAGGCCTATTTTCTTATAGCACTCTTTTTACACAAATATAATAGGTTGAATGATCTATAGAGATTTCATATAATCTAACAAAAAATTTAGATACCCATTATATTATTTTATCTTCATCTAAATTTTAAATTTAAAACTCTCACGGGAAGTCCTTCTTTTATCATAACCTTCTTGTCAATTAGGTCTCTTTATGCCTAGTTCAAGCACACAGTCTTGGTGACTGAACTGTAAGGTATTGTACCAAATTAAAATATAATGAATCCTATAGAGAAGATAAAAATACATTATATCACCAAGTTTCTTTAATGTTGGCTAGTGGAAACTCAATTAATTCTAGTTATAAGATTCAAACCTTAGTCTTGGATTTGATGGCTTGTGCAAGGCTAAGAGCCTACAAAATGGGCTAAATTAGTTATTAAAAACTTTAATCACTTATGAGACCTAGAATAGGTATTCCCTAACTCTCTTTACCTTTTCCAATATTTATTTGGTTTTGAACAATCATTAAAAGTCTCTATCATGCTGGTTTGAAGAATTTTGAATGTGCAACAAGACTGTGTATAAAGGTTTCCTTTGATTCTTGCACTTATACATGAATTTATAAGTCTCAAAAGGGATTAATCTCAAAAAATATGAACCCTATACTATTTTTATCATTTAAACAATTCAATAACCTCTCAAACAATCATCAACCATACAAAACTTACTTGTCATTCTGGATTGTGTTAACACAGAGTTGCTCTAATTGGACTATGTTGTAAATGAACCCATTATTATTTAGAAAATGATTATATTAAATCAATTTATGAAAATAAATCAATAATTAATATTTATCACAAGCCATGAATCTCTTGGAAGTGCATAAATACACTCTACAACATTCTTTTACTCATTGATGTCATTCACATACAACAATCATGCACATAAGTTGTAATGCAAACAAGGTCCTCTTCAAATATTGATATTTCTTGTATTTATTAAAGATATCCTATCTCTCTCATTAAAATTTATCATCTCCTACATACCTTATACCACTCTCTCTACTCACTTACATGCATTTCATCCTCTTATGATGCCAAACATGCAAGAAAACTCCTTCTCAAGACCAACTCCATGTAGCATGACAGTTAAAATTTCATGTGTCTTGGATTTCATTAATTTTTCATGAAATTCACGTTGAAAAACCACTCAAACTAACTCATATTACCTACTAGGAACCTTTAAAAACTTTCATTAACATTTGGATTTCACACACAACCCAAAATACCACTCAAAGCCTAGTTCTAAATTGAAAATTTCAAATTCTCCTTTTTGGTGGGAAAACTATGAATGGATAACAAAACACAATCACAAGACTCTAAATTATTCAAAAATACCCAATGGGACCCTACAATACTTATCACACTCACACCATACCAAAAATGACTATCATGAAACTTTTAAAAATATCAACACCTTATGTTTCCTTGTGATGTTTTGCATCATTAGGGTGGGGGGATGTTTGTGTTGTAAGATAATTACACGCACGCACACACACACACACACACACACACACACACACACACACACACACACACACACACACACACACACACACACACACACACACACATGTATGTATGTATGTATGTCATAGTTTTTGGTGGGAAAACTCTGAATGGATAATAAAACACAATCACAAGACTCTAAATTATTCAAATAAATCCAATGGGACCCTACAATACCTATCACACTCACACCATACCAAAAATTACTATCATGAAACTTTTAAACATATCAACACCTTATGTTTCCTTGTGATTTTTTACATCATTAGGGTGGGCGGATGTTTGTGTCATAAGATAATTACACACACACACACACACACACAATGTTTCAAGGAGAATATAAAATAGGACCATTTTGATATATGTGACATGTCATCCTTGTGATGTGTGCTACATTGATATATGTTTTAGGATATTAATTTTTTTTAGATGCAATAAAATAATGGTTAAATTTTAGGTAAACCTATTTAAGGTGATGTGTTATTCCTACACCCATATATATGATCCACATAAATAGGAAAATTGGTGAGAGTTATACATGAGAGAGGAGAAGGAAAGGAGATAAAACTTGATATGATGCATACATGTTCTCATAATATAATTAAGATGAATATGTTCCATGTGATATAAGTTGTGAAATGTATGCTTTTTTATTGGTTTGATTTAATTATCTTGTTAAAGTGTATCTACATGATGCATTCTTACGAATGTTAACATTAATTATCTAACTAAGGGTCTAAAGTGCCTACTATATGCCTTGGATGAGTACATAACAAGGGTTGATACATTCATGTGAGATGATTATTAAGTGTCAATTATGGTTTGGTGGTGTGAAAATATAAAAATAGCTAAAAATACATAGTCTCAAAGTTTTTTGAAAATAAATAATTAGTTTTTTTAGGTTTGAGACTCCTCCATCCCCTTCCAAACAACAAGAGTGTTATCCAAAATGTATTTTATCTTAATGAATCCCATTTTTTATGATGTGAAAATAAATGGAAGTAAGTTGTGGATATAAAGAGTAGATCCTTGGATAAAATATTATAGGACACATCAAAGAAATTATTAGGAATCAAAATAGTAATTAGCTTCAAATCCCCTTCATTGGAAGTGCATCTAATATTTCCTTTGTTAATAAGATGATCCAAAGAGCCCACTTTAGGACATCCAAGTAAATATAGTTTAACTTAAGGGAAACATTACTACACATTAAATTTAAAATTCACAAAGAAAACCACTAACTTTTGAGGCTTTGTTGTTAAGAATTTGAAGAACAACATTTTAGACTGAGAGACATATGTCATAGTGAATCCTTCAAAATTGTGTTTATACCAAGGAACACCTTTAAACAAGGTTGAAGTGAAAGCTCTTTTTTAAGAGTGGATTTATAACAAAATTAAAACTTGATTGTAGGGAGAAACAAAGGCCTTGATAGTATCATGTAACTTAGTGAGCGCTCTTTCAACATCTTACATAATTTTGAATTACACCAAAAGAATGGTGGGCTCTAAGGTGTTGGAAGAATTCTCGACTCTTATCTCCCACATTGAGAAAATACATTCAATAATTTTATTTAAGTTCCCATAGCCTCATTAATTTATGAAATTTCAAGGTTATGTCATAGGTTTTTGGCCTACACTTGTATCTATACATCAAAATGGGATAACTCCAAGTCACAAGAATTCATTTTAAATTATTTGGTAGTGCTAACATTATCTCATTATATGATGGCATCATGATACTTGCCAAAAGTGTGAATAAAAGTGGTGTATTTAATGGTTACTTTAAGGTCAATAGGAAAAAAATAAGTTTTGAGATAAAATGAACATCTTAGGACATTATATACCCTAAGATACTTTGAATCTATTGGGGATACAATTTGATAAAAATAACCTTTGAAAAAAACTAACAAGTGTCATGGAGTGACTTGAGTACCTGCTAACTGTAGGTGGGAGGGATATTTTAGTTGATATGAGAAAACCATTGATTATAAGCAGTATCAATAGAAAGTTCACAGAAAATTCACGCATTGTAGTTGGCATAATATGCTAAAATGAGTTGACATAATATTGCATTTACAAAAAATATAAAATGAGTTAACATAGCATATACAATAAAAAATCATTTAAAATTTTAAATTGACACAATATTAGACCATTTTCATAATAAGAATAAAATTGTGATGAAAGCTTAGAAAATCAACAGTACAGTTACAATTGGAAAGTGTTATTAGAAATTGTATTGTTTTATAAAAATTGTTTGTATTTGTAAACTCATTATTTTTGGAATTTCCTTTTGTATCTGGCCTAGCCAACTTAATATTAGATCACAGGATAGGGACTTTAACTCTTCCAAGGGCTCCAGGTGCTTCAATACTGCAAGCATGTTATCAAATTTATAAGATATTTAAATATAAATGCAATAGAAGCATTAACAACATGGTGCAAATCATCCTTATCCTCTCTATTATTTTTGAAGGACAAATTATGTAGTCAAATTTTATGAAGAGTGCTTACCTTCACAAGGAGTGCGATGTTGTGGTTTTAGTTTAACTTGCATGGCTAATTTGCTGAGACAAGAAAAACCCTGAAGCATTTACAATGTAGCTATGAGTATTACTTATAGAAATGAATTTACCTACTAATGCTATGAATTTTGCAACGAGATACAACATTATGCAAATACTAAATTCTTAGGCAATTGCATATCTTCATTTTTGATTCATGGAATAATTTTCTCAATGACATTATTTTTATCAATTTTTAAAATGCCTTGCATGGTAAGTTCTGAATGCAAATATATCACACTTTCTTTGTTTTGTAGGTAATCTATGTATGTTGTTCTCTTTAGTGTAGGGAGAAATTCATCTAGTGCCTGATCTTTGGCAATGCATTGGAGGTTAATATTATATTCAATTTTTATATTGCATAGCATCCAGTGGGAGTAAAATTATGGGCATTATTTTTTACAATTGTTACAGTGTGTTGTTAATTCTTGTACCAGTTAAAAGCGGTCCACCACTGGATTGTAGTTTGTGCAAATTGGTTCAAATGGTGTTGAATATGCCTTTCCTAGATAATAGGGTCAAGATTATATATTTTTTTATTGGAATGATGACATGACAACACACAACTTGAAAAGAAAATGCTTACATCTATGACAACCAGTAACCAGTTATTATGTTTGAATTGTCCTAATTACAACATTCCAATTTTGATGTAAGCTTTCAAATAATGATGAAAATACTGAAGATTTTCCAACTTATTATAAAATTCCATATTTGTCTTACAATATATACTCCTATGTGTTATAATTTACTTTTGGACTATTATGGATGAACTAAATCTTTAAATAAGTATATTGTTAATGTTATTTAATTCCTAAATGGCTTCTAACTAGTTGTCTAGATAAAAGAACAACTATCGTATCAACTTCCTCATATATGTTTGTTTTGCATATGAAAGCCTTTAAATAAAAAATAAAATAATCATCTATGTTGATGAATCCCATTAAGTTGATGTCCCTATTAGAGAGAATGTTGAAGTTAATGTAGCTATTGAACATTGTATGGATTCCCATTGTAGTTGATGTATGTGTTGTTGTAATTAGTATCTTATGATGATGTCATAATTACAATGTGGTTCAAATTTCTTGGCTTGTAATTGAGACTATCTTCTAAGAGTGTTGATGTTGTATATGAACTGAGTCCATTTTAATTTTTTTTCGATTCAATGAATTATGAAATTATAAATAACTTCCAAATCAAAGGTGCAACCTAAGCAAAAAGGACTTCCTAATCAGGCTAGGCAAACCTTCTTACTAGGTATATAGATGTGACACTTTTGGATTTTACCATTTACACAACTAGGGTGATTCCTCCTGAAATTAGGTGCAATCTTTGGGTCACCATAAATACCTAGCCTTTGATGAGAATGCATAGACACTGCTAGAGAATTTCTCCATAACCAAACTTTAATCTTAGGCATCCTAGAAAGCATGAGATAGTGATTGAAGTTTTGAACCTTCAGCCTCACCAGATCTCAAAAAACAATAATCATATCTTATGGCACATAAAAATACTAATATAACACAAGTTAAAAGAATACAAGCAATGCAACTAGTTGAAACTATTCCCATTAGAAAAACATTTTTCTAGGTCATCTAGAAAGGAGATCTAACATAACCTACAGGAAATAGCGTATTAGATACATCTAGCCTAAAGTTTAATTGTAAAATGTTAAATTTTAAGCTGATGTTATCATATAAAATGGGGATTATTCAATAGTTAAATGCAGAGGTTGAGATTTTGAGATTTTCTTGTGAAATAGATTTTTTTATCATTTACTGATAAAAAAATTGATTTAATTTTTTTAAAGTTATCTCCCTTTTATAAATATGTAATGATAGCTTAAGAATTTTTAGATAATTGTGTATTTAATAAGGAGTTGGTTTTACAATTGTTGTATGTATAATGTAAATAAAACCATTGAATGTTGAGGCAATATTCTCTATTAGAAGACTGTGTTCATAATATATCCCATTACAATATTGTTAGAAATTTGTTACTTATTTCTCAATCTCTATTGAAGTTATGGTTTCATCTTCCTTGATTTAAAAAATAAGAATCTCTCCTATATCCATCTATTACCTCAATTTCATATTATATACTTCATAGATCTGTATGTGTGCACTAGGGCTTTGCTAGTATTTATATATTGCCTTTTCTTTTCAATTTTTTAATCAATAATTCAAAGTTGTATCATTTTATTTTTTAAACTTGAGATAAAAGATGTTGGGAGGTAGACAAATAGGGATGCCTTTTAAGAGGCGAGTCTTATAGAAAGTAATACTTGTTTCAATCTCTCATTGTGTGAATATGGTTATATTTTATGGTCACAATCGTACTCTCTTTGATGTTATTTATAAAAAGGTACAAAGATGGGGTAATAAATGTGCATGTTGGCTCATTTCCCATTCTTGACTATGAAATTTTTATTTATTTCCCATTCTTCATGTTTCCTTTGGTCTCACTTTTAAAAGTTATTTTTACCTTGAATTCCTTTTGGAATAACATGTCTATCTTTTTGTTTTGATTTGATTCATTATCTTGCATTGTAAAAGTTATGATTTTAATAAGATAAAATGAGTTAAGGTATGTCTCTAGTTAGTTTCCATAATTTAAAGAATGAAAAAGATCAAAGATATTCCCAATAATCCTCCTTTTTCCTCTTCCCATGATATTTAATCATCTTCATTTTTTTTCCATGGTAAATTTTAATCTTATCAGGGCAAAAAAATGTTTTTGCCTATGTAGTTACTCTAATTTCTCTATTTACCACTATGTAATATAACATAATTATTAATGATGCGAAACTTAACCATATGGTTTAGTCGAGATAACTTTCGTGAAGTTATAAAAAGGAGAAGTGCCTTGGTAAGTACATGTCTTAAAAGAAACACCGTGTATGAGTTGTTAAGTGGTCGAAGGAAAACATCATAATTAAAAACTCTATAAATACACTTTTTTCCTATTTATTTATTCCTAAGTATCACCTAAGTACACATTCTTACACTAAAACTAACACAAGGTGTGCATAGTATTTGCCAAAGCTTCCATCGATATACTAGTCTTGAAAGGAATTAATTGTTAATTAAAAAATAAAGAGCACATGTAGTTAGAGTTTTTAAGTCCCCCTTTTCTCACAATAAATGATACATGACAAAGAACTTAGAGTGCCTAAGCAATTCAACATTTGAAAAAATAATCTGAGGCAAGTGGGGTCAACTAACCTAAATTTTTAACTTGGTTTATCTAGATGGTCCACAAGTGCCTAGAAACACTTGGGCACAAAATTCATATCAATTGGATCAAAACCATATAGCTTGTTATGCAAGGGTCTTATCCCTTGCATAATGAATTTAACCATGTAATGATTAGTGAATTTTAATGTCTAGACCACCACATGGTTCAAAGACCCCTTAGAGTTATTAGACTAACCACTCAGCCACTATCCAATCCTATGGTATTCCCAATTTATATACCCCATTAATTAATGGGGTTGGAAATAGACTATGAGATGAAACCCTAGGTCAAAGTCCTCTTAAAGAACCCATGAGTAGGTGATGAACTTCCACTCATAAGCCAATGCAAAAAATAAAAAGAACTCAATCATTCCTAAGTTATTCAAGTGTCTAGGAAAAAAGGAAGAACATACAAGACATTTCTTTAGGTTTGATTCAACAAAACAAGTAAAATAGTGCATTTTTGGTCACCCAAGTTCCTTAAAGGGGACAAGGGGAGAGCATATGTGCAATGCTTTACCAAAATGAAACTAAGTGTTTTAAAAAAATGAAGAAAAAAAATTAAAGTGCTCTTAGGAGCTCTAAGTCTAAATGCGATTGCTCTTTTTAAACACTTATGGAAATGTAATTAAAATTTGGTCTTCAATTATTGCTTTAAAATGATAAAAAAGTTGTTTTGCAAAAGTATTTGAAGCATCAAAATACAATGTGAGATGACTTTGTTAATGTGTTTAGACTCATTCTCTTTTGCTTAATTCCTTGTAAGAAATATTAGAGGATTGATTTATGCTGATTAGATTGCATAAACAAAGTACAATTTTGAATTTTTGAAGTCTCAAGTTTTTTGACTTAGTCAATTTCACCATTTGTTAGAATGATTTTGATATTTTTAAGAACCTACACAGAAAATAGATAGCAAATAGAAAACCATACAATGATGATTTCCGATTACAATGATGATCGATTACAATGATGATTTCACTGATTAAGACATAAATTTTCTAAAGAAAGTGCTATGCCCTTAACCTTTGGCATGTTTAGGTATATGCGTGGCCAACTTATAACTTACATACCTATTTTATATTCTTGTTACATTTATCTATGTTTTAGTTAGGCTGGCCTATGGAATAACCATGGCTAAGTAGACTATATATAGGAGGTAATGGTTAGTATTTGATCATCATATTAAGTATTTTGATTTTATTGCATTGTTGTGGAGGTTGCCCCCCCGAAGTAGCTCTGCTATATTATCTAATATTCTACTCTACTATCAATTATTGTTGTATGATCTCTTATCTTTGATTATTTTGTTCAATATATAATTATTTTGTGTGAACATCTAAGTAATTTTCTTACAAGTGGTATCAGAGCTTTGATTTGGACAAGTTTTTTTAGCATTTATTTTAGATCGGGTGAGGCATGACTTTTGTGAGTGAAAGGAGTGAAAAAACATAACTGCAATCTAGGAAGAATTATTTTTTTCTATTAGCGCAATATTATTAGAAATGCTCTTTTGAAATAAAAAATAAAAAAAAAAGTCTGAATTTTTTTTTCCCTTTGCATATTTACAGTCGTTGGATTCATCTCGATGAGATGATCGTAATGGTATATTCTATCAGGTACACTTTTTTGTCTTAAATTTTTTTCACCCTAGTACGCAAAATCAATCATTAAATTCATCTTGACAAATTGATCATAATGGTACCATCGCCTAGTACACTTTTTTGGGGCAAAAACCCTCCTAGGGTTTGTACATGGTGGGTTCTACTACTCAGGAAAAAAAAGGGGCCAAGAAACTCCTAAGACTCCTAGGGATGACATGGAATTTAGAACTTCAAATTTGATGATTTCTCAACTTTAGGTTGACATAAAGGGCTTTGTGTGACATGATGAATTTGTTGTAATTCAAACTGATGTTTTAGGGATGCATGGAAAGATTAATGGGGTGTACACTTAATTACATCAAATCACTACATAATTGGCTACCATTTCATCTTAGTTATAAATAAATAACCCTCTACCTCATCATTTGGGTCCTCCTCCTCTCAACACTAACATATTCAATCATGATGTGAAATCGATGTTGCCAAAAGTGGACATGCATAAGTTTGATGGTAAGGATCTTCTCACTTGGATTACCCAAATTAAGAATTTATTTGATCTGCACCAAACTCCTAGTTCTTAGAAGGTGATAGTGGCGTCTCTATATCTGGAACTTGAGAATTTCATTTGGTATCACTAGTTGTGTGCTCAAAAGAAAAATAATGGTGATCATATTACATGGTCTATTTTTACTGATGATTTATTATCTCATTATCATAATAATGTCTCTAAGAACTACTTCAACCAATTATCCAAACTATGTCAAACAAGAACTGTGCAGGATTATATTCATCAATTTCAAAATCTATCCTTACAGGTGGAAGACATTACTAAGGCAAATTTGACTGATTTATTTTTGGGTGGACTTAAAGAGCATCTCATTGGAGGTTCAGATGTTTAATCCATCATTTCTATCAAAATTTATCCCAAGGGCATGCATGATAGAAGAAAAAGAGAAGGTCAAATGGAAAACTTTCACTACTAGTCATGATCACACCTTTCCAACACCATCATTTCCTCAACCCACTATTTTGACACCTCAGTAAATTGAAGAGAAGTGACCCAAAAGGTTATGTTATGGGTGTGATAGAAAATGAAGCAAAATACATTGATGTGCTAAAAAGAAGTGATTTTACATCGAAGCTACCAATGAGGATGTAGATGATGAGGAGGTAATTAGTGAGGATATAGAAGGACCTGAGGAGGAATCTAAAGACTCTCAACCTACTATTTACTGTCATACCCTTTTAGGTATTTATATTCCCCAAAATCTTAAGGTGGTGGGTTTCTTTAAGAAACATAAGGTCACTATTCTGATAAATTTTGGGAGTACACATAACTTCATCAATAGTAAGTTGGCTACTCATTTTAAATATTTCATTAATATCGCTTCAAAATTTTAGGTCATGATTGTAGATGGTGGTACTATCATCTGTTCAACAAAAATTTGTAGTATTAAGTTAGCCATGAGAGACTACCTATTAGATTCTCCTATGTTTTCTATTCCCATGGGTGGAGTAAACATTATTCTTGGAGTACAGTGGCTCACCACTTTGAGCACTATTGAGATGCATTTATAGTAATTATGCATATACTTTCATTATAAGGGAAGGCCATTTGAGATAAGGGTATTAAGGGCTAAATATCCATAAATTGTTAGTTCCCATAAAATGACCAAGATTATCCAAAAGGGTGTTGAAGTATTTGTGGCTCACTTTTTTTCTATTGAAGTCTAGCCAACTCAGCAATCTACACATCCTAATCTACAACAAGTGATTGATACACATTCTATTATTTTTGGTGACATGTAAAAAGGACTTCCACCTAGTTGCACACATGATCATGACATCTAACTTATTCTTGGTAGTATACCACCCAACATCAAGCCATACAGGTATTTCCATGCCCAAAAAGGTGAAATTAAAAAGATGGTATAGGAGATGTTGGATGTAGGAATCATTCACCATAGCCAAAGTAAATATTCTTCACCATTTTCCATGGTGATAAATAAATATGACACTTGGAGGATGTGCCCCGACTATAGAGAGATCAACAAGTACACTATCAAAGATAAGTTTTCTATTCCTATCATTGATGATTTGTTAGATGAATTGAATGGTGCTCTTTATTTTACCAAGTTAGATATGCATTCTGGGGTATCATCAAATCCAGATCCATGATGAAGATATACCCAAAATAACTTTTAGAACTCATGAGGGCCATTATGAGTTTATGATTATGATTTTGGGTCTAAAAAATGCACCATCTACCTTTTATAGTTTTATGAATACTATTTTAGGTCATTTTTGAGAAATTTGTTCTGATGTTTTTTGATGATATCCTCATTTACAGTGAAAATTGGGAAGACCATTTGCATCATGTGAAATAGGTACTATCCATTTTGGAACAACATCAATTGTATGCCAAACCTTCCAAATGCACTTTTCGAGCTTGTGAGGTTGAGTATTTGGGTCATATGGTTTCACATGGAGTGCAAGTGGATCCTAAAAAATCCAATCAATGGTGGACTGGTTGGTTCCTAAGATAATCAAGCAACTAAGGGGATTTTTTGGGTTAATTGGTTACTATCATAGGTTTGTCAAAAATTATGGTAGCATTATATCCCCACTCACCTCTTAGTTGAAGAAAGACTCCTTCCAATAGACTGATATAACTACCAGGGAATTTAAATAATTGAAATTGGCTATGTGCACCACTCCAATGTTGACCACTCCTAATTTTTATAAGACTTTTATGGTTGAATGTGATGCATCTGGATATGGTATGGGTGTTGTGCTCATGTAAGAAGGCAAACCACTTGCATTTGAAAGTCACCAACTGAAGGGTAAAAATTAGCTGAAGCCCATCTATGAGAAGGAAATGATGGTTATTCTACATGCAGTCAAACAATGGAGACCTTATTTGATGGGTCATCACTTTCAGGTAAAGTCTGATCATGATAGTTTCAAATTTTTTTTGGAACCACGGTTGTCATCAGAAAAAAATAGAAATGGCTAATTAAGATGTTAGGCTATGATTTTGAAATAGTCTACAAGAAAGGAAAGGAAAATGTGGTGGTAGATGCACTATCTAGGAGGGATGAATCAGTTGAGGCATTGTTATGTGCCATGACCATTTGGTAGGTAAATTGGCCAGAGGAAGCAAGATCAACATGGAAACATGATAGTGCCACCCATGATTTGATTTAGAATATTCAGTAGTGTTTGGGTGTATTTGAAAAATTCACATGGAAGGGTAATGAATTATGGTATAAATATAAATTATACCTATGTAATAATTCTCTTCTCAAACAAAAAATCCTTTGGGAACTTTATGCAACTCCACTTGGGGGTCATTTGGATTTTTTAAAACCTATCATAGAATCAAGCAAGATTTTTTTTGGAAGGAATCAAGGGGATGTCCATAAATATGTGGCTAAATGTATGATATATCAACAAAATAAATGTGAAACCATCAAAACCTCAAGTCTTTTGTAGCCTTTATCCATCCCTAGCCAGTGTTGGGAAGATATGTCTATGGAATTCATTATAGGGTTACCAAGATCTGATGGTTAAAATGTTATCATGGTTGTTGTGGATCATCTAAATAATTATGCTCATTTTTGTTCTTTATCAAAACCCTTTATTCTTAATATAGTAGCTTTTTTTTTCTTAATATAGTTTAAAAACTACATGGTACTCCTAAGATCATTGTCAGTGATAGAGATTCCATTTTCACTAGTAATTTTTGGACTGAATTATTTGCATGTTTGGTTACCAAGTTAGATCATAACTCATCATATCATCCTCAATTAGATAGACAAACTAAGGTAGTCAACAAAGTTCTATAATAATATCTCCATTGTTTTGTTTTTTATAAATAGGACAAATGGATTCATTGGTCGCCACTTGCTGAATTGTGGTATAATACTTCTATTCATAGTTCTTCCAAAATGTCTCCCTTTGTGGCCTTGTATGGATACCATCGTCCATCCATTTTTTAAACCGTGAAGGTCCATCCTTAGGTTTTTTTAATTGAGGAACATATTCACCATTAACAAGAGGTCCTTGCAAGTTTGCGTGAAAATTTGGCCATGGTCCAGAATCACATGAAGCAATAGGCAGATCAACACAGGAGTGAGAGGCATTTTGACATTGGTGATTGGGTTTTTTTTCACTTGTATCCATATAATAATATGTCCTTAAATTAATATAAAAAGGATAACAAGATATACCCTAAGTATTATGGGCCTTATCAAATATTGAAAAAAATTGGTAGTGTGGCCTACAAGTTAGAGTTTCCTTCATCCACTTGCATACATCTAGTATTTCATGTATCATGTCTGAAGAAAGTCATTAGACATAAAGTTGATACTCAAATAAAGTTAAAAGAATTTTATGAGGAAGGGATAATTATTATTGATCTTGAGGTAATCCTTCAAATGCTCACTAAGCAACTATAATCTAGAGCAAATAAGGAGTACCTGATCAAATGGAAGAATATGCCACCTGGGAGGATGAATACTTTATGCAAAAACATCCAAAGTTGATTTAATGTTGAGAAAAATATTGTTTTGAAGGGGAGGGGCATGCTATACCGTTAACCTTTGGCATGTCTAGGGATATGTGTGGCGGACTTGTGGCTTACATATTCTTTTATATTCTTATTATATTTCTCTATGTTCTTAGTTAGGTTAGCCTATGTAATAAACATGGCTAAGTAGAGTATATATAATAAGTAGTGGTTAGTCTTTGATAATCATATTAAGTATTCTAGTCTTATTACATTGTTGTGGAAGTTTCCCCCTCAAAGTGGCTCTACTATATTATCCAATATTCTTCTCTACTGTCAATTATTATTGTGTGATCTCTTATCTTTGATTATTTTGTGTGATATATAATTATTCTATGCAAACATATAATTAATATCCTTACAAGAGTCTCAGGTCTCGAATGGTAAAGCTGGCATAATAATGTTTCCTTAGGGCTCATATGTGCACATGGAGGTGTGGACCCATCCTGAAGACGGGATTATCAAAAGCATGGTTGGGTGTTAAGATCCTAGTGGGTAGATTCACTAACAAACCATAATTTTTGGTGTAACATTTTATTACATTTGGTATTAGAGTGCCTAACCACGTTTGAGTTTTAGGTATCAATTGGTAACATCAACATAGTAGTGTTCACCCGGGGCTCCCGCATCCACGTGAAGGTGCACACCCATCCAGAAGATAGGATTGTTAGAAGCATGGTAGGATGTTAATATCCTAGTGGGCAGATTCACTAATAGTACAAGATTTTGGTGTAATGGTTCATTATAGAAAGTGATAAATTTGTTAAAAATAGTTACAATTTCATTACAATTAAAACAAATTACTAATGATCAGAAACTGAACCTGGAACTTTTTTTGCCAAATTGTAGAATATTTCCATCAATCTCTAGAACATTTTCATCAATGAAAAAGTGTAAATATTTTTTGTTGAAGAACAAGATAACACAACTAGGAAGATAATGTGAACATTTTCCTCAAAACTTAGCAAATGGATTGTGTCTGATAGATATCGAATTCGTCAAAAGTTTCGATAATTTCACAAAAGTCCAAGACAAATTTGTCAATGGACAAAAACCTTCACTAAAATAGAAAAAATAAATACTATTTTTTTGCTCACAGAGATGATTTCATCGATTAATAGAATAGAAAAGATGATTTGATTGTTCTCAAGGACAAAGTCAATGATACATAGACACACATAAACATGACATTTTCAAGAAAAAAACTAAAATAAGATCACTGGTGAGTTTTTATTGGCTCCTAAGAGGTCCAAAAAATTCTCTTATGATGAATGTGGGGTGTGTGGTCCCATTAGGCATACCATTATGTATGTAATAGGAATCCAAGGGAAAATATGCATTAACCACTCATTAGTAGAATCAAACATCCAACACAAATAAGTTGAATACAAAGTATTACCAAGCCTAGATACTAGAGGGAGCTTAGATATAACAAGGCAAAATAAAACACAACTAGAAGGATAAAAGACAAACCACTTTCATCTTCCTTGTAGCTCCAAATCGCTTGTTGAGATGGTAATTGACTTACTCAACTTATGTCCATATTGGAGTCTTCATCAATGCTCATGCTTTGTAGGAAACACCTCCCCTTTGTCCACTATGGTTTTGGCCTTGGCATGTATTGGTATATGATGCCTCTTTTATAAAATTTTTACAATAACTTTAGATAAAAGAACTTGTTGTAAGTGAGTGTGAAACCTTGTATTTATAGGTATCAAACTAATCCTAACCTAGGTGTGATTAGGTCTAGAATCTTGAGAGTCTAAATGAAATAAATAATGTCCTTAATTATGCATTTATGGAGGCATGCCTCAACATTTTTGATTTTTAAGGCATTTATGTTGACATTTTGTAATTCTTGACTTTGAGGATGATGATGTCATCATGACCTCATTTGCATTTGATAATTATTGAATTTTGATTTTTAGAAATTATATTTTCACTAATTCAACATGGTTTATTTAAATAATCACTTAAATTTATTTGATTTCTTAATTAATTATGCTTAAGCTTTTGTCATTCCAAGAATTGGATTAAGTGCCCCACTTAATTTATCAAAAATATCAATTTGTTAGGACACAACCTGACTGGGGATGAATATGCGAGAGGTTATCATTATGTACATGATAATACCCCAAATAAGGATGTTTTGATACAATTTTGGGCACTTACATCCAATGTATGGATGAATTTAGGATGTTCAAGTGATTTTTAGGCTTAATTTACATAGTTTAGTAGAAACATGTCTCAAATGCATTTTAGACACAAATGTGGCCAAAAAGGAGTGTCTACACTTAGCAATAAGTTGTTCCCCATATTATATAAGTCTTATGACTTGATCTTCCAATTTTATGATTTATATATTTCTTACATCCATTAATTGAAGAACACTAGAGTTGATGTTTTGGTTAATGCAATATTGGGACATCTCAAACTATGAGCCTTATTTATCCCCTTGTAAGTTTTAGAGTAGGAGGTTGGAGTTTCAATTTTTAGATCCTAAATTTTGATAATTCATCCATCATCATTCATCAAATGTAAGTGGTTGTATGATTTTTGTTTTCTTCATATTTTGTATGGATTTTGGGTACTTCATATCCTTGTGTTCTCATGAATCCCGATTGCTTATATCTCGAGGGCATATGTAATGCTCATTTTTTGGTTATTATATCTTGATGATTATATTTCAACTCCTTGTGCCACCTAATGTACCCTTAAATGACAAGTATGCCTAAAAATGACCCTAGAGAGAGAAAATCCATTTCTTAGCCGTTCATTCCACCCTTTTGCATTTTAGTTGTGTATTTTTAGGAAAACTAGTGGCATGGCCTACCATTTTTGTAGAAATATATCACTTGGATGCACTTGCATATTTATGACCATTTATAAAATTGTTGTGATTTACAACTACTATAAATGACTATGTGTAGATAATCTCATGCACATTCCTTTATATGTGTCCATCTAGTCACCATTACTACTTTGTCATTTTTCCACTAATATTATATTAGGTTCATCATTTCTCAATTATTTCATGTTTATTTTTTGATAGATAATCACTTTTGTCTAGAGATACAATTAGATCTAGAGAAAAATAGGTTCCCTAGTCCCTAAAAACATGTAAGCCAAGAAACTTGGGTAGGGTCATACCTATTGGCAACTTTTTGGCCCACATACCAAGCTTTGAAAAGCTTAGCAGAGTTCATGAGAAGCAATGGATGGAAAGACTTTAAAATAATTCTAAGATTATAAAATAGAGGGATCCAAGTAGGTTATCATATGTTTCAAGCATTTAAGAGCATGAACCAAGTTGCACAAACATTATGAATCCATCAGAACCTTGAAGGATTGATCATAGGATAAATTATGCAAGTTTAAGAACCAAACCATCACTAGGACACCATGTAGGAGCAAATAGACTAGTCCACTTGTGAATATTTTTTATTCACTCAAGAATCCCCTATGAGCTAAAGGATTATAGCACTAGGAAGTTATACATGCCAAGATCATCCTCTAAAATTTTCATGACCATGTGAGGTTTTTAGCTCAAGTTATAAGCTTCTACAGTTAGACCTATAGCATAGGATGTTCACACTAATGTCAAGTTTAAGCTCAAGCAAACCAAATCATTGTGAAAGTAAATTTTATGGTTGTATAAATGTCAATTATGATCATGTGAATGTCATTTGATGGGAGCAAAAATGTCAATCTTAAGCATATGAAGTAGCAATTGGATTTCAAATAGTAGGTCTTAGAAAATATAATGATCCTCACTCAATCATACATCTTAATCTAATGGTGCAAGGTGAGTCAAATAATCAAAGATCCTAAGAGGTTGACACATGGCATAAGCATGTGAGTGGAGAAACTGATAGCAGATCATAAAATGAAATGCAAGGCTATCACATGGGAAAAGCTTGGACAGAGTTGAAAAGTCAAGGGTAAAATCAATGACTCATGATCATTCATACCAAGCAGGTCCAATAGTGCAAGATAGGTCAATATGTCAATGAATTGAGTCATTTATCAATAACCAATTGGAATAAAGGAAATCCTAAAGTATTAAATGGAAGTTGAGAATCCATTTTTGACATAAGCAAATGGGTCTTGTAGGGTCATCTTTCCATCATTAAAGCTTGATCCAGCACCATTAAAGGGACACACTGATGTAGTAAGACATAAGGAACATAAATGGACCACTATTGGAGCTAAATATGGACCTATGGTTTGACCTTTTATATTAGATAGGGTTATTTCTACAATAATGTTCACCATTTTAAGAAGGATCCATGTGTATGGTTAACTCTTGGTTTTTGTAGAAATAGATTGGGTATTTTAAACCTATTTGGATCTAAAAAAGAAGTTATGTGATCTATAGGTCTGCATTAATATGGAAAACTATAAGAAAACCAATAATCTGATATTGATTTTCTATCTATAGTGGACCTGATCATGTGGTAGCTATGGGTGATTAATGCAAAGGGTCTCATCTATTGATGTGGCTCTATCATCGACAAAATAAGTACTAACCACCATTCATGGAATAACACTATTATTATCAAGATTCGATCCTCATGAATACGTCAAGTGGACCTAGGGTCCTAAGGTGGTGAACTGGTGGTTGGAGAAGTAGTTAAGAGAATTGATTATGCTCAAACAGACTTGGTCATCATGTAGAACCAACCTTTATCTCTAGTGGGATCTCTTAGCCAATGAGAGGAGCTTGGGGACTATTGGGATAATAGGAGATCTATTTCTTGATCAAAACATGCATATAAAAAGTAATCAATAAGTTACCACCTCACCTCTTGATCTTGATGACTTTTCTCCACTCTCCAAGACATCGTTCCCATCTCTCTCTTTCTTTCTTTCTACTATATATAGAGGCTTTTGAGCCAAAAAATGAATCCCATCTATATTTTCTTAGATCCCTCTCTTGGGCATGACTAAACTTTGCCAAGACGGAGCTTGTAAAATTTTGAGATGAATACAAGCCTACTTTTTATATTTTATTATTTTCGTTTAGTGTGTACATGTCAAATTTACATATGTGGTAGAGTTATTCTCCCTTGTCAAGGCATGATCTCACCTAGTTACTAGTTCATCTTGTTATGTAAATCATGTTTAGTGTTCTACATCTTTTGATTGAAGCCCATATGTGGATATTGTGATTGGTTAGTTTCTTGCATTAGACCTCTCCATCATTTCCCTTAACTTGTGATCATTTGGTGAACCTCTTCATGAAACACTGATGTATGACAGATAGTTGGAATCCTAGATCTAGTCTTGTGCTTGTTTCATTAGTGTTTAAGAGTTAAGAAAAGTGGATTAACCATAATTTAGGTGCATCAACATCTTTATCTTAGGTTTCCATTTCATGTTCTCTCTTTCTCCCTTTTCCTTGGTCATTAGTAGGTTTTAGTGGTGTAAATAAGTTAAAATGATGCATCAAAGGATCTATCCTCCTTAAAAATCCTAGAGGTCTGACCCCATTATAGGATACCCACAACATGGGGTCAGTCCCATGTTGAGCTATATTTGGAAGTAGGACCTAAACACTTATGCTTCTAGCTAGGGTGCAATCTAGATCTATAATAGTTCTAGCATGCTCGATGGGACTAGGTCCAAAAGAGTGGGAATATCTAGGTGTATCTTTCCTCTAATCAACTTTTGGAAGCAATCAAATTAGCACCAATGGTGACTCCAAATCAACTTTTTTGGTTATGAGCAGACTAGGTATGTCTCAATGAAGTTTTTAATCAGTTCTTATACTTCATTTGACATATGAGGTTAATATGAATAGCTATGGTGAATATCCCTGTTATCCACCTACTTATCAAGACCCCCAATATGATCCTCATAATCCATATGACCCTTATCACCATTATCAAGAATCCTATCAAAGCTATGAGAAGCCTTCTCAAGTTTCTTATGAACCATATATGAAAGAGTATTTCTATGATCCTTCCTATGGATAGTAAACCCATTATAATATTGTTTCTCACCACCCTTATCATGAGCCATCCATACCAACACTTAGGCAAAATTTAATAAGCCTTGACAAGCATGCACTAAAATTATGCTCACAAAAGTATTATGGCCAAGATGTCCCTACTCACCAGATCCATTATGTGAGGGAGTCATTGTAGTAAATGAAAGCAGAATGGACACCTATTGAGAGAGAAAATTGGAACAATCTCATAGGTGAGATGATGGGTTTAGGTGTTTACATTCAAAGCATTGAGGATAAGATAAAAGGCCTTTATAAATAGTAGGTCCAACCTTGCCAATATTATGTGCCTTCATATTCATCACCTTGGCCTTCTTATGTGCCACCCATTCCTCCCCAAAAGACCATAACAAGTACCCCTCTGATTATGCCAAGTTCCTCAGACCTTTCCTTTTTGGAGATCTATCCAAGAGAGTTATCAAAGAAATAAAGAGATTGTTATGAAACAACCTACTATTGAAATCCAAGACTCCATGCTCCCTCAAGAACCCCTTATGAATTCCTTCAAGGTTCTAAGCTAGAATCAAGTGGTAAAGTCATGGGGTAGGCAAGGTGAGGCAAATATGGATTTGAAGGCCCAAGATAAAGTGGGATATAAACCTATGAAAACCTCTCTCATCCCTCCTCAAGAATCTGTTTATGTTCCTTATCTTCATGAAGCCACTGACCACATTAAAGAGGAAATATTCTATGAGAATATTGATAAGTAGATCAAATATTAGAGCTGAAGACAAGGAAAGAGGAGGATAACCAAAATCAAAAAGATAAAGGAGAACATCTATATTTCCCATCTTGGAACCAAATCATGCAGTCAAGCAAATCCAAGGTCATTCAACCCCCATCCCTCCCTCAATAATCTAGGTCATTTCCATCTTGGAAATTAATCCAGAGCAACATGTAAAAGAAGGAGGACATGACTATCAAATACAACCAGTTGGACCAAAGAGGTGCCACGTATGTCTCGTCTTTCTTGGAATCATCCCAAGAATATCTTATGCCACTCCTTGAAGAGGTAAGTGATGAACTCCATGTTTAACTCACAACTGATAATGATGGATTATCAGATTTAGAAGAAGAGATCAGTATTAAGACACCACTTGGAGAGAGAAAACATGTCTCAGTCTTTCATAATGTCAAGGAGGATGAGCTATAAGAGAAAGTGCAAGTTGGAGATGAGATCCAATAGGAAGATGTCTTAGATGTGCATCAAGAGGTTGCTTCTCAAGAACCTATTAATCATATATCAGTTGTCCAAGATCAAGAGTTTTCTCAAGATATTATGGTAGCTAATATAGATCAAATACAGGTTCATCTTTCTTTGGAAGGTAGCCATGAAGATAACTCACATAGTGTCATTGTTGAGGTATAAAGTATTCTTGAAGAAGAAGACTATTGGCAGAAGCTATACCATGATTTCATGAGTGAAATTAGTGAACTTAAGACGACAAACTTAGATGATGAGATGGTATAATAGGTTGAATCTTCTTCTGAGGATTCCATTAATATTTTAGATCTTTAAGAAGATAGTGATACTTCAAGGATGCCTAAGCTGAATGAGAAGGATAGTCTTGATGATAATTTGGTGAAAATAGAGGACATGGATGAAATGGTTGTATCTCTTATTGAAAAGGATCAAGTGCTTGAGAAAGCAGACAAAGAATTTCCCATGGATGACAATGACCAAGATTGGGTAGAATATACAAAGCTCCTTGATGAGTTTGAAGAACTTACAACCAAAAATAAGCTCAATATTATTGAGAACACCATGTAAATCAAAGATTTGTCTTATTGGACCACCATTGGAGTTTGTAGTTAAGGAGCCATATGAATAACTTGAGACTATCTGGATGTACATAGTTGATGTATTTGGAGCTGCATAGTTCTCACTGATCATCATGCCAATGAAGTTGATAGTTAAAACAAAGAAGAAGAAAGAATTAAGGCCAAAGGTCAAAGAGCTACATGCCTCATTCATTTCCTCGTTCCATGATGCAAGAATGTTATCAAACTTTCCTTTTGATCTAGGAGTAAAGGTACATATAGTTTTAAGCTATATGTACCTTTACTCCTAATATATATATATATATATATATATATATATATATATATATATATATATATATATATATATATATATATATATATATATATATATATATATATATTAGGATAGTTTATATATATATTAGGATAGTTTTGTTCAAATTCCTCTAAATTTATTTTTTGTCACATTTATTTTATATATATATATATATATATATATATATATTAGGATAGTTTATATATATATTAGGATAGTTTTGTTCAAATTCCTCTAAATTTATTTTTTGTCACATTTATTTTTTCTCCCTATTTTTTTCTAGGTTAGTTTCCTTCAATAAGTACCTTGGGAAATCTATCTTGTTTTGTTATTTTCTTGGTCCTTTGTTCATTTCAAGAGAGGTTAGAGTAAGATTGACACCAGGTCAATGTGTTGGACCCAAGTAGAGACTTCAAGCCCAATGGACTGGACTAGGCACATGGTTTAGGTTCTTTTTCATAGACATGCATGCAACCCATGTGATTTTCCAAAGATGTCGGCCATTTTTTTCCCACATACCAAGCTTTGAAAAGCTAAGCAGAGTTCATGTGAAGCATTAGATCAAAAGGCTTTGAAATAGGTCTAAGATTGAAAAATAGAGGGATCCAATCAGGTTCTCATATGTCATGAGCATTCAAGAGCATGGACCAGGTTAAAAAACCCTTAAGAATCCATCAAAACCTTAAAGGATTGATCAAAGGATAAATTGTACAAGTTTAAGAGCCAGACCATCACCAGGATGTCACATAGGAGTAAACGGACCAGTCCACTTGTGTAATTTTTATTTTCACTTAGGAAGCCCCTTTTGGCCAAATGATTATAGTGCTAGGAATTTATACATGCCAAGATCATCCTCTAAAATTTTCATGCCCACATGAGATTTTTGACTCAAGTTATAAGCTTCTGAAGTTAGACCTATAGCATAGGATGTTCATGCTAATGTCAAGTTTAATATTGACCAAAATAAATCCTTTTGACCTTAAATTTGATGGTCACACGAACATCAATGAAGGTTATGTGAACTTCATTTGATAGGATCATGAATGTCAATATTAATATTATGAAGTATCCATTGGATTTCAAATAGTGGGTCCTAACAAATCTAATGGTCCTCATTCGATCATACATCTTGATCCAATGGTGTGAGGTGAGTCAAATAATCAAGGAGCTTGAGAGGTTGACATGTGGCATAAGTGCATGAGATAGAAGACTGACATCATATCCTAAAATCAAATGTGGCATAATCTTGGATAGAGTTGACAAGTCAAGGGCAAGATCAATGACTCACGGTCATTTGTATCAATCAGGATTAATGGTGTGAGACAGGTTAATGTGTCAATGAGCTGAGTTAGATATCAATAACCAATTAGAACAAATGAGATCTTAGAGAGTTTTATGGAAGTCAAGAGGCCATTTTTGATAGAATAAAATGGGTCTTACACGGTTGTCTTTCCACCATTGAATCTCAATCCAATGCCATTAAAGGGACACATTGATGCATTAAGACATAAGGAACATAAAGGGACTACCATTGGAGCTAAATATGGAGCTCTAGTTTAACCTTTTGTATTAAATAGGGTTATTTCTATAATAATGTTCACCATTTTAAGAAGGATCCATGTATATGGTGAACTCTTGATTCCTAAAGAAATAGATTAGGTCTTTTGGACCTATTTGGATCTCAAAAAGAAGATATTCAGTCTATAAGTTTGCATTAATATGGAAAAATATAGGAAAACCAATAATCTTAGATTGGTTTTCCATCTATAGTGGACATGATCATGGGGAAGTTATGGGTGATTAATGCAAAGGGTCTCATATATTGATGTGGCTCTATAAAGTAGGTACTAACCGCCATCCATGGCATGGCACTGTCAGTATCAAGATTCAAGGATTTGATCCTCATGAACATGTCAAGTGGACGTAGGGTCCTAAGGTGGTAAACTAGTGGTTCGAGAAGTAGTTAAGAGCATTGATTTCACTCAAATAGACTTGGTCATCATGTAGAACCAACATTTGTCTCTAGTGGGATATCTCAGTCAATGAGAGGAGCTTGGGGATTATTGGGATAATAGGAGATCCATTTATTGATAAAATCATGCATACAAAAAGCAATCAATGAGTTACCACCTCACTTATTGATCTTGATAAATTTTTTCCACTCTCTAAGGCATCATTCCCATATCTCTATTTCTCTCTTTGTGATATATATAGAGTCTTTTGAGCCAAAAAATGGATCCCCTCTATATTTTATCAGATCCCTCTCTAGGGTATGACAAAACTCTACCAAGACAGATCTTAGAACCTCTTAAAATAAATACAAAATTACTTTTCAAACTTCATTGTTCTGGTATAGTGTGTACATGTCAGATTTACATTTGTGGTAGAGTTGTTTTCCCTTATCAAGTCATGATCTCACCTAGTTACTAGTTCATCTTGTTATGCAGGTCATGTTTAGTGTTCTACATATTTTGAATGAAGACCACATGTGGATACTATGACTAGTTAGTGTCTTACATTAGACCTCTCCATCATTTCCCTCAGCTTGTGATCATTTGGTGAACCTCTTCATGAAAAATTGATGTATGACAAATAGTTGGAATCCTAGATCTAGTCTTGAGCTTGTTTCATTAGTGTTTAAGATTCAAGCAGAGTGGATCAACCATAATTTCGGTGCATCACCATCTTTATCTTAGGTTTCCCTTTCTTTTTTTCTCTCTCTCCCTTTTCCCTGGTTATTAGTAGGTTTTAGTGGTGTAAATGACCTAAAATGATGCATCAGAGAAGCTAGCCTCACTAAAAATCCTAGAGGTGTGACCCCATTAGGATACCCATAGCCTGGGGTCAATCCCATGTTGAGCTAGATTTGAAAGAAGGACCTGAACACTTCTACTTCTAGCTAGGGTGTAATCTAGATCTTTGACAATGCCATAACCTGAAACAAAAACAATAGAAAACCTTTGCAAGAGGACAAAAATAACAAGCAAAGACCAAAACATAGAAACTATGCAATAGAGAAACACCACACGTAGTGAAAAACAAAGGAGGAGAAAATGTTGGTCAAATAAATAAGAAGAAGACAACCACAATGACAATCATTCCAAGTTTCTTACTCTAGCATGTGTGGTGATTAATATATTATTATGCTATTTATTATTATTGACCATTTCATTTGCTATGATACCATTTCATGACACTAGTGGTGTTACTAATTAAATATGCAATCATCATCTTCCTTATGATTTTATGGGTTTTTCCTAATGTTGATCTAAGAAGGGATACTTCAAGGAATTGTGTGTTATGTGTTTTAGATTGTAGATCATTCACTATTTTCATCTCAATTACACACTTGGAATAAATTTGGTATAACTTTTTGATCATTTAGGAGTTTTATATGAAATCACATTGATTATAATGTGACATTTTGATTAAATACATATTTTTAGATTAATTGATTTATATGTTTAGTGTTAGATTTCATTTAAAAATTGTAATCTTTCATTTTGAAACATGTTTACCTTCTAAATCATATTTCATCTCTGAAACAATAATCTTTCATTTGTAAATCATATTTCGTCCTGAAAACAACAAGCATTTATTTATAAATCACACTTTCATTTCAACATTTCCCTTTCAATAATTATTTATAGAATACTACATATGGTCTACTCCTTTATTATAGTATTGAGTGGATTAATATATTTATTATTTTCTAGCCTAATTGATGTCCTTTAAATATTTAACTCACACAAGATAGAAAAGTGAATAGTAGCTTTAGACTTATGGTGAATCCCATAGGTAGATTTTGTTTTTTGATTTCTATCACTTTGCCAAACACCTATTACATATATGATTTCTTCCAACTAAAAATATGATAGAGGTCAAGACCATATTAGTTGTTATCTATATAGCGAAGTGGGAAATTATAGTTGGCACTTCCCTAAATAGCATGTCCTTAAATTATGATAGAGATCATATGATATAGGAGTACATTGAATTTAAATCTCTGGGCGTGGGTAGAGATGATGTCATAAAGTCATCCATTGGACACAAGACACACTGCTCGACAGTTATTGCATATACACACTTACTCAATAAAATATGTGATTGATACATGGTACTGAATATGTTTGACTGGCCATGGATGTATCCTAGTTGAATCCTTCCCCACAACTTATATTTATGGCATTAAGTTTTATGTGAATTTAAATATGTTAGAGATGGTTGAGGCTATCAGCTAACTTCCCTTGTTGGGGTAACCATTTTATTTTTTGACTGACATGTGTTAAAATAATTTTGAGAATGATACTGATCATGGGATTATTCCATTTGATGCATCTAAAAGGATTTCATATATTGAATCCATGGATATTTTAGAGGATGATATACCCAAAAGAATGAATATATTAAGCCCATTTTTTATGATGTGTTGTGTTGGTGAAACTCATTTGATTTAGATTATGAAGCTATGATGGAAAGATGGCTCCAAGGGGATTATGATATTTGTGAAAGACACTATGCTACCATGAAATCAAAACATAATTTGAGTTACAATTATCTAATTTGGTCAGTGTACACCACCTGGCGATCATTACTAGCCCATGACTAAACAAAGATCCATTACATTTCCTAGATGGTAGATCCACTAATTTCAATAAAACATTTAATGGAGGAGTTGTTATAGAATGCAAAGGAAAAAAGGGTTGTGTAAGGTACTCACAATCATAAGTAGTCTTGGCCATAAATTAATAATAGATATATGCATGATCAAAATATGCTCAAAGAAACTAACTACTACATTGAATATTTGTACTTTTAAAAACTCTAGTACTCCCATGAGTTGAGGCAGTTCATGACATTTTTTTTTCTAGGTACATACAAAGTGTGTGGGCTGACACACTTTGTTGAAGGAAAGGGTCAAGGATACCAAAGAAAATATTACTTATTTTTTCAAAAAGTATTCAGATAGTAATCCAAATGAATCACCAAAGATCAGAGTAATGGCAAAGCCCTACTTCTACCCAAATATTTTAGAGTTTACAAGATAGATATATTATGTAGACAACTATAGAATAGGGTCATGAATCACCTTAAATTCAGATAGAGTTGGGTGGGATCAGAGTGGAGTTTGCCCAACCCCTCGATAGACTCTATAGATCGTATCATTGGTGGGGGGCATATTCAAATCCCCTATATAGAGTAAGTGGGTGGGGTGTATTCAACCCAAGAGTTGGGTGGGTGAACCCCCACAAGGTATATTTTGGAGTTTAGATATAGAGGGGCAACCCCTAGCCCCACCCTCCATATATCTTATCTTATCTATAGGGCCACTCAATCTAGATAGAGGAAATGGTGAGAATGCACTAATTAATCTATGGATTTAGGAACTCAAAGAATGGCTAGCACATAAACAAGTAGAGAATATAATGTAATTGAAGGATCTTTTATCAAACATTCAACAATAGACAAGGAAATTGAAGCACCTACTAAGGGGTCCATATGGTTCATTATAGAGAATGAGAAGGCATGAATTTTTATTGGTGATGAGGATAAAACAATACTTAAGGAATGTAAACAATAAATTCAAAATTATACGATCAAGTTGGATGTTTCTTTTGAATAATGGGAGAATTTTTCATAAGATATGATTTTCTCTCATGCTCAAGAAATTAAACATTAACTCAATACTAAACATAAGAAGAGATTTGAGAATGGAACTCATAATTAAGGTGGGGGATGTTTGTTCCATAAACCAACCATATAATAATATATACTTTATTATGTTGCAAGGAGCATAGAAAAGAGGCCCATTTTGGTATATGTGACATGTCACCCTTGTGATGTGTGCCACATCAGCACACATCGATATATGTTTTGGGATATGTAATTTTGGAGGTCATAAAATAATGGTCACATTTTAGGTAAACCTTATTAAGGTGATGTGTTATGTCTATACCCATGGATATATATGATCCACATACATAGGAAAGAGGTGACAGTTAGACAGGGGAGGTGAAGGAAATGAGATAAAACTTGATATGATGAGTACATGTTCCCATAATATAATGAATATGAATATGTTCCATGTAATATAAGTTGTGAAATATATGTTTCTTTTTTGGTTTGATTTAAATCTCTTGTTAAAGTGTATCTGCATGATGTGTTCTTATGAATGTTAACATGAATGCTCTAAGGGTCCAAAGTGCCTACTATATGCCTTGGATGAGTAGATATCAAGGGTTGATATGTTCATGTGAGATTATTATTAAGTGTCAGTTGTATGGTAGTGTGAAAATATAAAAAGCTAAAAATACATAGTCTCAAAGTTTTTTTGAAAATAAATAATCAGTTTATTCTAGGTTTGAGACTACTTCATCCCCTCCCAAACAATAAGAATGTTATCTAAAATGTGTTTTCTCTTGATGAAGCCTATTTGTTATGGTTTTAAAATCAAGGGAAGTAAGTTTTGGATATTAATACCAATATCCTTGGCTAACTTATTGTAAGACACAATGAGAAAATTGTAAGGAATAAAAATAGTAATTAGCTTCAAATCCCCTATATTGGGAATGTATTGGATATTTCATTTGTTAATAAGATGATCCAAAGATCCCACTTTACAACATCCATGTAAATATAGTTTAACTTAAGGGAAACATTACCACACATGACCTTTAAAATTCATAAATAAAACCACAAAATCTTGAAGCTTTGTTGTTAGGAATTTGAATAACATCATCATAGACTTTAAGGAGAAACGTATTTCATAGTGAATCTTTCAAAATTATGTTTGCACCAAGGAACACCTTTAAAAAAGCTTGAAGTGAAAGATATTTTTTAAGAGTGGATTCTTAAAAAAATAAAAACTTGATTGTAGGGAAGAACAAAGGCCTTGATAGTATCTATTAGGAATGGTGAACAAGCATTCCAACCCAAGATTCAGAAATGATAATTCCAAGAACATCACACAAAAAATTACAAACAATTGATTATAAAACATAGAAATGCAAGTGTTATTCATAAATATGATATGTTAGTACAAAGGAAAGCTCTTTCAAACATAGGCAAGGCAAAACATAGAACTAGCCTAACTGGCCAATGTGGGATAAATCCTTACATAGGACAAACTCACTAAAATATGAAATAGCTAGTTAATACACTAGGAAACGTGAGAAATGCATGAAATACATACTCTAACACCCCTCCCCCCCAAGTGAAGCTAAGGACTTAAAAAATCCAAAAATGAAATAGTGGCATATCCATAGTATGAGTCCTGATAACTAGGTTTGATAAGGTACTCATGTACAAATGTATCCATGAAATGAAGAAGGAAGATGTCCTCACAAAACTCCCCAAGGATAAATTATAAAACCCCAAGCATGCCACACAACTCAAGAAAATGAGATGATGTAAAAGGCTTCATGAAAATGTCTATAACTTACTACTGATTCAAAATGTACTCCAAGCTAAGAACTTCATCTTGAATGTGATGATGAATGAAGTGCATATTTACTTCAATATGCTTAGTTCATTGATGCTCAAATGGGTTATGATATATAGGAATTGCACTTTGGTTATCACACCAAAGTACAATGGGTAAATCTTGCATGAAGACAAACTCTATTAACAACTGATGAAGCTAAATAACTTGATGACTCGCTATAACTACTACCCTATACTCAGCCTCTATAGATGAAAGTGTAATAGCCTAGTATTTTTTGCACAACCAAGCAATAGGTGAAGAACCAAGACAAAAAATGTAGCTAGAATTGGAATGCCTGTCATCAAGAGAACCTATCCAATTTGAATCACTATATCCAATCAACTGAATAAAACACATAGTGTAGTGTAACCCAAAATGAGTAGTGCCTCATAGATACCGTAGAATCCTCTTGGTAGCCTGTCATGAAGGTCATGTGTAAACCTAGATATAAGCCCAACTATAAATGAAATGTTGGGGTGAGTATGGGTCAAATACATAAGACTCCCACCCATCTGCCTATATAATGTAGGATCACAAAGTGGAGTAGTACAAGAGAAAATGAGAGTCACTCTAGACTAAAAATAATGACTTGTCTTGTAATCAACCATGCTAAAATGTTGAATAAGATCAAGGGTATACTTATGCTGACTCAAATAAATCCTTGTATATGACTATGAAATCTATAAACTAAGGAGGAAATGAGGAAGACCAAGATCTGTCATGTCAAATTGTGTTAAAAGTGATTGATGAATAGTATGAATCTAAGATGAGGAGTTTCTTGTGAGAAGAAAATCAACATACAAGACTAGAATAAAAATGTCCTCCCCAATATGTTGAATATATACTATGGGTTTAAAGTGGTAGTGAACAAATCTAGTGGAGAGAAGAAATGAATCCATCTTATCATACTAAGCCCAAGGGGTTTATTTGAAACTATAAGAGATTCCTAAGTTGAGAAACAAGAGAAGAATCATGAACAAACTCAGTAGGTTACTCGATATAGATTTCCTCATGCAAGTATCCATGCAATAAATCACTCTTAACATCCATCTGATGTACTGGACAGCCTTGTGATGTAGTAAGAGAGTACAAGGCAAATAAAATCCATCTTGGTAATGAGTGAAAAATTATCATAATAGTCAATACCTTTGACCTCTGAAAATCCATTTGAAATAAGACATGCCTTATATTTTCCAATGGACCCATCAACTGCATACTTGGTGTAGTAAATCCACTTGCACCTAACCAAATTTATTCCCTTAGGAAGAGTGACCAAATTCCAAGTGTGATTCTTCATGAATGAAGAATAATCATCTATCATCACATCATCCCACTCTTGTATCCCATGAGTCTATGAAAAATATTATGGATCCCTAGAGAATGCCTAATATAAAAGTACAATACTTATATAATGTGCATGATGATGTCGAGTAGGTAGAAGATCCTGTATGAAAGGCACTAACTTAGAAACTATAGTATGAGCCCACCTAGGCATAGTCACAACATCAGTTTGAATAGGATCCTCATCCTGTATACCCTCCTCAGTAATCGCTTTAACTGGATCCTTGAAGAATGAATCCTCAAGAGGAGGTAAATCATCAAAAGAAGAGGAAGAAATCATGGAAGAAAATGAAGAGTCATGAGATGTGAAGTGTTCATAAAATTGTACATGTGTTCAAAAATGAACATTATGAGTATCAAATACCTAAAAAAATGAAAGGTTTTATCTTATTATCCAAAGATTTCCTTTTCTAATTTGGTAAAGTTAACCAAGCAAGGCTCCCAAAGATAGAAAAATGAGCCATCGGGATTGGTTCTAGACCAAGCCTCCTCTAGAGTCATGCTCAAGTGCTCAATGTGGTGTGAGGTTTTGAATGTAGTTTGCATAATTAACTACCTCTGCCCAATAGATATGAGGTAAATCTTGTGAATGCATCATGAATTTAGCCATATCCTTTAGAGTTTGGTTCTTCCTTTCTTCTAAGCCATTCTATTGTGGAGTGTGTGCAACATAATGCTGGTGAACAATACCATGGACTATTAAAAAATCAAAGAAATCTCAATTGAAGTACTCCCCTCATTATCTGTATGAATCTTCTTGATGTAACTTGAATACTATTTCTCGACCAAAGCCTTAAAAACTTTGAAGTGAGAAATAACATCACTCTTGTACGTGAGGAAATAAATCCAAGTACACCATGAGAAATTATTAATAAAGGTAAGTGTAAACTTATCTCCATTGAAATAAGGAATATGAAAGACCATCAAAACACTATGCAAAAGCTCAAGTGGTAATGAATATCTCATGGACATACCCTTAGGATACAGATCATGATTTTATTTTCCCAATGCACAACTAGGGTAAAGTCCTTCAAGACATGAAACTATAGGAAGACCCTCTACCATACTATGAGTGATCAACTCCTTCAAATATTTGTAGTTTAGGTGTCCAAATCTCTCATGCCAAAGCTAACTCTTAAAATATTTATGAGAAACTAAACACATCCCTAAAGGAGGAGTATCATCAAAACCCTCAAAATAGTAAAGTTGAGAACTATGATCAATAACACCTTGTGCAATAACTGTGTGTGGATATAACAAAACTTGAACATTAGCACCATGTGGTGTGAAAGTCACTATCTTGCCTTGACTAGAATGTCAAATTTGATAAACTAGAAGTAGATTGGTGGTGATGTCTGGAACACATAATGCATCATTGATGCAACCACCATCTAGCTGTATGTCACCCTTCCCCTTAATAAAAATGAAGGAATAAATTCCAACCTCAATGTTGGAAGTAGAATTCAGACCAAGAGATACAAAGGACTCCTTGGAAGAAGTTATATGGTGTGAAGCACTAGAATATAGAACCTAGCTCTCTGAAATAAGTAACTATGATCTCCCGACAACATTAAGTGCTTCTGTGGATGAGATGGAAAAGGAATGGAGGTAATAATCTTGTGTTTCTTAAAGACATCCTCTAGGGCTTGCATTCTCTTGAAACACTTAGACTCTTCATGACCAGCCCCCCCACAATAAGAGCAAGATATGTTAGACTTATTCTTAGATTTGGAAGATGGTTTGGGTTTATATGTATTAGTGTTGGGATTAGGTGCATTTTGAGATGGAGGAATGTTCTTCTTACTCTTAGTTTTTTCCTTAGTCTTAGGATGTGATGCAACTAATGATTTTTTAGAGGTGGAAGACTCAAGGTGAGACAATTTGGATTCCTCCCTAATCTCTCATAAAATAACTCTAGATCTGGCATTTTGAATGCGACACCTAAGGCATCCATATTATAAAAGAAGGTAGAAGTAAAGATGTGGAATATACCACTCAATTTAGACAAGATTAAGTACACACACTCTCCATCTTTTTTATCTCATTCACTCCCTTTTAAATGTGTCAACAAATGCTTAAAATTAGTGAGGTAGTCTACAATGGAGGCAAAGTCATCTAGATTTAGTGAAGTAAGCTCCACTTCAAGCTGCATGGCTCTCAAGTGTTCTACTTTCCCAAACAAACTCTTTAACTTAGTCCACATTTTAAATGGAGAATCACACCCATTAAAATGAAATAAAATATTATCACTCACATAACCCCTAATCAAGCCCATATAATTTTCAAACTTACATTGGTGCTGATTTTTTTTAAAATTCATGTGTAAACTTTGGTTGAGTTTCATTCATTAGGGACCATAATTCATTGTGCTTTATGATTGTTTCCATTTGAAGTCTCCATGTATGGTAATTATGTGTAGTCAAAGACTCATAATGGTCAAAACTAGAAGTAGAAGCCATGATAATGAATTACCAAAGAGAAAAAAGAATGTAAAAGGGTGCACAAAATTGACATTGAGACAACCCCCCCAAAAGATTGTATTACAAGACCACCTCTCCCCCCCCGCCTCGCCCCCCAATTTGGCACTTTATAAAATTAGTTTTTTTTTGCAAATTAATGACACCAATGGATAGAGAATCAAAAACCATGCACTTTTGAAAAAAATAAAACTCAAATTTGAGTTACAGTCGAAAAGTTATTGGTGTTATGATTTCTTGTAAAATGGGTCAAAACATTAAAAAACACTACAAATAGATTTTTGTGACCAAATCAAAAAAGAACATAATCATACACCTACTCATTGGAATTGAATTGAACCATGGACTTAGAAATGCCAATTGACGTGAAAAATAATCATCCTGGTTATCATTATCGTTATGCTTATGTAAGCAAAGTTTGTTTCCTCTTGAGGCAAAAATTCAGCATGGTAATAGATAAATGAATAAAACTAACTATTTTGAGAGGAGAAAAAAGATAGTTTATTGTTTTTTTTGGGCTCAGATTCCCCCAAGGGCCTCACTTTTTCAATGCAATAGATCTTCAACTCCTTTGATATCTTCAATGCAAAAAACAAACTCCAACCAAAGCACCTTAGTTTAAAAAATGCAAATGATGCCTTTGAAATGCACATGTAGATTTGAAGCAAGAAATAAAGCTTAAAAATGCAATGCCTACCTTAGTATATCTTAACAACTCAACATATTTCAACACAAAATTAAATAAGCAGAGAATTCCAATGCATTTTCTCAGTACATCCGATTAAAAAACCCTAAAAAACTCTAACGCCTCTCTACCACAGTCCAAGCCTTTATACCATAGTCCAATGTCTTTGGTCTGTAGATATTCCAACATCTAGTAGAAAATTCCAACACCTCTGACAAAAAAGGCCTAAAAAACTCCAATGCCTTTCCAGATCAGCTGTAAATCTGAAAAAAGAAAACACCAAGCTGAGTAAAAAAAATTCCAAAAATAAGAAAAAAAGCCTTGTCCAATAGGGATGCCTCTACTGGTCAAATAAAAAATCTAATGCCTTGCAAATCTAGGATGCCAAGATAAAAATTTGGTAGATCTACAACACCTCTTCTTGCATTAGCAAATCCAACACCCTTCAAATTTCTTCTTCCTTGGCAAATTTTGGTGCCTTTGATCTCTTCAATGCAAGAAATCTTCAACACCTCTTATCTCTTTCGAAGATCTCCATGCTCCTCAATATAGTAAATGATGCCTCTCTCAATAGATTAATGCCACTTTCCTTCCTCTTAAAATGGAACACCAATCTTTAGAAGTAAAAAAATCTTCAAAAGTCTTAAAAATTGGCTTGTCTCTTTCCTCAAGGGAAATCAATGACAAGGGAAGAAGTAGTTACAAGGGAAATACACGACAAGGGAAGAAGCAACATCAAGGAATTTTTTTGAAGCAACAATAATGCAGATAGGAGCAATACCTCAAAGATCTGGTACCATGTTAGGAATGATGAACAAGCATTTCAACCCAAGATTCAGAAGGGAATAAAAGAACATCACACATGAAGCTACAAACAATTGATTACAAAATAAAGCAATGCAAGTGTTATTAAAAAATATGATATGCTAGTACAAAGGAAAGCTCTTGCAGAAATAGGTAAGGTGAAACATAGAACTAACCTAACTAGCCAATGTGGGATAAATCCTCACATAAAACAAACTCACTAAAAGAACTAGCTAATCCACTAATAAATGTGAAAACTACATGAAATACATACTCTATCAATATCATTTAACTTAGTGAGCCCTTTTTCAACATCCTACATAATTTTGAATTGTACCAAAAGAATGGCAGGCTCTAAGGTGTTGGAAGAATTATTTAGATACTCTTATCTCCCACACTGATAAACTACATTCAATCATTTATTTGAGTTCCTAGAGCCTCACTAATTTATGAAATTTCAAGGTCATGTCATAGGTTTTTGGTCTACTTTTATCTTTATACATCAAAAGGGGCTAGCTCCAACTCACGAAAATTCATATTAATTATTTGGTAGTGGTAACATTATCTCATTTCATTATGGCATCATGATACTTGCCAAAAGTGTGAATAAAAGTGGTGTATTTAATGGTTACTTTACGGTCAATAGCAAAATGACAAGTTTTGAGATAAATGAACATCTTAGGATATTGTATACCCAAGGTTCATGTTCTCTTGTAAACCATTTTGTGGAGAGAAAACCTTACTTATCTTCTTTGAATTCTACAATTTTTATTTTCCACAAAGAATAAAAAATATTTAGGGAGCTTTTAAACCAATCATTTCTAAAATACACCTTTTTCAAAACATCTTAGCAAGAATATATATCGACGAGTCATAAGGATTGACCATAAAATAAGTACACTTCTATATGGATCGATTAGTGGGTTCAACACCCCAATACACTATGTATGTTGCAAATAATATAAAGGTGAAAGTGATGGTGCCTCTAGGGATAAAATTATGGTTATTAAATGACACATGATGCCATACCAAAATATCCTAACAAAAGTGTGAAGAAAATTCATGTGATTTTGATTTATTAAAGATAAAATACATCCATATCTAGAAAATACATCTAGTTGGTCTTGACTATATATTTACAATCCAGGGTAGTATTAGTAGATCTTTATGAATTCGCAATATTTTTTGTGTTGGGTTTTCATTTTTTGGATATGTGATGCATGTTTGCATCAAAAGTTTTTTTTTATGCAAATTGTGGCAATTATAGATTTTTTCTCCAAAGACATTTAACAACACTAAATTTGAAAGACACAATCTATTTTGACTCTTTTCTTTCCAAACCATCTTACCTCAATCTTCTAACTTTATACATATAAGGATACTTCTTGATACAACAACACATTGATCTCTATCCACAAGAGTTATTCCATCTTGAGTTTCTAGAACTCCAAATATTGGCCATTAAAAATTTTGATCTCTATCCTTGTGCTTCCTGTCACTTTCCTTTACACAAATATTCTCACATGCAATTCTCTCATGTGAAAAAAAGTTTATCACGCAGTTAAGATGCCTTGAATCTACAAACAAAGCCAAACCCTAGCTTTATTTGCAAATGAAGAAAAAATAGATCGATAAACTAACACAATAAAAGTAATGTTAACTGAGTATAAAACTATAACATAAAGAAAAATGCACACACATAATACACATGTTTTCACTTGGAAAAGCACTTTGAGGAAAAAAACCAACACAACAACCTTATTCCTTAATGTATTAGCTCAATGGTTTATAATATAATATTGTACTTTCAAGATTTACTTTACTTAATGCATGCTATTTGTATTTATAGGCACATTAATAAGAAACCATCTAAGTTGTACCTAACTATGTGATGTATAAAACATGGGCATGAACCAACCAATTTACATGTACAGTCTAGATGAGTGTAAATCATGTATATTGTAAATAGTGAAAAGTATCCAAGATATTTTCAACAAGACCCTTTTCACCTAGTTTTGGGTCCCTCGAGGTCATAAGCCCTAATTTGTTGGCCTTTCTTCCATTGTGTGAAAGCTTGCATGACAATTAGATCCTAATTTCAATACAATAAATCAATAAATATATAAGTATATTAGTTCATTTAAGACATATAATGAATGAACACTAGCATTTAGAGAAGGCATTCATAAATAAAAAGATATATAAAAAACATCTAGCTTTTATTTCTACATTCTAAAAGAAATTAAGTATTCATTGTAATATTGAAAACCACTATAAATAAATGTTATATTAAACTCCATAATGAAATTACATCTTACTTAACATATTATTTTTAATATTTATATGCTATTGAAAATGATAATACATAACTAATATTTAAAAACTATGTTCATCTTAAAAATAAATCCCAAAACAAATATTTATATTATCTTCTACAAATTTAACTTTCAATCATCCTAAAATCTATGTAAAATTTTAAAAAGGTGAACAAGATTTTCGAAATCCCAACTAAACAAATACATTCAAGGAATCATATTTTACTCATTTATTATTTGCCAAAAACATTTAATATTCTTGTAAGCATTTTATGCATTAAATATAACTATAATAATATAACAAGAGACTTTTTAAGTTTTATGTTATATTGTAATTATATTTTAGGGTTAGATGGAATTGATAAAATTCTTTTTGGTATGACCATCTCAGAGTGAAACTTTATAATATAATACAATTTATTTTATAAAAAGAATTTATATTATTAAGAAATCATTAAATTTTAAGTACAATGTGTTCTAATCCATAGTGTGCAATTTTCAAATAGTGTATTGATTTTATAATTAAAAAGAAATCATATTGATATGTTAAGAAAATTATTAAATTATTTAAACATTTAAATGTAGATATTTTTATTTAAAGTTGGGATTTTTGATCAAAATTTTATGCGATGCAATAATGATAAATTTTTTTATCCTCTTTTTTTAGGGAAGTTCTTATGGAGGATTGTATGAAGGAGATGCTTTCAACCAATCTTCAACGGACTTTTCGACAAGTGTCTTTGTCCTTCCCTCATGAGCCCATTCTTTCTCTCATTGTAAAAGACTCTTTTAAAAAGCTTGGTGGAGATTCATAAATAAAATGATCAAGCAAAAATGCAGTGATTTTGTTCAACCCTCCTCTCTTACCCTCCCTGCTTTTCCCTATTGTTGTCCCTCTCACCAAGACTGTTGATCCTTCCTCCCCTCCTCATGTTGCTCTCTCCTTGTTACCCACTCTTTTAATATTTGTTTTAGTCATCCCCACATCCGTTGAATAATACCATCAATGCCTTTTGAAAGCATCATACTTGATAAAATGAGCGATGAATTGAAGCTTCCCTCAAATTGTTTAATTAAATTAATGCAATTTTGGCCTATGTTGGTTTTTTTTTGGTCTAAACAATTATTTCTACGTTTCCCTAACAATAGTATTTAATTCCATGACTTGCATTAAGATCTTATTTAGAAATAAAGATTTTCGATTCTTAAGAATAAAGTGAAAATAATTTTGACATTAAACATATATTATTAATTATAATTTAATATTTTGTATTTTATTGTTTTTCATTATTTTTTCATATTACTTGCTATCCATTGTCAACACAATCACATTATTTTTTTAATTATCAAGATATAAGCTTATATTCAATACGAGGTAGAGTCCTCAAAAACTCAAAATTTCTTTAAGGAGTTATTGTAAATTTATAAACCATAATTATTTAATTATTGTCATTTGAGGGCGGTGAAGCTATGGCAAGGGTGAATCTCATTTTTTTGTTTAATTTTGTATTACACTATTTAAATGTCATGATTGAGTAAATTCTTTTCGATTTTGTATTGATTAAAAAAATGGAGATTATTCAATAGTTAAATGAAGAGGTTGAGATTTTGAAATTTTCTTGTGAAATAGATTTTTCTTATCATTTATTGGTAAAAATATTGCTCTGAGTTTTTTAAAGTTGTCTCCCTTTTATAAATATGTAATGATAGGTTAAATATTTTTGGATCATTGTGTATTTAATAGGGAGTTGGTTTTGCAATTGTTGTATAGATGACCTAAATAGAACTATTGAATGTTGAGGCAATATTCTGTATCAGAAGACTGCACTCATTTTTGGTCTCACAAATGAACTATCTTTTAACATGCTTATAACATATTCTATATATAATGGATTTTCCACAATTACCAACACGTCAATTATTGCATTGTATTTTGGCTATTCAACAACAAACCAACCCCCCCAAAAAAACATAGCATTCCATGAAACCGCTTTTGCAAATTACATTTGCTTAAATTCCTCTAGTGCCTTTTTAGAGAACCCATTTTTTGCTTACCCTGCAATTTTGGTGCTCCAAGAAATGACATTTGCTCAACACATTTCATGGGCCTTGTCTATGCTTCCAAATTTTGCTTAGTAGTAAAAATAAATCTCTGCATGGTTTAAAGACACTTGCTGAATTATTGGTCATGTGGTTCTTCATTGTTGAATTGAGTGCCTCAAAGAAAGCTCCAAAACTCTTTTAGGGGTTAAATGACATAATCGTTGTTATTATCACCAATCGCTATTAGATAAACACACTATTCACAAATAGTTAGCCTAAGACCTTTCCAATACTAGTTAATGCATCGACATAGAAAAAAAAAGGAAAATTTTAGAAATTTCTATAATACATACTTATAAGATATGCTATATATATTGGATTTTCCATAATTACCAACATATCAACTGTTGTATTGTATTCAGGGTATTCAACAAAAAACTAAAAAAAAATACCGATTAACTACAATAATAAAAAAGGAGAAATACAATTGCACAACCATTACTTATCCCTTGATAATTTACAAAACTCGACCTAAATACTTCTGTTAAAAGTGCACTAAACTTATAAACATTTCATTTGAAAGCTTTAAAGCAACATCAAAACAACCATTCTATGCATATCCTAGAGACATAGCATTCCATGAAACCACTTTTATTTCAGCTATTATCTCAAACATTTCACGAGCTTTTTGCTTGGCGGTTCAAACAAATTTTTGCATGGTTTAAAGATTCCTGTTGATCTATTAGCCACATGGTTCTTCATTTTGATGTTAGCAAAGCAAGGTTTAAATAATAGTCATTAATTATATTTAGAAATAAATTTTAATAAATATATCTTACTAAAGATATATTACCTATTATATTTTCTAATATTTATTCAGATTATATTATAGATTATTAAAGAGAATATTTATTTAAAATATAACTATTATAATATATTAATTATTTGTTTTAGTATACTAATATAATATATTATAACGATATTATCTATTATATTATGTAATGTATATTTAGATTGTATTATATATTACTAAATATAATATTTATTTATGATAAATTTATTATAATAATATAATATAGTATTAATATATATTACATAATATAATAGATTATATATTATTAGTAAAATCTATTTATCATAAAGTATTTTTAAATAAAATTTTAATCATGTAATGACGCTCGCTCATTTGTACATTTGATCTACTGAACAATTCATACATCAAATGATAGCCATTACACATCAAAATCCATCCACGCTATTGCTAGGCCTTAGTCTATCTTTGGCATCCTCAATTATGTTCAATGTATCTATAATAATTATCAAACCCACATACTTTAGTCTTTATATCTCCCATCAAATTAAAGCGTGCATTCCAACTACCACTTTACATAGTCCCCAGATTCTCGACACATGGGGGAATATCAACACTACGAACTATCAGTTTGCCTTTGTGTCTTTTGACTTTGTATATTGCTTCTAAGCACCCAACTTTGCCACATGTATGGCCCACAATGTTCGAAGGAGTTGGAAAACAATATGCTAGTCTGTAAATGCTTCATCGGTCCCAGATAGATGAAGAAATGACATGTGGAGATTCATTAACGGTTAGGAAGACTTCAACTTTTTCAAATGATTTAGAAACCAAGCTCCAAACAAAAGATAAAACTCGAAAAAGTCACAAGATGACCAAGATTAAAAAAAATGTAAGAAATAAAATCAATAAAAAGCTTAACCTCACAAATATAACTAACACAATGACAAGTGACATACATCTAATAACAACAATCAACCTGTTTTCCTAATTACCAATAAGTATTAAAACCACTACACAACTCTTATTTTAATTGATATTTTATAAAAATTAGTAGAAAAACTTTTTCTTAAATTTCTTAATAAGTTTATATAATCTTATTTTTATAGATCAATATTATGTAAAAATTAATAAAAAAATATTTTTTATTAGATCATTTGATTACATAATATTATCTTCTTTTATTGTAAGACGAAATTAATACTTCAACCTTTAACATTTTAAGATCAAAGACTCTAAATTATGATTAACTTAAAATTTTATTATCAAATTATTTCTTCAACTTCTAATTTAATAAATGCACATATTTCATGTATAAAGCCCCAATAAAATCTATAAAATCCCTCATTTAATTAAAAAATATATATATTAAAATCAAATAAACATAATATTCCCCAACATTTGTTTATTGTTTATTTAAGTATATGAAGGCACAAACACAAGCAATTTTTCTATTTGTTTTGGGTCATCCTTTGAATAATACCATCAATGGCTTTTGAAAGTATCCTACTTGATAAAATGAGCGATGAATTCAAACTGACCTCAAATTGTTTAATTAAATTAATGCAATTTTGGCCTATGTTGTTTTTATTGCTTACATCGACCATAATTGACCAGAATCATTGAATTGGTTTAAACAATTATTTTTATATATACTTAACAATAGTATTTTCCATGAATTGCATTAAGATCTTATTTAGGAATAAAGATATTTGATTATTAAGAATTATGTGAAAATGTTTTTTTTTTTTCTGGAGGCCTATTTTTCATCTAAACATTTATTAGTTTTAATTATATCAGATTAAGTATATATTATTAATTATAATCTAATACTTTATATTCCATCATTTTTATTATTTTTTCATGCCATTTGTTATTTGTTGTCAACATAATTAGATTAATTTATGTATTATCAAGAGATAAGGTTACATTAAATACGAGGTAGGATCTTCAAAAACTCAAAACTTTTTTAAGGAGTCATTATTAATTTATAAACCATTCTCTTATAATTATTCAATCAGTGTCACTAAAAGGTGGGGAAGCTATGGCAGGGATGAATCTCATTTTGTTTGTTTAATTTTGTATTACACTATTTCAATGTCGTGACTGAGTCATTTCTTTTCAAGTTTGTGTCGATTCTAAAAATATAGATTATTCAATAGTTAAATGCAAAGGTTGAGATTTTGAGATTTTCTTGTGAAATAGTTTTTCCTTGTCATTTAACTTCCTTCTGTAGAGTTTTTTAAAGTTATCTCCCTTTTGTAAATATGCAATTATAGCTTATGCATTTTTAGATAATTGTGTATTTAATAGGGAGTTCATTTTACAATTGTTGTATAGATAGCCTGAATAAAACCATTGAATGTTGAGGTAATATTCTCTATCAAAAGACTACACTCATAATATCTCCCATTACGTTATTGTTAGAAATGTGTGGCTTATTTCTCAATCTTTATGGTCTTCCTTATCTTGCACAATAAAACTCTCACCCATATCCATCTATTACCTCACTCTCATATTGTATACTTCATTGATTCATGTGTGCATGCTAGGCCTTTACTAGTATTTATATATTACCTTTTCTTTTCATTTTCTTTGGTCAATAATTTGAAGTTGTATCATTTTCATTTTTAAGCTCGAAGTAAAAGATGTTGGGAGGTAAAGAAATAAGGACACATTTTAGGAGGCAAGGCTTATATAAATTAATACTTGTTCTAAATTATCATTATGTGAATATGGTTATATTTTATGGTCACGATCATACTCTCTTTTCTATTATTTATAAAAGTTACAAATATGGGGTGGTAAATGCACATGTTAGCTCATTTCCCATTCTTGACCATAAAAATTATGTTAATTTCCCATGGTGTAGTGTAACCCAAAATGAGTATTGCCTCACAGATATCGTAGAATCCTCTTGGTAGCCTGGCAATGACTGTCATGAAGGTCATGTGTAAACCTAGATACAAGCCCAACTACAAATGAAATGTTGGGGTGAGTATGGGTCAAATACATAGGACTCCCAACCATCTACCTATATAATGTAAGATCATAAAGTGGAGTAGTACTAGAGATAATGAGAGTCACTCTAGACTAAAAAGAATAAGGACTTGTCTTGTAATCAACCATGCTAAAATGCTGAAGAAGATCAAGGGTATACTTATGCTAACTCAAATAAATCCTTGCATATGACTATGAAATATGTAAACTAAGGAGGAAATGGAAAAGACCAAGATCTGTCATGTCAAATTGTGCGAAAAGTGATTGATGAATAGTTTGAATCTAAGATGAGGAGTTTCCTGTGAGAAGCAGATCATCAACATACAAGACTAGAATAAAAATGTCCTCCCCAATATGTTGAATATATACTGTGGGATCAGAGTGGTAGTGAACAAAGCCAATGGAAAGAATAAGTGAATCCATCTTATCATACCAAGCTTGAGGGGTCTATTTGAGACTGTAAGAGAATTCCTAAATTGATAAATAAGATAAGAATCATGAACAAACCCAATAGGCTGCTCCATATAGATTTCCTCATGCAAGTATCCATGCAAGAAATCACTCTTAACATCCATCTGATGTACTGGAAAAAATTGTGATGTAGTAAGAGAGTACAAGGCATACAAAATCCATCTTGGTAATGGGTACAAAATTCTCATAATAGTCAATATCTTTGACCTATGAGAATTCCTTTGAAATAATACATGCTTTATATTTGTCAATGGACCCATCAACTACATATTTGGTGCAGTAAATCCACTTGCACCTAACCAAATTTATTCTCTTAGGAAGAGTGACCAAATCCCAAGTGTGATTCTTCATCAATGAAGAATAATCATCTATCATCACATCTTCGTGCTCCTGTATCCCATGAGCCTATGAAGAATATTGTGGATCCCTAAAGAATGCCTAATATAAAAGTACAATACCTATATAATGTGCATGATGATGTTGAGTAGGTAGAAGATCCTGTATGAAAGGCACTGACTTAGAAACTATAATATGAGCCCACCTAGGCATAGTCAAAACATTAGTATGAATAGGATCCTCATCCTATATAAACTCCTTAGTAATCTCCTGAACTGGATCATCGAAGAATGAATCCTCAAGAGGAGGTAAATCATCAAAAGAAGAGGAAGAAGGCATGGAAGAAGATGAAAAGTCATGAGATGTGAAGTGTTCATAAAATTATACATGTGTTCAAAAATGAACATTATGAGTATTAAATACCCTATAACAATGAAAGGTTTTATCTTATTATCCAAAGCTTTCCTTTTCTAATTTGGTACAAATGCCCAAGCAAGGCTCCCAAAGATAGAAAAATGAGACATCGAGCTTGGTTCTAGACCAAGCCTCCTCTAGAGTCATGCTCAAGTGCTTGATGTGGTGTGAGGTTTTGAATGTAGTTCACATAATTAACTCCTCTGCCCAATATATATGAGGTAAATATTATGAATGCATCATGCAATTAGCCATATCCTTTAGAGTTCGGTTCTTCCTTTCTTCTAAGCCATTTTGTTGTGGAGTGTGTGCAACATAATGCTAGTGAACAATACTATGGATTGATAAAAAATTAGAGAAATTTCAACTGAAGTACTCCCCTCATTATCTATATGAATATTCTTGATGCAACTCAAAGACTATTTCTCGACCAAAGCCTTAAAGACTTTAAAGTGAGAAAAGGCATCACTCTTGTATGTGAGGAAATAAATCCAAGTACGCCTTGAGAAATTATCAATAAAGGTAAGTGTATACTTATCTTCATTGAAATAAGGAATATAAAAGACCATCAAAACACTGTGCACAAGCTCAAGTGGTAAAAAAGCTCTCATGAACATACCCTTAGGAAACAAATGTTGGTTTTGTTTTCTCAATGCACAACTGGGGCAAAGTCCTTCAAGACATGAAATTGTAGGAAGACCTCTACCATACTGTGAGTGCTCAACTCCTTCAAATATTTTTAGTTTAGGTGTCCAAATATCTCATGCCAAAGCCAACTCTCAAAATATTTATGAGAAATTAAACATGTCCCTAAATAAGGATTATCATCAAAACCCTCAAAATAGTAAAGTCGAGAACTATGATCAACAACACCTTATGTAATAACTATGTGTGGCTATAACAAATATTGAACTTTAGCACCCTATGGTGTGAAAGTCACTATCTTACCTTGACTAGAATGTTAAATTTGATAAACTAAAATTAGATTGGTGGAGATATCTGGAACATATAATGCATCATTGATGCAACCACCATCTAGTTGTATGTCACCTTCCCCTTAACAAAAATGAAGGAATAAACTCCAACCTCAATATTAGAAGTAGAATTCAGACCAAGAGATACAAAAGACTCCTTGGAAGAAGCTATATGGTGTGAAGTACTAGAATATAGAACTTAGCTATCTAAAATAAGTAACTGTGATCTCCCGACAACATTAAGCTTCTGTGGATGAGATGGAAAAGGAATGGAGATAATAATCTTGTGTTTATTAAAGACATCCTCTAGGGCTTGCATTCTCTTGAAACACTTAGAATTCATGACCTAGCCCCCCACAATAAGATCAAGATATGTTAGACTTATTCTTAGATTTGGAAGATGGTTTGGGTTTATATGTATTAGTGTTGGGATTAGGTGCACTTTGAGATGGAGGAGTGTTCTTCTTACTCTTAGTTTTTTCCTTAGTCTTAGGATGTGATGCAATTAATTATTTTTCATAGGTGGAAGACTCAAGGTGAGACAATTTGGATTCCTCCCTAATCTCTCATAAAACAACTCTAGATCTGGCATTTTGAATATGGCATCTAAGGCATCCATATTATAGAAAAAGGTAGAAGCAAAGATTTGGAATGGACCACTATATTTAGACAAGATAAAGTACACATAATCTCCATCCTTTTTATCTCATTCACTCCCCTTTAAATGTGTCAACAAATGCATAAAATTAGTGAAGTAGTCTACAATGGGGGCAAAGTCATCTAGATTTAGTGAAGTAAGCTCCACTTTAAGTTGCATGGCTCTCAAGTGTTCTAATTTTTTAAAAAAAATTCTTTAATGTATTCCACATTTTAAATGGAGAATCACACCCATCAAAATGAAACAAAACACTGTCACTCACATAACCCCCAATCAAGCCCATATAATCTTGAAATTTACATTAGTGCTAATTTTTTTTAAATTCACTTGTAAATTATGGTTGAGTTTCATTTATTAGGGACCATAATTCATTGTGCTTTATGATTGTTTCCATTTGACATCTCCATGTATGGTAATTATGTGTATTCAAAGACTCACAATGGTCAAAACTAGAAGTAGAAGCCATGAAAGAATGCAAAAGGGTACACAAAATTGACATCAAGACAACCCCCTAAAAGATTGTATTACAAGACTGCCTCCCCCACCAATTTGACACTTAATAAAAGTAGTGATTTTGTAAAAAATTAATGACACCAATGGATAGAGAATCAAAAACCATGAACATTTGAAAAAAATGAAACTCAAATCTGAGTTACGGTCCAAAAGTTATCGGTGTTAAAATTTCTCGTAAAATGGGTCAAAACATTAAAAAACGCTACAAACTAATTTTTGTGACCAAATCAGAAAAGAACATAATCATATACCCACTCATTGGAACTAAATTGAACCTTGGACTTAGAAATGCTAATTGATGTGAAAAATGATCATCCTGGTTATCGTTATGCTTATGCAAGTGAAGTTTGCTTGCTCTTGAAGCAAAAATTCAGCATGGTAATAGAAAAATGAATAAAACCAATTATTTTGAGTAGTTTATTGTTGTTTTTGGGTTCAGATCCCCCCAAGGGCCTCAATTTTTCAATGCAACAAATCTTCAACTCTTTTGATCTCTTCAATGCAAAAAACAAACTCCAACCAAAGCACCTTAGTTCAAAAAATGCAAATGATGCCTTTGGAATGCACATGCAGATCTGAAGCAAGAAATGAAGCTTAAAAAAGCAATGCCTACCATAGTAGATCTTAATGCCTCAACATATTTCAATGTAGAATTGAATAAGCAGAGAATTCGAATGCATTTCTTCAGTAGATCCAGTTAAAAAACGCCCAAAAAACTCTAAAGCCTCTCTACCACAGTCCAAGCCTTTATACCATAGTCCAATGTCTTTGGTCTATAGATATTCCAACATCTAGTAAAAAATTCCAACACCTCTGACAAAAAAGGCCTAAAAAACTCCAATGCCTTTCCAAATCAGCTGCAAATCTAAAAAAAGAAAACACCAAGCTGAGTAAAAAATAATGCCACAAATAAGAAAAAAAGCCTTGTCCAATGGGGATGCCTCTACTAGTCAAATAAAAAATCCAATGCCTTGCAAATTTGGGATGCCAACATAAAAATTTGGCAAATCTATAAACACCTCTTCTTACATTAGCAAATCCAACACCCTTTAACTTTCTTCTTCCTTGGCAAATTTTAGTGCCTTTGATCTCTTCAATGCAACACATCTTCAACACCTCTTATCTATTTAAAAGATCTCCACGCTTCTCAATAGAGTAAATGATGCCTCTCTCAATAGATCAATGCCACTTTCCTGACTCTTCAAATGGAACAGCAAGCTTCAGAAGCAAAAAAATCTTCAAAAGTCTTAAAAATTGGCTTGTCTCTTGCCTCAAGGGAAATCAATGACAAGGGAAGAAGTAGTTGCAAGGGAAATACATGAGAAGGGAAGAAGTAAAATCAAGAGAAATTTTTGAAGCAGGGACAATGTAGATGGGAGCAATACCTCAAAGCTTTGGTACCATGGTAGGAATGATGAACAAATATTTCAACCCAAGATTCAGAAGTGATAACTCCAAGAACATCACACATGAAGCTACAAACAATTGATCACAAAATAAAGTAATGCAAGTGCTATTCAAAAATATGATATGCTAGTACAAAGGAAAGCTCTTGCATAAATAGGTAAGGTGAAACATAAAACTAACCTAACTAGCCAATGTGCGATAAATCCTCACATAAGAAAAACTCACTAAAAGATGAAATAACTAGCTTATACACTAAAAAATATGAAAAATGCATGAAACACATACTCTATCAATATCATTTAACTTAGTGAGCCCTTTTTCAACATCCTACATAATTTTGAATTGTACCAAAAGAATGGCAGGCTTGAAAGTGTTGGAAGAATTATTTAGAGACTCTTATCTCCCACATTTATAAACTACATTCAATCATTTATTTTAGTTCCCAGAGCCTCACTAATTTATGAAATTTCAAGGTCGTGTCATAGGTTTTTGGTCTACTCTTATCTTTATACATCAAAAGGGGCTAGCTCCAAGTCACGAGAATTAATATAAATTATTTGGTAGTAGTAACATTATCTCATTTCATGATGGTATCATGATACTTGCCAAAAGTGTGAATAAAAGTGGTGTATTTAATGGTTACTTTAAGGTCAATGGGAAAATGACAAGTTTTGAGATAAATGAACATCTTAGGATATTGTATACCCAAGTTTCATGTTCTCTTGTAAACCATTTTGTGGAGAGAAAACCTTATCTTCTTTGAATTCTACAATTTTTATTTTCCACAAAGATTTAGGGAGCTTGTAAACTAATCATTTCTAAAATACACCTTTTTAAAAACATCTTAGCAGGAATATAGATTGATGAGTCATAAAGATTGACCATAAAATAAGTAAACTTCTAGATGGATGGATTAGTGGGTTCAACACCCCAATAGACTATGTATGTTGCAAATAATATAAAGGTGAAAGTGATAGTGCCTCTAAGGATAAAATTATGGTTATTAAATGACACATGATGCCATACCAAATTATCCTAACAAAAGTGTGAAGAAAATTCACGTGATTTTGATTTATTAAAGATAAAATACATCCATATCTAGAAAACACATCTAGTTGGTCCTGACTATATATTTACAGTCCAGGGTAGTATTATTAGATTTTTATGAATTTGTAATACTTTTTGTGTTGGATTTTCATTTTTTGGATATGTGATGCATGTTTGCATCAAAAGTTTTTAAATGCAAATTGTGTCAATTATTGATTTTTTTTCTCCAAAGACATTTAATAACACTGAATTTGAAAGACATTTGAGTCTTTTCTTTCCAAACCATCTTACCTCAATATTATAACTTCATACATATAAGGATACTTCTTGATACAACAACACATTGATCTCTATCCACAAGAGTTCTTCCATCTTGAGTTTCTAGAACTCAAAATATTGGCCATTAAAATTTTTGATCTCTATCCTTGTGCTTCCCGTCACTTTACTTTGCACAAAGATTCTCACATGCAAGTCTCTCACGTGAAAAAAAGTTTATCATGCAATTAAGATGCCTCAAATCTACAAACAAAGCTAAACCCTAGCTTTAATTGCAAATGAAGAAAAAATAGATCAATAAACTAACATAATAAAAGCAATGCTAACTGAATATAAAACTATAACATAAAAAAAAATGCACACACATAATACACATGTTTTCACTTGGAAAATCCCTTTGAGTAAAAAACCCAACACAAGAACCTTCTTCCTTACCGTATTAACTCAGTGGTTTATAATATAATATTGTACTCCCAAGATTTGCTTTACTTAACGCATGTTATTTGTATTTATAGGCACATTAATAGGAAACCATCTAAGTTGTACTTAACTATGTGATGTATAAAACATGGGCATGAACCACACAATTTGCATGTACAGTCTAAATGAGTGTAAATCATGTACATTGTAAATAGTGAAAAGTATCTAACATATTTTCAACAAGGCCCTTTTCACCTAGTTTTGGGTCCGCTGAGGTTGTAGGCCCTAATTTGTTGGATTTTTTTCTATTGTGTGAAGGCTTGCATGACAATAGGATCCTAATTTCAATACAATAAGTCCATAAATATATAGGTGTATTAGTTCATTTAAGACATATAATGAATGAACACTAGTATTTAGAGAAGGCATTCATAAATAAAAAGATATATAAAAAACATCTAGCTTTTATTTCAACATTTTAAAAACAATTAAGTATTCATTGTAGTATTGAAAACCATTATAAATAAATGTTACATTACATTAAACTCCGTAGTGGAATTACATTTTACTTGACATATTATTTTCAATATTTATATACTATTGAAAGTGATGATAAATAACTAATATTTAAAAACTATGTTTATCTTAAAAATAAATCCCAAAACAAATATTTATATCATCTTCTATAAATTTAACTTTCAATCTTCTTAAAATCTATGTAAAATTTTAAAAAAGCGAACAAGATTTTTGAAATCTCAAGTAAACAAATACATTCAAGGAATCATATTTTACTTATTTATTGTTTGCCAAAACCATTTAATATTCTTTTAAGCGAGTGCATTAAATATAATCGTAATAATTTAACAAAAGACTTTTTAAGTTTTATGTTATACTATAATTAGATTTTAGGGTTAGATGAAATTGATAAAATTCTTTTTGGTATGACCATCTCACAATTAAACTTTATATTACAATATAATTTATTTTATAAAAAGAATTTATATCATTAAGAAATCATTAAATTTTTAGTATAATGTGTTCTAATCCATAGTGTGCACTTTTCAAATAATGTATTGATTTTATAATTAATATTGATATATAAAATAATAATAAATAATAACTCTTTAGATGACTTCCTCACTATTAAAAATATGAAAATTAAAATAATAAAATAATTATAAGATCACATGATCTGTTAAGAGTATAATTCCCTATAACTTAACTATGTAATTGTTGTAGGGTATGTAGTTATAAATAAGTTCAACTTTGATTAATAAAACCTAGTTATTAGTACCTGAGTCATCCCTTATTTTAGTTGGTAATACATGAGAATTAGTAGGAAGGTTTTTTCTTAAGTCTTTTAATAATTTTATATGATCTTTATTTTTATAGATCAATATTATATACAAATTAATAGAAAGATATTTTACTAATTTTAAAAATAATTTTACATAATATTGTCTTTTTTAAATTTTATTGTAAAACTAAATTAATAATTTAACCTCTAACATTTTAAAATTAAAAAATTGTAATTGTAATTTTATTTATTTATTTATATATATATATATATATATATATATATATATATATATATGATACTTTAATTTTTAATTTAATAAATACACATATTTCATATGTGAAGACCCAATAAAAACTATAAAATCCTTTGTTTAACCCCCAAAAAATAAAAATAACTAAATAAAATGTTAAAATCAAATAAACATGATATTGGTAAAAATATTGCTTCGAATTATTAAAAGTTATCTCCCTTTTGTAAATATGTAATGATAGTTTAAATATTTTTAGATCATTGTGTATTTAATACAGAGTTGGTTTTGCAATTGTTGTATAGATGACTTGAATAGAACTATTGAATGTTGAGGCAATATTATGTATTAGAGGACTGTGCTCATTTTTGGTCTCACAAATGAATTATCTCTTAACATGCTTATAACATATTCTATGTATAATGGATTTTCCCAATTACCAACATATCAACTATTGCATTGTATTTTGACTATTCAACAACAAACCAATCCCCCCCCCCCCAAAAAAAAATATATAGCATTACATGAAACCATTTTTGCAAATTACATTTGCTTAAATTCCTCTGGTGCCTTTTTAGAGAACCCATTTTTTGCTTACCCTGCAACTTTGGTACTCCAAGAAATGACATGTTCTCAACACATTTCACAGGGCTTGTCTATGCTTCCAAATTTTGCTTAGTAGTAAAAATAAATATCTGCATGGTTTAAAGACAACTGCTGAATTATTGGCCATGTGGTTCTTCATTGTTGAATTGAGTGCCTCAAAGAAAGCTTTAAAACTCTTTTAGGGGTTAAATGACATAATTGTTGTTCTTATCACAAATCGCTATTAGGTAAACACAATATTCACAAATAGTTAGCCTAAGACCTTTCCAATACTAGTTAATGCATCGACATAAGAAAAAAAAGAAAATTTTAGAAATTTCTATAATACATACTTATAAGATATGCTATATATATTGGATTTTCCATAATTACCAACATATCAACTATTATATTGTATTTAGGGTATTCAACAACAAACTTATATATATATATATATATATATATATATATATATATATATATATATATATATATATATATATATATATATATATATATATATATATATATATATATATATATATTAACTACAATAATAAAAAAGGAGAAATACAATTGCACAACCATTACTTATCCCTTGCTAATTTACAAAACTCTACCTAAATACTTATGTTAAAAGTGTATTAGACTTATAACCATAGACTTATAAACATTTCATTTGAAAACTTTAAAGCAACATCAAAACAACCATTCTATGCATATCCTAGAGACATATCATTCCATGAAACCACTTTTATTTCAGCCATTATCTCAAACATTTTACGAGCCTTTTACTTGGTGGTTCAAACAAATTTTTGCATGATTTAAAGATACCTGTTGATCTATTAGCCACATGGTTCTTCATTTTTGATGTTAGCAAAGCAAGGTTTAAATAATAGTCATTAATTATATTTAGAAATAAATTTTAATAAATATATATTACTAATGATATATTACCTATTATACTATCTAATATTTATTCAGATTATTTTATAGATTATTAAAGAGAATATTTATTTAAAATATAACTATTATAATACATTAATTATTTATTTTAGTATACTAATATAATATATTATAACGATATTATCTATTATATTATGTAATGTATATTTAGATTGTATTATATATTACTAAATATAATATGTATTTATGATAAATTTATTATAATAATATAATATAGTATTAATATATATTACATAATGTAATAGATTATATATTATTAGTAAAATCTATTTATCATAAAGTATTTTTAAATAAAATTTTAATCACGTAATGATGCTCGCTCATTTGTACATTTGATCTACTGATCAAGTCATACATCAAATGATAGCCATTACACATCAAAATCCATCCACACTATTACTAGGCCTTAGTCTATCTTTGGCATCCTCAATTATGTTCAATGTATCTAGAATAATCATCAAACCCACATACTTTAGTCTTTATATCTCCCATTAAATTAAAGTGTGCATCCCAACTACCACTTTACATAGCATCAAGACACGTGGCGTGTTTATAGCTTCCCTAAGTTATATACTATGCTTCTTATAGGCCAAGTCCCCAGATTCTCGACACATGGGAGAATATCAGCATTACGAACTATCGGGTTGCCTTTGCTTTCTTTTGACTTTGTATATTGCTTTTAAGCACCCAACTATGCCACATGTATGGCCCACAATGTTCGAAGGAGTTGGAAAATAATATGCTAGTCTGTAAATGCTTCATCGGTTCCAGATAGATGAAGAAATGACACGTGGAGAGTCATTAACGGTTAGGAAGACTTCTTCTTTTTCAAATGATTTAGAAACCAAGCTCCAAGCAAAAAACAAAACTCGAAAAAGTCACAAGATGACCAAGATAAAGAAAACATCAAAAATAAAATCAATGGAAAGCTTAATCCCACAAACATAACTAACACAATGACAAGTGACATACATCTTACAACAACAAAGTCAACCTATTTTCTTAATTACCATAAGTACTAAAACCACTACACAACTCTTATTTTAGTTGATATTCTATAAAAATTAGTAGAAAAGCTTTTTCTTAAATTTCTTAATAATCTTATTTTTATAGATCAATATTATGTAAAAATTAATAAAAATATCTTTTTTATTAAGTCATTTCATTACATAATATTATCTATTTTTATTATAAAACTCTAAATTATGATTAACTTAAAATTTTATTAGCAAATTGATATCAAATTAATTCTTCAACTTCTAATTTTAAAAATGTACATATTTCATATATAAAGCCCCAATAAAATCCCTCGTTTAATTAAACAATATATATATTAAAATCAAATAAACATAATATTCCCTCACATTTGTTTATTGTTTATTTAATTATATGAAGGCACAGACACAAGCAATATTTCTATTTGTTTTGGGTCATCCTTTGAATAATACCATCAATGGCTTTTGAAAGTATCCTACTTGATAAAATGAGCGATGAATTCAAGCTTACCTCAAATTGTTTAATTAAATTAATGCAATTTTGGCCTATGTTGTTTTTATTGCTTACATCGACCATAATTGACCAGAATCATTGAATTGGTTTAAACAATTATTTTTATATATCCTTAACAATAGTATTTTCCATGAATTGCATTAAGATCTTATTTAGGAATAAAGATATTTGATTATTAAGAATTATGTGAAAATGTTTTTTTTTTCTGGAGGCCTATTTTTCATCTAAACATTTATTAGTTTTAATTATATCAGATTAAGTATATATTATTAATTATAATCTAATACTTTATATTCCATCATTTTTATTATTTTTTCATGCCATTTATTATTTGTTGTCAACATAATTAGATTATTTTATGTATTATCAAGAGATAAGGTTACATTACATACGAGGTAGGATCTTCAAAAACTCAAAACTTTTTTAAGGAGTTATTATTAATTTATAAACCATTCTCTTATAATTATTCAATCAGTGTCACTAAAAGGTGGGGAAGCTATGGCAGGGATGAATCTCATTTTGTTTGTTTAATTTTGTATTACACTATTTGAATGTCGTGACTGAGTCATTTCTTTTCAAGTTTGTGTCGATTCTAAAAATATAGATTATTCAATAGTTAAATTCAAAGGTTGAGATTTTGAGATTTTCTTGTGAAATAGTTTTTTCTTGTCATTTAACTTCCTTCTGTAGAGTTTTTTAAAGTTATCTCCCTTTTGTAAATATGCAATTATAGCTTATGCATTTTTAGATAATTGTGTATTTAATAGGGAGTTCATTTTACAATTGTTGTATAGATAGCCTGAATAAAACCATTGAATGTTGAGGTAATATTCTCTATCAAAAGACTACACTCATAATATCTCCCATTACGTTATTGTTAGAAATGTGTGGCTTATTTCTCAATCTTTATGGTCTTCCTTATCTTGCACAATAAAACTCTCACCCATATCCATCTATTACCTCACTCTCATATTGTATACTTCATTGATTCGTGTGTGCACGCTAGGCCTTTACTAGTATTTATATATTACCTTTTCTTTTCATTTTCTTTGGTCAATAATTTGAAGTTGTATCATTTTCATTTTTAAGCTCGAAGTAAAAGATGTTGGGAGGTAAAGAAATAAGGACACATTTTAGGAGGCAAGGCTTATATATATTAAAATCAAATAAACATAATATTCCCCAACATTTGTTTATTGTTTATTTAATTATATGAAGGCACAAACACAAGCAATTTTTCTATTTGTTTTGGGTCATCCTTAGAATAAAATGGCTTTTGAAAGTATCCTACTTGATAAAATGAGCGATGAATTCAAGCTTACCTCAAATTGTTTAATTAAATTAATGCAATTTTGGCCTATGTTGTTTTTATTGCTTACATCGACCATAATTGACCAGAATCATTGAATTGGTTTAAACAATTATTTTTATATATCCTTAACAATAGTATTTTCCATGAATTGCATTAAGATCTTATTTAGGAATAAAGATATTTGATTATTAAGAATTATGTGAAAATGTTTTTTTTTTCTGGAGGCCTATTTTTCATCTAAACATTTATTAGTTTTAATTATATCAGATTAAGTATATATTATTAATTATAATCTAATACTTTATATTCCATCATTTTTATTATTTTTTCATGCCATTTATTATTTGTTGTCAACATAATTAGATTATTTTATGTATTATCAAGAGATAAGGTTACATTACATACGAGGTAGGATCTTCAAAAACTCAAAACTTTTCAAAAGAGTCACTATTAATTTATAAACCATTCTCTTATAATTATTCAATTATTGTTACTAGAAGGTGGTGAAGCTATGGCAAGGATGAATCTCATTTTGTTTGTTTAATTTTGTATTACACTATTTGAATGTCGTGACTGAGTAAGTTCTTTTCGAATTTGTGTTGATTCTAAAAATGTGGATTATTCAATAGTTAAATGCAGAGGTTGAGATTTTGAGATTTTCTTGTGAAATAGTGTTTTCTAGTCATTTAACTCCCTTTTGTAGAGTTTTTTAAAGTTATCTCCCTTTTGTAAATATGCAATAATAGCTTATGCATTTTTAGATAATTGTGTATTTAATAGTGAGTTCGTTTTGCAATTGTTGTATAGATAACCTGAATAAAACCATTGAATGTTGAGGTAATATTCTCTATCAAAAGACTACACTCATAATATCTCCCATTACGTTATTGTTAGAAATGTGTGGCTTATTTCTCAATCTTTATGGTCTTCCTTATCTTGCATAATAAAAGTCTCACCCATGTCCATCTATTACCTCACTCTCATATTGTATACTTCATTGATTTGTGTGTGCGCACTAGGCCTTTACTAGTATTTACATATTACCTTTTCTTTTCATTTTATTTAAGCAAAATTTTGAAGTTGTATCATTTTCATTTTTAAGCTCGAAGTAAAAGATGTTGGGAGGTAAACAAATAAGGACATACTTTAGGAGGCAAGGCTTATATAAATTAATACTTGTTCTAAATTCTCATTATGTGAATATGGTTGTATTTTATGGTCACGATCGTACTCTCTTTTCTATTATTTATAAAAGGTACAAAAATGGGGTGGTAAATGCACATGTTGGCTCATTTCCCATTCTTGACCATAAAAATTGTGTTCATTTCCCATTCTTCACGCTATTTTTGTTTTGAATTCCTTGATTTGGAATAACATGTCTAGTTTTTTGTTTTGATTTGATTCATTATCTTACATTGTAAAAGTTGTGATTTTAATAAGATAAAAGGAGTTAAGCTATGTCTCTATCATGCTATTTTTGTCTTGAATTCCTTGATTTGGAGTAACATGTATAGAATTTTGTTTTGATTTGATTTATTATCTTGCATTATAAAAGTTGTGAGTTTACTAAGATAAAAAGAGTTAAGGTATGTCTCTAGTTAGTTACCACAATTTAAAGAATGAAAAATCTCAAAGATATTCCCAATAATGCTCCTTTTTCTCCTCTTCCTGTGATATTTAATATTCTTCTTTTTTACTCGTGGCAAATTTTAATCTTGTCAGGGCACATGCATATTTTTGTCTAAACATGTGGTTACTCTAATTTATCTACTTATCATTATGCAATATAACGTAATTATTAATGATGGGCAACTTAACCATATAGTCTAGACGAGATAACTTTTGTGAAGTTATAAAAGGGACAAGTGCCCTGATAAATACATGTCTTAAAAGAAGCACACGTGTATGAGTTGTTAAGTGGTTGAAGGCAGACATCATAATTAAAAACTCTATAGATACATTTTTTCCCTATTTATATATTCATTTGAATGCCCTATTTTTTTTAAAAAAGGAATATTTATCCAATCTTTATGTAAGGGACATGAGTGCAAGCCTCTAAAAAAAATTGTTATTGCTATATGTCATTTTGATGTGGTGGCAAAACACTATTCATGCAACATTATTCATTGATGATGTGGTAGACATTATTCATCCTAGTGAGGTGTCCACAACACTATTATTGAGTACTTAAGTGGCATGGATCGAATTTATCATGTGGGGCATGAAAAGAGTAGTCAAAAACAAAATCCATCACCTTTTGGAAGCTTGTGATAGTGGGGAAACAAGTTCTACTATTCCTAATTGGTATCTTCTTTTTCGTTTTGACTTTCCATGAAAGGTGGTGTCAAATTTGCCATGTGAACTTTGTCCCTAAAAAATCATGACCCCATGTGGAGAAGGTGCAATGGATTTCTTGGGGAGACCACTTGTCTTTATTGAAGATTCCCCCATGTGAATTGGTGGAGCCATTTTGGACCCCCTTTGCTCCTTTGTTATTTTTTCCTCATATTTTTCTATATATGATTGTATTCTTGTCTTAATATGGTAGGCTAGGTGATTTTGGGAGAGAATGCTTGTTGAGAAGCTTTAAAGATGCCTCCTTGGCATGTTGGCCAAGTATAAAGAGAGTTTAATGGCATGCATTGATGGCATGGCCTTGTGAATTGTAATATGTTATTGATTAATGAGAATTAATGAAGATATTTTGTGATGAATTCTTGAGTTGGTTATGTGATTCATGAGATTTATAGGTTATTGACTCCATGTTTTGGTTGGAGGCCACATCAAGTGGTATCATAGCTTATTTTGTTCACATCAAGTGGTATTAGAGCCACATCAAGTGGTATCAGAGCCACATAAGGTGGTATCAAGTTTTGATTCCTTGGGAGAGATTGTGAAGAGAATTTAAGAGAGAAAATAATAATCATGTGGAGAGTATTTTGTTGGTTATGTGAATGTGTTTTTTGTCATAGGTATGAAGATGAAGAATGCAAAGGAGGGTGGAGGATTACCACCAGAGAAAGAGTGGGTGAAGAAGCTAAAGACATGGAGCAGACTATTGGAGTTGTTGCTGGAAAGAGCTAAAGATTGTGACATTGAGGAAGATTTAATGTGGGAGATGATAGATTCCCTAAAGGTAAAGGGGGCTTCATTGAGGAAAGAGATAGGCACGTGGAAGGAGAGAGAATGCAACCATGGAGAGTTACAGAAGAGAGAAGACAAAATAGAAGAGAAGATGAAGACAAGTTGCAGCCATGTAGAGTTGTCAGAGAATGAAGATTGTAGCCGTATGGAGTTGCATAAGAGTGAAGGAAATTGTAGTCATGAAATGTTGCAAGTAAAGGAAGAAATCATCCAAGAAGAGATGCATGTGGAATAATGTTGCATCCATGTGGAGTTACAAGGAGAGGAAAATTACAGCCATGAGGGGTTGCTTGAAAATGAAGAGAGCAGAAAAATAGAGTTGCATGTTTCCATGGTGGAAACTTTGAATGAAGAGGTTGTGAAAGCAAGGGGACAAGAGGAGATTTTGATAGAGTTTTAGCCATGTGATAGATCTAAAAATAAGTTTGTGGATGAGGATATTTCAGCCTTGGAAGTAGTTACTATGGAGATTTTGGAAGCACATTGTGAGAGTATAGAGCACGAGGAACATGCAATATGTGGAGAGGATATGAAAATTTCCATGAAAGAAATAAGAGATTTGGTTTTTATGCAAGTGAATGCACATGAGGAGAATATTTTTGTGCAAGAGAGTGCACATGTGAGAGAGAAGGTGAATGATGTTTCATCCTAGAGAGAGGAACTGCAAGTGATGTGGTATGTGATGGTGAGGATGATCTAAAAGGTGGTTGGATGGTAGAATAAGAAATCCAAGTGGGATTTTGGTAGAGGTGGATGGACAATGGTGGGATTGAGCTCACATGGATGGAGAAGATGCATGGTAGAGCATCTTAGTGGAGGAGGTTGGTTTATGATGGTGGGATTAAACCCACATGTGGATCCATTGATATATGGATATATTTTTAGAGGAGGAGGATGGTTTGCAATCTCATGAGGATGGTTTTAGGGCTAGTACGTAGATGTTGGAAGAGGAGAATTAAAAAAGGATATTCTCCAGGTGCACTTGTGTGTTGGAAAGGGATGTCGTGGTCATTAGCCCACATGACCAAAAGAGTGGTTCTACCACTTACCCCATCTATGTGATCAAGAGATTACATTATTTACCTCAGATGTTTGATGTAAGAGCATCTAAGGGATCGAGCAATCTTGCATCACTCAAAAATATAGTGGTGTGCATTTTCATTTTTTCATGATAAATGGCTCGGATACAATCAGGACAACTCATAGGAGCTGATTTATTTTCAACTAGAAGAGAATGATGTGGCAACAAAACACTATTCATGTATCACTATTCATGCAACACTATTCATAGATGATGTGGTAGACACTATTCATCTTGGTGAGGTGTCCACAACACTAATATTGAGTAGGTGGCATGGGTCAAATTTCTCATGTGGGGCATCAAAAGAGTGGTAAAAAATAGAATCCATAACCTTTTGGAAGCTTGTGATAGTGGGGAGACAAGTTCTATTATTCCTTATTGGTATCTCCTTTTTCCTTTTGACTTTCCATGAAAGGTGGTGCCAAATTTTCCACGTGAATTTTGTCCTTAACAAATCATGACCCCATGTGGATAAGGTGGAATGGATTTCATGGGGAGAGCACTTGTCTTTGTTAAAGATTCCCCCCATGTGAATGGTTGGATCCATTTTGCGTGTCGTTTGCTCCTTTGTTGTTTTTTCCTCATATTTTTATTTATATGATGGTATTATTAGCTTAGTATGGTAGGATAGGTGAATTTGGGATAGAAAGCTTGTTGAGAATCTTTAAGGATGCCTCCTTGGCATGTTGGCCAAGTATAAAGAGACTTTAATGGCATGCATTGATGGCATGGCCTTGTGAATTGTAATATGTTGTTGATTAATGAAAATTAATGAAGATATTTTGTGATGAATTATTGAGTTGGTTATGTGATTCATGAGATTTATGGATTGTTGAATCCATGTTGTGTTGGAGGCCACATCAAGTGGTATCAGAGCCACATCACATTTTTATTTTGGAATTTTGATCGGACCATTCATTTATGTGATTGATGATTGAGATGAAATTTATATCAAACACACACACACACATATAATTAATATTATTCATAATATATAAATAATTAATATACAATTTAATTATATATTATAGTAATATATAGTAATATAATATTGTCTATTATATTTTACTTATATATATTTACATTTAAATGACGGGTGTTAGCATACACATGAACTTTATTCAATGACAAGGTTGTTGGCATGACATGAATGTGTGATGTACCTAATTTGAAGATCATTCTCATGACCAAAAGGACATATGTTATCTAATAATAAGACGCAATTTATTAAATGTCGGTAGAGAGGTCGTGGAAAATCTTATATGTAGGGAAGTTAACACACACACACACACAATTATTTTTATTGATATTATTAATATTATTATATTAATATTACATGTAATATATATCATATTATATATAGTAATATATACCATCACCACCCAATTCACCTTGAAATATTTCACCATTTTCATGTTTTGTATGGCCTTGCCCTTCCCCACTACATTGTCATTGTTTAAGTCCATCGTGAAATGGAACGTCTCCTCCCCGCATAATGCATTGCCACATTGTCTGAAGAAATACACCACCTCATTTTAAACTATCACATCCACTAAAAATATAAAATTATTGTTGTTTAACCTTTCATGCACAAAATTTGGGACATGGTCAGCAATCATGTGTTTCGAGTGAGTATGCCTGCTGATTTACAACATAGAGATAACCTTAGGCTTAGGATGAATTGATGTGACCACATAACCTCATAAAAATATAAAGATATTTTTATAATACTTTGGATTTATAAGTCATTTTCTTGGCCAATTTAATTAAAACTACACCTAGACTAGGTCATCATGCAGACTAAACTTAAAATGCATTACAAAAACGAAATCACCTAGGTCATAAATGAAGAAAAAGAAAGGTTTTGCAAGAAAAATTACCTATCCACTTGTATCTCTATGGAGGTACTTAATATTTCAACACATTGAGTATTCACCTTTTTAATCATGGTCATTGCCTTTATATCCATGGTCACCAAACCCAGTCATAGCCAGTGTTTCACTGTCATCGGGGTGAATATGCCAAAATCAAACAATTAATTGTGCGAGATTTAAATGTCTTAGATCATGAACTTTGAAATTTTCAAGTTGCTTGATTCATAGTGATTCGAGGAAGAAATTCCTTCTTTAATTGAAAGGTCTTTGTTTTTATAATGAAATGGGAGAGTGTTAGTGACAACAAAACTAATTTTGAAATTAATAGACAAAATAAATAAACACTACATACACAAAAGGTGAGTCAATATCAGTAGTGATGACTTGAAAATTAAATATACATGTCAATTAACAATCTCTTTACAAGACCCAACTTTACCTAAACATCAAGCCATATCCTTCCCAACATAACTTGCACCTTTAGGGAAAGTGCTATCTTATTATAGGCCAATTTTTTAAATTTTGTAAAAGTGATAAGGACTATTATTATGGAAAATGTAACTCTATTAAACAAGTTTCCATACAAGTTCATTACTTTCATGAGTGGTTGACATTACTCAGGTTTTTTAGTTGATAGTACGACTATTCCCTGCATCTTGCTCATCTAATTGACTAATCCACCAAATAGGTTAAACACAACCACTTGTAGATATTTGACAATTAATATCTCTAAATTTGTCAACATCAACAAATCCTTGTAATTTTTTTTTTTTTATCCCCATGAATTCCTTTATAGTGGATTGCATATTTTGATGTGCTATAAAGATATGTAAAGATTCTCTTCACAAAAATCCAATGTTCCTGTTGACAATTTTGACCCCACAGGTCAAATTGCCACCCTTATCATTCAAAGATTTTCATGTCATTGCCAATTTGATTTTGCACAAAGCAGTTCTAAAGGGACAATCAGAATACTTTGGGCTTTCATGGAAGGAAGACTTCAGGTTTTGTTTAAGTATCGAAATTGTTTCAGACTTGTTGGCCTTTTTTTGGCCCACATATCAAAGTTTGCCTAAGTATGAAAAAGGGAGCTTTCATGCAAGAAAATGTTAAGTCTTTGGGAGGACTTCAGGTTTTCTAGCAATGACAACTTCAGGTTTTTTGAAGGGATAATGCAAATCAGGTTTCTAGTAGTGCTTAGCTTATAAATGTTTTATAATTAAAAGTAATTCGGTTTTACAAACCTAAATTACTCATAGATAGTGTATTTTGGATTCTCTAAGGGGCACTACTTGATTAATTCATAAGTTGTGAGTACTCAGAAGCCTAAAATAAGTAAAGGGGCTTGACAACCCTGATTTGGTCTTGAAAAATGGTGCTTCTCGGGTTCTTCAAGGGACAAGTCTTTTTTAAAAAATCTGAAGGGCACTTTCAAAATCTGAAGGTTCTTTTTAGGGAAAAAGGGACTATTCAATTTTTTTGAAGGTACACTTAAAATTTTTTGAAGGGTTTTTTCTTCTCCAAGTGGACAGTTACAATTTTCTCAAAGGGTATGTTACCCTTTGGAGGGACTATTTTAAAATTCATGAAGGGTGTCTTTCCCTTTAGGGGGATCATTCACGGGAGTCTGAAGGAACATGCAGAAAACCTGAAGGGTCTCTTACCCTTCGAGAAAGTCCATTGTGAAAATCTTGAAGGGTAATTTTGAAGATAGACATGGAAAAAAGTCTGAAGGAGTTCCTTTAGACAAATTTTTTTAATAAATTCCTTCGAAATATTTGCTCGAAAGAAATAAGTCAAAAAATAAACCTCAGACCAAGTGTCCAAAGGAAATGATGGGCCAATGGACATCAAAATTAGGATAAGAAACTAGCTGTTAGAAGTAATCAAGTTGAAAAAACCTGAAGCCTTAAGGATTGAGAAACAACAATTGAGAAGACTTTAAGATGGACAAGCCCAAAGTAAGTAGGCTTGAAAAACCTGAATTACTCTACATAAACTAAATCAGGTTTCTCCAAGTACTCTACTTGAAAGGATTTATAAGTGAAGGATATGAGAAAGTCTAAAGTTGGAGAGGCAAAATAACCCAAATTACTCTGCATAGAGTAAATCAAGATTCTCCAAGAGCTCAACTTAAGCTTGGTCCAACAATGTTAGAATCATGATGTAAAAAATGGAAGGATACCACATGGCGTAATGAGAGTAGAAAGGTCCAATCAATAAAGGACAAATGGAAAAATTATGTTCAATAAACATGGGAGAGTTCGAGCAACTGATAGATATAAGTTATGAAGGCTCTCATCCATCATGGTTCATTTCCCACAATCATCGTTTGACACTTAAATGTGTCACACCAAGAAGAAACATTCTAGTTACTCACAGCATGACTTTTTAGACGTGCCAAAGAAAGTCTTAAAGATGGGAGGGGCTCGAGAGTATTGTCTGGTGATCTTGAGCAGTGTATTAAGGGGCAATAAAAAAGTATAATGTCAGATTTCCTGCCATCGATGACTTCTTCTCTCTTCCCCTTCTCTCTTCCCCCTTTTCTATATAAATAGAGGCTTTCATGCCAAGCAATTTATCCCCAAATTGGTGATAGAAATACTCTATAGAAATCTCTTTTTAAAATACTCTTTTGAAGCAATACAAGGAAGACTTTTTTGTTTTTAATTAAAATAAGTCTACACATTTGGTTTTATTTTTCAGAATGTATGATTTTTATTCATCGCCTATGATTTGTTTTAACACCTTGCTTTTAGTCCTCTAAATTTTGTATAGGATTGCATGAAGTGTTTGTGTGTCAAGCTCCTTTGAAGTGTTATCAGTTCATAGTGTCTCTTGTAGACCTGTTTTGTTATCCTTCAAGTGTAAGGCTTCTCACCAACCTCTATGCAAAATCTCCATGCCTATGGCCTTGAGACAAAACTAGAATAACCCGTGTCTTATTTGGATTCATCAGTAGTTGGCTCTTTTCTTAGACCAAGTGGATCACTTCTTTTGGTGTATCACCTCCCTTGGCTTAG